>CM035164.1:127970736-128570736 GCA_020205615.1 Panax quinquefolius
TTTTTATTTAATTTGAGGTTATGTAGCACCACTATTATAACATTGTAAAATAAGTATATTTTCAGACAATTAAAATTAATTGAACTTTCATTACCATAAATTCAATAATAGATATCATCAAATCATATAAAAATTTATACGTTTAAATATTTTTATATGTTCTTTAAATATGTAAGTTGAATTTATATAAAAAAACCTAAAATAAATATATTAACTTATACTAATTAGATATCCTTTAGGGTATATTTATTTTTCACTTAAATAAAAAAATTATGATTAATTATGTCCCGAGTAAATCCTAACATATAATTTTTAAAAGTAGATTTAAATAGTATGCTTCTTTTGATGCAGCATACTACAATAATAGATAGTTGTATTCTAATGTTAAATAATTAATATTAATTGAAATTTTATTATTTATGCATTAATTAATTATTATTTTTTAAGAGTAAAATAAGAAATGATTTTTTTTAAAATTATATATATATAATATCTTAATATAGGGACAGTGTAATACATATACCACGTGATTTAGAGTTGGAAAGAGATCGTGTAGCACATTTAAAATGTGTTTTTCCCCTCTCTCCCTATCGTACTACACGCATTATATCGAAATCAATAAGTCTTGGGACACCGAAAAATTGGATATATATATATATTTTTTTGTATGGACTCTTAAAAAATGTATAGTAGTATTTATTTTAACAGAAATTTTTATAAGATATAGTGTTTTAGCCTTTAGGTGTAATTTGGATACATATACAAAAATATGGTTGTACAGCCTGTATAACTCTATTTTTGTATATGTATCCAAATTACATATAAAACACTGTATTTTGTAAAAAAAAATTATTGAAATAAATACTATACATTTTTTTAGAGTCACAAGCAAAAAAAAAAATCCGAAAAATATCCAATAAAAATGTCCACGTAGAAGGACTCGATGGAAATTAGATAGTATGCGATTGACTTGCATTTTTTTTGTATGTATCCAAATTACAACAAAAACATTTGTTTTTATAAAATTTCAATTGAAACAAATACTATCATTTTTTAGAGGTCTATAAAAAAAACTAAAAAAAACCAAAAAAAAATAATATATTTAGAATGTCGTGAAAAAAAATGTTCATAGAATTATTACTTTTAATACTGTATTGATCAATTGACCAATTTAACATGAAGTTAATTTCTTCATAGTAACTGGATCATATTTTAATGATTGAGAGCTCCTTGTCTTTTAGTGGAGGTTGAATTTTCCTATAACATCACTCAAACTTATTTAATTTATTTACTATTGAAAAGGATATATGCATAATTTAATAATGAGTCTGCTACATCGAATTACAGTTGTGAAGCATATCAATACATTAGTAAAAGTTATAAGAGAGTCCTAATTGTTACACATATTTTCAAAAGAATTATCACCCACATAAATCATGCCTAGCAAACCAGGTCTAAGAGTTGTTAATGCAGGCAGATGTATTTTTCATTAATGTAAGCTGTGTTATCATCATGTCACACTGTATGTATCTGTGAAGAAGAGAAGAGGGAGGGATTGGGATTGGGATTGGGATTGGGATTGGGGGGCTCAGGCGCACAGCATCCAATTTCCAACAACCCATGACACACCACATTAATTGCAACATATTGTGAAGGGTTAAGGCACAGAAAACCATGAATTTAGTTGGTCTACTAGAAGGCCCAAATTGTTGTTGTCAAATTTCTTCTATGGTCTATTTTTTATAGCCAATTGAAGACCCATTGAAAATTGGGTGGTTACCAAACGCTACATATCAGAAACTATAAGGTGGGTTTGATGAGTATACATAATTCCATAAATTATAAACAATGTAAGCCCATCAATTAATGTAAGACCATCTTTTTTTATAATAATGGTATAATTCTTTTTTTAATATTTTTAAATTAAGGATTGTTAATATTGACGACAAATTCATGAGTTGTGGATATATGGAATAAAAAAGTATAAAAAAAGTCATTTATTATTATTATTTTATTTTATTATTTACAATAAATATCGCGTTAGATATAGGTAAAAGTTATTAGGTAATGGATATTACTTGAACCCGACTCAGGTATAGGAATTACAAAACAAGAAACCCGACCCGACCCCCACCTAGTTGCCATCCATACCGACTTCTCAGTCTGCTCTTTTGCCAAAATTCTCCTAAAGAAAAACCCTACCTTTTTTGTGAGCTTGTGGTGAGCTAACATATGACTCAAGAAGATGCTATTGGTTCAATGGTTTGAGGCCTTATTTTGATGGTTTGAGAGGCAAGAAATGTTTTTGTTAACATGGAAGCGAATGGTTGCGTCCCGAATTCAGTGACCTACAATGTAGTTATTGGAGGGTTGTGTAGGGCGAGGCTTCTAGATGAAGCTCTTGCAATGAAGAACTCTATGTTTGAGAAGAGGCTAATTCCTGATGTTAATACGTTTGCTACACTGATCAATGCGTTTTGTGCAACAAAAAGGTTTGAAGAAGCGACACTGGTATTGATGGACATGTGTGATATAGGTATCAAGCCTGATGTGATCATCTTTAATGTTTTGATTGATGGGCTAATGAAGCAAGGTGATATAGAAGGGGCTTTTAGAATTAGGGATGATATGGTCAGTAATGGTGTTCAGGCAGATTTGGTTGTATTTAATACGCTTCTTAATGGAGTTTGTAAGGCTGGGAAGATGGAGAAGGCTCAGGAACTCATGAAGGAGATGGCTAGGAAGGGCATAAAACCTAATTCCAGAACTTATACATTTTTAATTGAGGGCTATTTTCGTGATCAAGATATGATTAAAGCTTTACAAGGTCTTGAAGATTTGAAAAAGAGTAATTTGGAACCCACGGTCTTCACTTACAGTGTGATAATTAATGGGCTGTGCCGCAATGGATATCTCAAACAGGCCACTGCTATTCTTGGAGAGATGGTTGTGAAGAATTTGAAACCAAATGCCATCATCTACACACACCTTTTTATAGTTTTTGCTTCAAAAGGTAGATTTGAGGAGTCAGAAAGGATTCTGAAGGTAATGAGGGAGCAAGGGACTATGCCAGATGTTGTTTGTTACAGTTCCCTTATCATGGGCCTTTGCAAATCCAAGAAAATGGAAGAAGCGAGGACTATTTTGATTGAAATGTTAGAGAGCGGTCTAAAGCCAAATGGCCATATTTATGGATCTTTCATCAATGGATATTGCAAAGTAGGGGAGCTGCAACTTGCAGACAGATACTTCAGTGAGATGCTTGGTAATGGTCTAATGCCAAATGATGTAATATACACAGCTCTCATTGATGGTCACTGCAAAATGGGGAACATAGCAAAAGCCTTGTCAACCTTTAGATGGATGCTTGCACAGGGGTTTTTGCCAGATGTCCAAACTTACAGCATTCTCATCATTGCTCTCTTCAGGACTGGAAAAGTGCAAGAAGCATTAGGTATTTTTTCAGAACTTCGCGAGAAGGATGTGGTTCCTGATATTTCCATTTACAGCCATGTTATCTCAATTTTTTGTAAGCAAGGTGATTTAAAAAAAGCTTTTCAACTTCACAAAGAGATGTGCATGAAAGGTGTTAATCCAAATATCTATACTTACAATGTGTTGATCAACGGGATGTGCAAGGCAGGTGAAACTGAGAGAGCAAAAGAATTGTTTGACTGCGTTTTAGGGAAAGGTTTGAAACCGAACTGTTTTACGTATACTATAATGATCAATGGTTTTTGCAAGTCTGGGAATGTTACAGCGGGAATCGCACTGTGGGATGAGATGCGGCTAAGTAATGTCTCACCAAATGATGTTGCGTACAATGCTCTTCTTAGTGCCTGCTGCAAGGATGGAAATTTGGAGAAAGCTGAGGATTTATTCCGAGAAATGTTACGAAAGGGCTTTGCTTCAACTTCTCATTGCAGCACATTGATTAACGGGTTATGTAAAAGTGGAAAGCTGCAAGAAGCCAAATTGTTATTGGATGATACGATGGAAAAGCAGATCATGCCTAGCAACTTTGCATACACAACTCTTATTGGTTATCATTGCGATAAGTGAAAGATGGAGGAAGCAAAACAGCTCTTCTTGGAGATGCAAGAAAGAAATCTGAAGCGTACCACCCAAAATTAATAAATTATACGACACTTGTTCATAGTTACAGCAGGATAGGAGATAGATCAGAGGTTATTGCACTTCACCAGGATATGGTGGCAAAGGCAATCAAGCCCAATAGGATTATCTATCATGCTGTGCTGGATGTTCACTGTAAAGAAAAGAACTTGGTGGAAGCATTGAAGTTGCGGTACACAATGCTGGAGAAGTGTAGGCCACTTGGTACAACTGCCTATGAAGCTCTGATTCAAACACTCTGCACTAAAGGAGACTATGTTCATGCATTAAGGCTTCTTAGTGAAATCGGAGAAAAAGGGATTGTGCTTAGTCTTGCCACATGTAGAACCATAACTTGCGGCTTTCTTGCATCAGACACGGACAAAGCTGAACAGTTCTTGGAGATTATGGTGAGGTTTGGATGGGTTTCAGAATCCACTGTTTCATATGACTTGGTTGATCAAAAACAAGCTGATGTGAATTCTGAGGGAACTTTCAGAAACCAAACTGAAGTTGAGTTTGAGGACGCTGCTGAACAGTAATTGATGCAATTGGTTAAAGCAAGTTGTATAGGAATTAGTTGCTAGAGCCATCCCTGATTATGAAGATTAAATTGCTGCGCTTTTGTGCTGCTTCATGGTAGCCCACTGTTGGGCAGGAAGGAGCATCCAGAGCCAATATAGGGCTAGGTGGTTGAGATAGCTAGCAGGGTTCTGGTTGTAATCGAAGCAGTCAACATCTACCTCCTCTGGCCAAACCAGTGCAGATCCTAGGATTGATAAGTTTACACTAACAAAAACTGATTTTTACTTGTTCCCAGTTTGAAGTTTTTGTGCACAAGAAAAGAAAATCTTCTTAGCTGGGTGAAATTGGTATTTAGCACGAGTAGTAATTGGTTTAGAACTGATTATATTTCATTAATATGTTTCAGGGCTAATCCATCAAGTCATCGAGGATGTTCTTTTTTTTATGTTACTGATGATGTTGATTGATAGGGTACAGTTTCTACCCTACTTTGTGGGTTATTACTTCTGAGATGAAGCTGCAAAGAGTTTTCCATCCTCAAAACACTTGCACTCATATTTGTCCTGTAAACGTTTCCATGGTAATTATGCTTCCATTATTTTTACCTGGCCCCATAAATGTTTTCAAAGTTTATGCAACATGCTTAGTAACAGAAAATTGTTGTCTACCAATTAAACAAATTATTTTGTTAGTTTCACCATGTTCCTCTCGCATGAATGTAAAACGGCTCTCAGACTCGTGACCTGGGATTTTTGTGGAATTATTAATAATATAATTTGTGAAAATAGCTATCCCGTCATAATGTAAGATGATGAGTTTGAGTATTAAGTTCACTGCAGGCTGCAGCTACATAAAGGTAATACTCTCTACAATCTCAAAATGAGAATTGATAAGTGTTGAACATATTCAATGACTAAGATCACAAGTTATGGCTCATTTGCATTATTGACAAATGACAATCAGATGTGCAGAGAAATCACAAGTACTTATTTTCAAGTTAAAGCCTGAGGCAAAAAAAAGAGAATATATGTCTTTATTTGGGCTTCAAAATTCACAGCAAACCAATCTGAGCTATTATTTTTCAATTCTATACATAATTTTCGTCCAATACAGGGGATGTTGAAGATGTCCCTCGTCATTTTGAGGGTATGTTAATATATACAAGCTATAGAAAGTTGTATACAAAAATGAAAATTCTATAAACAATGAATTTGGGAGTGAGGTTTTATCATATATGATCAACTATTGGTTTACAAAAATCATATCATCTTCTCAAACTTATCAATCATCTTTATCCTTTGCATGGACCGAATAAGCAGAGTCAAGAAAACACCTGCATAAACAAATCGGTCAGCGGCCAGTGGTTGAGTTGATCATAAATCATCAATACGTTCGTGTAATGTACAACATTAACGATGAAAAACATGTCACCTGCACCAATAAACGATCCGTTTGCTATAGCTAAGCTGCCTTGACTCGTGAGTGTTATCCCGAGGTTTAGGAGGGTGCCACCTAAAACTGTATACATGGTTGCCATTTGCAGTATAGTTGCCTTTCGAGCTGCTCTCTCAGACTGATAACAGCAATTTACACAAATTCAAACAAAATATAAGAAGACTATACAAGAACCCTCATAAATTGACTTTCAAATTGGGAAAACACTCTGCTAGGGATTATAAAGCAAATATTTCTTTTTCTAAAGAAATGAACTTTTACTACTTTCAAGATACATACCGTGAACAATTAGCATATTGGCCGACATCAAGCTTTAAGGGAAAAGAGGGGGAAGAAGGAAAGAGTGACGTAAGACTACTGAAACAGTACGCTTTTTCTGAAACTGTAAGCAATAAATTACCTCGAGAACTCGGACTCGAAGTTTCACATCTCCTGATTCAAGCTGTTTCACGAACTCCTCTATTCGCTGAACTCTGTAAGGCATAGACATGGTGTATGTCCTAGCCTGAAATTTAATTTGATGGACTGCTCTTAATGCCAATATTATGGAGATTTATCATGATAAATAGCATCACCTAAAAAAATTGTTGCATGCAGAAGAGAGCAACATTATGACAAAATCTCAAAAGGAGATGCATAGGTAAGTTACAGTACATCATCAGCCTGTTTCCTTATATCTGCGACTAGTTGTGTTCCACTGCGCTGATTTTGTTTAAGATCTAACAGTTCCTGTAAAAGTCATTTATGCTATGTTAGAGCTAAGCCTCATTGAGACTTACAGAATTTCACACACATAACATAAAAGAGCTTTCATGCAAACATATAGAACCTCGGCATAAGGTGCAGCAATCTTAACGAAGGAAAAGTCTGGATCAAGCGTATTGCCAATACCTGTAAGAAAGATGCAATGATCAGAAGAGGATAGCATCAGATAATTGTGCTCATCTAATAAAATCTTTGGCTGAAATGGAATCTAATATAGAAATTATTAAATGCAAAATAATGGCAAACTTATAAATGTTAAATAAAATATAGTGGACTAGTGAACTTCTACATCTAGAAGCAATTGACCATCTATGTAACAACAGTTACCAGAGATTACGAACTTTCTTCATGAAGTACATTCTACCATGTAAACGACTACAGATGCCTTAAAATGATCTCTTCGAGCCTTCAAGGATCTTGGAGAATCACTTGGAAAATTTTGCACATTCCAACACCACATCTTTTTAAATGCTTTATAACTTTCCAAATCAACAAGAAAGATTCACTGGATATACAGTTTTCGATTGCAAGGTTTCAAGATTTGTCAGGCTGAAAAAAGATTTTCAATTTTAAATATTATTTTTCTCATGAAAAGAAGCACAGGATTGTATTAGTAGATGTAACTTCTTGGATTGGTTAACATCCAATCTCAAAGTGGCCCGCGTGCCTGCATAACTGAAACATCACTTCACAGAGACATCACCAGCAAAACAATGTGTACCTAGGTTGCCTAAAAATAACAATTAATACAGGTCCCAAGCAACGAATGCAGCATCATATGCAAAGTTTTTAACTTCACCAGGTAGCATCATATACAAGATTTGTTTTGTTGATTTACTTGCTCTAAAATGTGGTCTTGACTTGTGGCTAGTAATCTGAGCCTAAATATTATTTAATCATCAGGAACAAAATTTAATAACTACAATAATTTAACACAACTTTAGGTGCCAATAAAGTTTCAGAAGCCGAAAACAGAGAAAGCACCTTCAAGCGTTGAAAATGCCCTGATCACAAAGGTAAAAGTGGAAGGAAACCGGAATGGCTGATCTGTTGCTATTGCAAATAGATCCTGCAAAGAATCCCTCATCCCGTTACCAATTTTAACAAATAGAAGAATCAGATGTTACTGTTCGAGAGAAAATTGAGTAATCATCCCATCCTTTTAACATTTGAAGATAATACCAAAAGTAGATGATAACAAGTATGCATTATATTAGACGGAGCTCTTCAGAGCACCTTACTGGCAAAGCAAGATACATGAGGAGCTTACTTTTGTTCGAGTTTTATTTTATTTCTATTGCAACAAGTGACTCAAATGTTTTAAATTTTGTTACGCAAAGATGGACAACATACAACTAATTTGGGAAACAAGCATATTTTGACTCAAATTTACAATAACTTTGAGACAAATAAAACTTAAAAGTGATATCTATCTGTGATGGAGGTAGTAATCAGTTACGGAACTTATTTATTTATTTTATTTTATTTTATTTTTTACTTTTTATGTTCCATGAAATGAAACATCTTACTCATCAGATCTCATTGACCTACAAAGATGGGTGTTTTCAGCTCATTTCAACACTTCCATTGAAACTTTGGTTCAGCCTTTTTTTCTTTGGGTAGTTTTTCTTTTTCTAAACTATTTATTTATATATTTATGGGGGTAGAGAGGGGGTATATAACATAATCTTAAGCCTACAAAGAAATAAATTCATATATGTTGAAGATAATTAGAAATTATGTCAAATTAGCTTCAAATTAAATTTTATTCTTTCCAAATAATGCCTTTAGTAAAGCTTGGAATCTGATCGCTCCCAGGCAAGGGACAACCTCATACCACGTAAGCTAGAGCTCATTGACTAATCTTTATTAGCTATTGTTATTCAGCCAGAAAGTCACTTGAATAGTTGAATGATACGCAGAATTTGAAGAAACATATATATAATGGCATATTACGTTTCTTGCCAAGTAATAAAAGCATATAAATTTTCTGTCCGCCTACAAATTGGATCATGTACATTGGAATCACATAACGAATGATTCAGTAGTCACTTAAAAAAACTTTCCAACATTAGTAATCTACATTGTCACAGAGGTGAGTGAAGAAAATGAGTCATTCCCCAAAAAGATATTCAAAATTAAAAAATAAATGGTGGATAGTTGGTTCTAGAATTCCTTGAAAATATACTTTTAGTACAGCTATTTTCAGAACCCCTTCAGAATGGCAAATTTACAACCAGTATTGTGGTATATACAGAGATTACAAATTAGTGGAATTAGAAACATGTCTCAAAACATTTTCAGAAACTAATAGTAGTAAAATGTTTACAAAATTCATATAGATATTTTCATACCTCGCCTATTGCAGCTAAAGTTTGTTGTTGATCTGGTGTCTGACTTAACAAATTATCCAAGAAAAACTGCACAGATCTTCTCACCTAGGCGTATAGAGTACTTTCAGATATGGATATCCAGAAAGGCTTAGAAAATCCAATACACCAGGCAATGGTTCAGTATTCCGTTAAAATTCATACTTAAAAAAGTAAAGATATTGATTCCATACCGATGACATGTCTCCGGTGGGCTGTAGTGCTTCAAGATCTATGAGAGTACTCATAACCTACATAATATCATATTTCACTTAAAGACAGATGTAGTTGTACCACTCAACTAAAAATAATTCCAGGGACACTAACTGCAATATTGGGAAATATGCAGTGGCTTATATGATCATAGCAGACAAACGCAAATGATCTTCAACTGGGAGAATACTCTTTTTATTATCACATTTGTCGGCAAATCATAAATGTATAAGGTATAAAGGGAAGCAAAATTAAAGACCTTGAAGAGGGTTACTTTGATTAAGACTGATGCTACGTTTGGATTGGAGTAATGAAGGTGGGAATGGAATGACTCATTCATATGGAATGAAAAAAATTGTGTTTGATTCCTTGGAGGAGAGAGAACATATGGAATAACTCATTCCAACTAGAATAGAATCAATTATTCCACTCTTCATTCCATTCCTTCAATCCAAACGCAACATAAGGGATTACCAGAGTATGTATTTCATAATCAAACTATAAAAGGCTTAGCCAAAGGAATAGTGAGCACAGAGGAGAATGAGAAGAAGACTAGTTAGTGGCTTTCATATCTCACAGTCAACATACCATGAGTTGGATCGAAAAGAGACGGTAAAGCCATACCTTTTTTGCATCTTTTTCATAAATTGCATAGAAAAGTTCTAGCAATCTCTCACGCGTAAATGACTTGATCTCCCCCATCATACCAAAATCGTAGTAAATGAGTGATTCATCCACATCAATGGCAAGATTTCCAGGGTGAGGGTCAGCATGAAAGAAACCAGTTTTCAATATCTGTAGTAGTGGAAATTAGTGAAATGATCTAATCAAAAAACTGTTTCATGATTTGTAGAGTATAATTGCATCAAATACTTCTAATCAGTTAAGTAAATAAGCCAGCATAAACCCCAATTGCTGGGTGAATGGCACCTTGATGGAATAACCTCGAGGTCGCTGGTTCCACTCCAACACTTGCCGCAAAGTTTTACCAATTCCAAAAAAAGAAGGAAAAAGAAGAAGACAGCATAGGTTCTTAACCTGAATTAAGTATGCTTCAATAGCATGTGATGAAACTCGAGATCGACTATAACCCCGTGCATCTACCATGTCCAAGTTATTTATTTTGACACCTGCTCACACAATAACATGCCAAAGCAACTTACCACCAAATAATTGATACTTTAGCTATGTAAACATACACTTTACATGACGAAACTCAAAATATATAACAGAAGTAAATGACAGTTCAGATTGAAACCTGGAACGTATTCTAACGTCAGCACCTTTAATGCAGTATAATCCCAAAACACCATCTACATGAAAAAAGTAGACTTCAAATTAAGAGAACAAGTGCTTTTTCCTTCTTTGCAGTGTTAGAAAAGAAGTTGCCAAGAAATAATAGGAGAGTAACAGAACAACAAGTTTCCGATTCCAAATTCTAGACAATAACCCCATAAACAGGATTCCATTCATCGAGTATGATACCTATGATTTGCTTAGTTAAGCCTTTTATTTTAGAAAGAACGGAAGGTGACAACAGAGGGGATGTTTAGTTTAGTTTACAGAATGTGTCATTTGAAAACTATTATATGAATACAGTCAATTTCTTCATAACTATTTCATTTAAATTATCTGACAGGGAACCAAATACAAAAAAAAAAATACAGTACAACACGGCATTCATCTTTTCCAAGAAATGATTTTTTTGTTTATTTGTAAATGCAAATTTCCGGGATTTATTTTTATATATATATGTGTGTGTATATGTAATTATGTATATAATGACTAAAGAAAATATGACCTTATTTTCACTGTTTCTAACATTGATAACAAAAAATTTGTTACAATATGAAGGGCCCATTGGACTCAGCCTTTTCCACTCTATTATTTTATATTGTTTAACTTAGTGTCAAATGCATCACATAAAATAATAATAAAAAAGAAATCATGACTTAAAACAGAGGAAGAAGCAAGAGTGTAGTATTCTGGAAAGATACATAACAGGCACTCGAACCCATTTTACATTCCGAAAATCCCGGCGGAATCGATCAGCATTTTTGCCTTCATTTATATAGTCAATTTCCTCGTACAAAATCCTGAGAGTTCCAATAAATTCACATGGTAACTTGTCAAAAAAGGTAAATCAGCAGTAATGTTAAATATGAAGGACTACCGGGGAATATGGCTTTTCTGCCAGACATTGTTCAACAGAATTTCAATTTGAAAAATATTTCAACAGAATACACTGCCCATCAAAATAGCTAGCACATGTCACACTAAAGATTGACAGTAAAAAAAACATCTTCAGTGCCACATATAGAGAAGAAACTAGGAGTGTTTGCATTCTTTGATTAGGGTCTAGGGTTGGATGATTAAAGACGGCAGAGAATTGGCTTTGTTTCTCTGTGAGAATCTGTAGGAATCTCGACAAAATGATTAAGACTTCATAGTAATGCCTATTCAGAGCCTTGGGTGTTAGTAAAGATATTTTGGGTTAGAGAAATGATTAAGACTATGCACATCGACTTCTAAATCGAAGTAGGTTATGATCAGAACTTCAAATTGCTTGTGAAAGATCTAAGAATCGGCAGAACACCTATGGGGTTAGGGACTTGGGGTAGTCTCATGCAAACCTAATGCTCAAAACTTCAAAAGTTCTTATAATTTATTTTGTGATTGATAGAAAGGATCATATGGGTCAATATACATGTAATAGGTTTCCCTATTCAGAAAGCTAAACTTCGATTTTTGGAATTCCTTTACACTGAAAACCCAAGCATAAATACCAATAACCTCATTTGCCATAAGAAAAATAATAAAAAATAAAACATCAATCATGTCTACAAAATCTAAATCATTAATATACACTTGACCCCAGAACTGAGAAAGCATTAGAACGCAACTATAACTAAACCCTATTTTAGTAGATTTTAAGATTTAATCATTTCAAAAGGCTGGTGAAATTCAATAGGGCAGAAGTGAAATTTAGAAGTATATTGAATATCTTTTGATCCCTTCAAAACATTAAATATATAACATGAGCTTAAGCTCTTTTAATATGGACTACAACTATTTGTTCTCATAGCTGATTAAGCTTTTACAAAGAAATGGTACCTAAACAATGTTTACGTAATATAACTCTTTTCCCTTCTTCAAGGTTTTAAGTTTAAAATAAGTGATTGATGCTTTGTACTTACTTGGCACATTCTTCATATATTCCTAACCAATCCCTTGACGGGCCACCAAAAGTTTCACTTCTCTGGAAGTACTCTGCAATTAGCTTTAAATTTTCTGAATGAACAGGAGCAAAGTTAATGTCATGCACACAAATAACCACCAGGTTACAGAACTAGAAATTTTAATAAAATGTGCACTCACGTAAATCAATGTCAAAAAGTTTCTTTAGCCCAGGTCTTTGGACTTTCACCACTACTTTTTCTCCATTATGTAGGATAGCCCGATGTACCTAAAAGAAAAATTCTTCAATATTCGAATCAGAATAATTAAGCAAATTTACAAGACGACAATACATGTACGACCTGAAAGGAAAATATCAGCTAATTTCAATTGCATTGTATAAAAATAGAGTTTAGTGCTGGAAAGCAGTCATATTTGATCTCAGCAGACTCTTCCTGTTGATATTATCTTAAATATTAGTTTTCATTCATATTTTTGTACTTCACTTCACCCAATTTTATAGAAGAATATATCTACTGTTTTTAGCATATCAATTAAAATGCATAAAAGTATGAAGAAAATAAAAGAGTTCACCCGCTAAGACTTTCAAGGCTTAAAAAAATAATAAAGCAAATTGATAATTTCAATGATAACCCATAATAAGTGTAATATAAATACATGACCTGACCAAGACTAGCAGCTGCGATAGGTCGGTCTTCAAAGTCCTTGAATAATATGTCAACTGGAGCTCCCAATTCCCTTTTGATGAACTCCCTTGCTTTCTTTGGTGAGAAGGCAGGTACCCTATCCTGAACAAACCAGCCAAATAAATTGTGTAAAACATAATCTGGTTCTGCAGAAAACTTCAATCATCGTGGATGAATTACATAAGTGAGCTTTTCATATATTAGTGACTAGTGAGACAGCAATTATACTTCAAAAAGTATATCAGAAAGAAATTAAAATGTACCTGCAACTTGGCAAGCTCATCCACAAACTCGCGTGGGAATAGATCAGACCTTGTTGAAGATAGCTGACCGAGTTTGATAAAAGTCGGGCCAAGTTGTAGCACACATTCTCGTAACCATGAGGCTGTTCTTCGTCTCCTTTTAATCTGAATAAAGATATCAAGCTAGATCTTTATTGATACAAACTTAATATAAATTACGAGTTCGTGTATCAAGGAAACTAATCAGTAATCAAAGACTACCAAAAGTAATGAATAATAGCAATAGAAAATATAAGTGTTACATGCTCGCGCTAGGGGTTAAGATGGTAATGTCAAAAAAGGGCCATAATGGACTACCAAATTCACCTGCTTATCTTCTGTGAAGCCTCCCAAATATGCCCATTTTGCATTATCCAGCAGAACGCGTACACGCAGAGAGAGAAAAAAAGACCACACGTCTATACTTCTTTGAACAGAATTATAATTTTCATTAGCCCAACTGAAACTTTCATCTGAGGGCAAAACCTTCAGCTCTTCAGTCCGCGGCAACTCATCAAATTTTTTGATGTTAGGAGACTTGACCAGCACAGAAGAAGTTTCTCTTTTAACTAGGCCTGCTCCATTGACAACCTGCTTTGAACCATTGACAACTCGCTTTGAACCAGTCACAGCCCGACTTGAACCTTTCACAACCCGGTTTAAACCTTTCCCTATCTCTGCATTTTCTGTGGATGCTGGTTTTCTTTTCATTATTTCGCTTGTTGGCACCATTTTAATAGGTCGACCATTGGTACCATATTTAATGGATGATTCAGACCGCCGCACTTCAACTCGAAACCTGGTAACCTTCTCGGTCTTAGGCAGATAACTTGTGTGCCTCTCAAATTTTATAACGTCTTGCACTGAAATTGAGCTCAAGAAACTAAGATTGTCCACTGTTCTTCCTTGATTAATTAATTCCACATTGTGGCAATAGCAGCTGTGAGAAGCCAGTATTGCCGCCATCTAAGCTACAAGAGCAGCTGAAGAATTGACAACAAGTATAAAGATAAATTCAAATGAACATTCCCCACTGGAAACAAAAAAATTCTAGAAAATGGCATGCAATAGTAAAGGATGACAGCAAAAGCATCCAGTGCCACAAAGAGATATGAATAACAATGGCCTCCGAAACAACGGATGTTAAGTGGTGACAGAAATCTCTGAGGCAGCCGAAACAATTATGCAATCAACATTTCTACCAATATTCAGTTACTAGCCTGATATGCAAAGTGAAACCAATAATATTGCTAGAGTCTAACATCAGTATCCCATGGAACTTCCAATAAAGAAAGCCTAATTAATTAAATCAATAGATCTCAATTCCCTTTGGAGGTCCCTAAATCATGCCACCCAATAAATCTCAGATGAGCCAACATGAATTTCAGAACAACAGTGGTTTTAAAATAAGCTAATCAAATTGCAGTTGTAGCTTCATTGACCCGGCTAGGTGGAAACACAAACACCCTTAATATGGAGGAATCAGTATTTGAATAAAGTAATTGACTAAAATAAATAAATTTTAATTATAATCAATCTCTATGTACTTGAATAGAAGTGTGAAAGTGGCTGTTATAATTTTGTTTTTGATTTGTGTTTTATCATTCCTATAGCTGTTTCATCTTTTGGCTTGTCTCTAGATGAGTATGACCCAGCTATAGATCGGGGTATGCCCCTTAGCCAATGTACATTTGGTTCCCTTCCAATTCATACAAACAAATTTAGCAAAAAAAAATCTATACATAAACACACACAGTTCCAACAATATAAGAAGATATAACCAAATGCATATACAAGTATTAACAATCTTACATAGAGTGAAAAGGGGGTGCGGACTTCAAATATTAAAAAAAAATAGCTTCTGGGAATCGGGAAGGAGTGAGGATGCATTTAATCTAGGGCTTAAGATGAGAGTAAGAAGAATTGGAGTGATGATCAATTATTATTACAAGTGAAAGACGTGTCAAAGTCTTTGAAATGGGATCTGAACATGTATCGTGTACATATGGTATTTGTTAAATCATACGCATTCTTCCTGTTTTTTGTGTGAGGGAGAGAGAGTAAGCAAGAAGTAACTGGTGAGCGTGATGGTGATCGTGATGATGATTGGATGAATTAGCGACAAATAGAAAAAAAAAGAGAAATATACTGCTCCGTATATGCAGCTTTATAGTACACACTCGATCTATGGCGTTGTTTTTTTTGAATTTATATGCGATTTGATTATCTATGATTACGGTTAAACAGTGGTATATATATATATATATATATATATATATATATATATATATATATATATATCTATCGGATTAAGTGGATATCACTTATCTTCTTAGCTCGTGTTCGCATTTTTGAGCGGTTTGATTAAATACAATCCGATAAATCATACTTTTAATAACGTTATATGTTGTCTGTCATTAAAAAGTATGAGCTGCATTTAATATGACCAAAACCATCGCTAAAAAAAAAAATATAATCGAATAAGATAAGGCTGATCTCATATATATATATATATATATATATATATATATTCCTAAAATATATTTCCTCCGTCCTCAAAAATATAACACTACATTTTAAACATATAAAATAGAAAAAAGATAATTAAAAATTTTCAAATTTATCCTCACTGAACCCACACAATTATATAGTGACCCCATATAATTATATAAAATGATGGGTATTTTTTTTATATATTAATGGTATTCACTAAATAACATATTTATCCCCACTTTATGTACTTTTAATCACTTTTTGTAGACAAAAAAATTTATATATTTAGTTATTGTTTTGAGGACGAAGAAGTAATAAAAGTTTTATTAAATTTTAAAAATAAAAAAAGAGTTAAGAATGATAAAATTAATAATTAAATTAAATTGATACTGACAAAAGGGAAAGAAGATTTGTGACACAACTGGTTATGGTCCTTATGGAGCTTTGAGAAAAATAGATTCCAGATTTTGTTGGTAAGAAAAACTCTAAAGCAGCCTCGTGGCCAATTATGAAACAAACAATCATAGGCACAAAACCTTAGATAGATTTTATGCATGGGATTGGACCATCTATGACTGAATATCTAAAATGTTGGTGGAATAAGGTGGACACTGGACGGTAAGAATTACCACTACACTTTCCGTTTGAATTGAATGAATAGAATATAGGGCAATAAAATAATTTTAATATATTTTAAATGTATATTTAATTGTTAGTGGTGATAGATTTTACTGACGGATCTACATGAAGGGTAAATGGGGCACTGCATATGCTCAATTTTTTTCAAAATAGATATAGTGAGAGGAGCAAAAAATATATTTTAATAAATTTTAAGGAGCAAATTTATAAAAAAGTTAAACTTAGAGGGGTAAAAAAACTTAAACTACTACTACTCTAAAAAAAAATTAAACACGCGGTGTATAATCTTATCTCAAGTATAATCCTTGCAAACAAACATTGTTTACAAAAATTATAATCTCAATACTATTAATCGGAAACTATCTACTTTGTTTGTACAGTAATCAAATTATTTGTTAGTGATAAATTACTATACTAATTTATACAGTAACCATACTAGTTACTGTACTAATTATTATTATAAATTACTGCACTAATTTATACAGTAATTGGTTATTGTAATAAATTATTATTAATAAATGAAATTATGGCTTATTACACTGCAGGTGCTCGATAAAATGCCCGTGTGAAATTGCTTCTTATTGCATTCACAAAATAGTACATATGCCAAAGAAACCACACATTTGCAGCATATAAATATGGAAAGACAGCAAATTGATATAGGGATAAACAGGCTGCATGAGTGATGAAGGGGCGGCCTCAAGCTAGTTTGTTCAATTCATGTATTATGGAATTTGAAATGTTTAATCAAGTAGAGTGATTAATGTATATTTAATATTGATGTTTATTTATTGCTGGAAATCCCCTGTTTACATGATGCCATTTCCGGAGTTTCCTCTTATAAGAAATGTGTTTGTGTTGGTGCTATTGTGTGTAAGATCTACAAATTTATAGATGCCAAGACAATATACCTCTTGTTTTGGATATGGTGAGATAAACACTTAACCGGAACTGAACAATTAGGCATATCAAAAAGTATATCCCTTATCTCTAACTAGAAAAATGTTTCAACCACCCGAGCTTGGAATACATGGTTTATTGTAGGTATGTGTTGTACCTTTGCATGTTCCTCACTCGCAAGTCTTTGTACAAACTCTCCAGGCATTTCTTCCAAGTGTAACTTTTGAAGGCTGGTGAGGTGTTCAATGCCTTGGGGCAACAACCTTAATTTCGGACAATGAATTAGATACAACTCCTTGATGCTTCGCAACACACCCTCCTCTAGTCTCAGGCTATCCAGTTGTACAAGCTCCATCAACTTCAGTTTGACGAGTTTAGGAAACCCGTGTTCCTTGAAATGCAAGAGATTACCGTCATATGCTCTATTAAGTTCAAGGAGCACAAGAGTGGGCAACATTTGGAGAGAAGAAAGTAGATCTTCTTTTAGATGGGAAGAACCCAAGTGCAGATGAGTTAGGCTATCTAGTGATCCGAGCCAGCTAGGCAGCCTATTCAATAGTCCAACCAAAGTCAACTTCTGAAGGAATAGTGGTGGTAAATTTAAGAGATCCAACCAAAGTTCTTGTTCAGCACTAGTCGTAACACTTAAACGTCGGAGGCTTGTCATCTTTTGAATTGAAGTGCACAGTTCTGGCCCATCAACTGCTCTCAAACATGTAATATCCAACCTCCTAAGCTCTGTCAATTTTCCAACTTGTTGGACTAGCTCTTCATCTGCTTCAACACATGTCAGAGTTTGTAAACCCCGTATGCTTCCTATTCCTGTTGGTATCCGCAGGCCACAAGTATAGTTGGGATTATCAGAAGTTTGATCCTTGTTGCAGCATAAAAACAGATGTCGAAGTTTTAGCATGTTGGATATACCGCTTGGTAGCTTCTCCACATTAGTGTTTCTTACATCCAAGGTTTGCAAGTTTCTTAGCTTTTCTATCGACTTAGGAAGCTCCCTAATCTTGGTTTCCCTTAAGTTCAAATATCTCAAATTGAATAGGCCAACCAATGTACTTGGTATTGTTTCAATAGAGACTCCCTGTAAATCAAGGACCCTTAGTAACTTAAAATTTGATGAAACTGCATTTAAAGAGAATGAGGGGCGTGTATCTGTTTCAAAGACAAACAAAGAGCGAAGGTGATGGGACATAGTTCTGCTTAACTGGACATTTTCACCTCTGTTATAGACTGATAGACGCTGGATCTTTTCTTCTAGCCTCGACTCCTGGCCATCATATTCTGTGCAGAAATTCTCTTTGTGAGAAGTTGTCACAGCTAATTCACGCATAACATCGTGCATCCTGAATGTCTTCACCCTCCCAGCATCATTAGTTTCAGTGACATGGATCATGCTCCGGTAAATAAGTTCAGTAAGGTAGTCCTCTGCTACCTCCTCTGTTGTCATCCCTTTTCGTTCCAAGACAAACCCCTCTGCGACCCATAGTCGTATTAGTTGCTTCCTCTTAATTGGGCAACCGTCACGAAAAACACAGCAATACAAGAAACAGTGTTTTAGGTAGAATGGTAGATCATTGAAACTCAACAACAAGATGCCCTTCACTCGTTCAAGCATGGGATTGTTGCTCAGTTGCCAGTTCAGGCTATCATAGACTTTCTTCCATTCCATGGCCAAATTGTTTCTTGAACACATAAGGCCCCCAATTGCCACTATTGCAAGAGGCAACCCTTCACACTTCTTCAAAATGTCCTTAGCTAATGTTACGAGCTCTGTGGGACAATTGCGATCTGGGTAACTCCAGAACGCCTTCCTACAAAAGAGAGCCCAAGCGTCATCCTCTGGGAGAGGCTCAAGGCGATGGACACGACTTCCAGGTCCTACAGACGTCGCCACATTCTCATTCCTTGTTGTAAAAATAATTCTGCTTCCACAACCATTGTCGGGAAATGCACTTCTTATTCTGCTCCAAAGAACTATGCTCCAGACATCATCTAAGACAACAACATACCTTTTGTGGCGCAAATGGTCAATGAGCATCTCCACAAGCTGCCTATAGTTCATCGACCCCAAGTTGCTCGGGATCATCACTTGCTTTGGCTTGAGGAATTCTTTGATCATGCTTCTAAGCAGCTCTTCAATATCAATTTCATCTGTCCGGGACGCAGATATCCATGCCCAACAATCAAAGTCTCGAATCACCTTGTCATTATAAACTTTTGTAACCAGAGTGGTCTTCCCTAAACCTCCCATGCCAACAATCGAAATAACTGTCCGTCGTGGATCAGCTTCAGTTAACCACGCTAACAGTTTGTCTTTATTTTCTTCCATCCCCACTATCTCATTTTCATCATCAAAGATTGATGACTCGCCATGATGCTGCCACCAGTCAGTTGGTGGATTTCTAACCCTCCCCTCATCAACTGTATTAGCAAATGCATATCGCTTACTCCTCTCAGAAACCTCATGAACTTTTGCTTTGATCTTTTGTAGCTTGGAAGAGATGTGATGCTTAGAGCTTATGTGCCGGGGGATGTCAATAATGTCTCGAACAAAATGCTTGAATCCCTTTCTATCTCGCTGTGTATCCTTATAATGCATGAACTCGTCTACCACATCCTCAACTTGATTCGCAACTTCTCGTACTTGCCTCACCCATGTCTCCACCAACTCACTCTTTTCCTTCCTTCTCTCTGCATCTCCTAGGAAAGATCTCATGCTTTCTAGTTCAAGCTTAATGTCCTCGATTTTGTTTTGAGCATCTCCAAGCAATGATGTCTGTTGATGTAGGATTGTTGTCAGTTTATCAAGTAAGAATTGAACAGCACCATCAGCCATTTTTGCTGTCAATGCCACCTCCCCTCCTTCCCTATCTCCTGTGTCCCTCTCTCGTGTTCAACGGTAGTAGCCAGAGAGGAAGGTTGGGTAGACTTGAGGATTGTGCCTGTTTTACTATTCTTCTTCTCTCTCTCTCTCTTGTTCAACGATGGGAATCAGAGAGGAAGGTGGTAAGCAAGTGTAGGTAAAGTAATTGGTTTAATTTAATGTTTGACAAACTCAGCAGTAGACTTCAGAAAGACTTGTGCCTGTTTTATATTTGTGCGTGTACCTTTTTCCTGACTTTCATTTCTAATGCGTGTGGTGGGATTTTGTACTACAAGGCATTTATTTATTGATGAATAATGATTTTTCAGTTCTCTGCTTAAAAATTTGGTGCATCCGCTTATTAATCAGATGCATATTTCTTTCTTTTTTTCCGCAAAAAATAAGAGGTAGGTAAAATATCCCAGGTTATCGGCAGAATCACACATCTAAAAAAACTAAGACTCAGAGTTACCCCAATTTGAGTTAAAAAACCAAAAGACAATGGGGATAAAGTCGAACAATCTTCTTCACAATCTACATAGTAGTAGTGTCACGAACTAAGACATTGCCTACCCCTTGAACCCATGCTCGATGCCCAAAGGGATCACAAGTAAAGGTTTGGAAATTGTTCTCACTAGCCACCAAGTTTGCCCAAGTAGAATTCTCAAGACAATACTGAACTTTACGATTAATTTTGATCTCTCGTTTCATTTGTTTTTAAATTGGAACATCAGTTCAAGTGAGTGAGTGTTTTCAAATCAGAAATAAAAAGGAAGATTTACTGGAAGAAAGGGAAGTGTTTCCCAAATGCAGAGCAAAATACCAGCTAAAAGGATACTTGGTCGGTCCACTAAACTGGGATTAGGGAGGGGAAAATAGTTCCTCCTTTTACAAAATACTAGTAATAAGCAATTCTGTTTACAAGATGGCAAATAGTAGCCATGTTTCCTCGTGTTACTCTATTTACAGAGATGACTTGTTAGATATTGGAATAAGATCAGTCTCTACTTAAATATATGTGCCTTTTTACCAGCTATTTATATCTTCGCTTCAGTTCGTACACATTTCTCTTCCCCCTAGTGATTACAATCTGCAGAAAATCTAAACTCCAAAAAGAACCAGTTAATAAACTCTTACTTTCTTCAAAGGAACTTCAGTAGATATTAAATCTTCATGCCTCTTCACTGAGTTGCCACTAAGATTTTCTTCTCTTTTCCCATTTTTTCCTTCAAGATTATACCCAACAATGTTTGTAGCAATGGCATAAGTAGTGCTTTCCTTTTTAGGGGCCGAAAGGATCTTTCTCTCAACTATTGACAACTGTCCGCAGCATCCATCTTGAATTGCTGTGTCTCGAAGATTCTGAATCACAACATTCTTATCATCTTGGATGATGCAGTCGGTAGTAGCCTGCACATCATGAAGAACAGACAACTATAATTTCCATTGTAAAAAATGCAATAACATAAAAATTAATTGGTAATTGAGGCAGTGAATTCATCAGAACTCAGAAGAAAGAGATTTACGGTGTCTATTCTATATTCATAGTAGTTTACAGTTAGCCTTGAAAGAAAGAAATGGAATGGGTAGAGTAAGTTGAGTCCAACTCCAAATTCTCACCTGAAAATCCATTGGGAACTCAATGATGGTGAAATGACAACCACAGCCATCACTGAAATAAAGCTTCAGCAATATTTTAAGTGGTGTTGATTTAATCAGTTCCCTGGGTGTTAATAACAAATAAAACAACATACAGTGAGGGAAAAAGAAATAAAAAGCAGCACTAAACAATGCATAATCCGCCCCAACTTCACAATTTTAGTGAGATTAGACATAATATTACCAATATAAGCTTACATATGCTATTTCTTGATCTATTCTTGTGTTCATTGCATCCATTTGCACAGACAAAAGAACCGACTAAGGTTGAGTGCTTAGAATAAGGAAGAACAAAACAAGATACAAAACAATGATCTCCTTGGGAGCCACTTGATAAGTGCCTTGCAAGGTACAAGTCATGGTTTCAGAACTCCACAGAAACAATGATCTCCTTTGGAATCGACCAAACATACTATGCATTTGTCCTGGTGTGTGGTTTGTGGGGTATGTTTGCATCTCGTTGTTTACCCCGTAGTGGCTGTGGATTCCACCATTCCAAAATTTATATAAAAGGATATTATTTTATATTTGACATTGGTAGAGTTTTTCAAATGATGGGTTTCATTTGCATGTATAACATGGGTACAGGATTAAAGGGCAAAGCATTAGAACTCAATGTCCTATAAGTGTCACTATTTGGGGTTTAATTTGTCCAAATGGACATACCTTTTCAGCGAAAATGGTTGTTGCTGGAGTAAAGCTATTTTTAGTTCTGGCCTCTCAGGGAAGGAAACCTGGACATCAAACGAAGTACACAGATCAAATGTTGCAATTAACTAAAGGGGCAGTCATGCAGAACGAAACAGACGTATATTTATATGCAATAAATTGGTAGATAATTTTTTATTTTAAGCTAATTTTAATATTTTATCTTACATTTATCCAAACAAAACAATAATATAAAGCAAAACAATTTATAATAAAGATAATAAAGGCATTTGCTTAAAGTTCAAACACATTCATATTGTTAATGTCAAAGTTCAAACACAAACATGCAATTGTTCAAAATTCAAACATATTTTTAACGTATTAGTTTTATTCATAAACAAGATTGTTATTAAATAATAAATTTCAAGAATTTAATTCAATATTAAAACTTAAAAACTAAACATAAATTTAAGAATTATATTGAATTAAACTAAATATTACAATTGTATCATCATTTATATAATTTGAAGTTGGTACAAGTTCAAAAAATTACAACTATAATAAAATTATCCTTTTGACTTGATATTGTTCACTCTTGTTGTGATTTGATATGCTACAACATGTATTATGAATATGGTAAATCATTTGAAAAATAAATATATTAAGATCTGATTTGGGTAGTTATTAAAATAAAAAAAAAACCTCTCCGCCTAGACCCCACCTAGGACCCGCCTAATTTCTTAGAGTGATTTTTTTGCCGCATTGGGCCTAGGTGAGGCGCCGGGGGGCCTAGCGCCTAGGTGGGGCGCCAAAGGGGAGCCTAGCGCCTATGCGGGGCCTAGGCGGAAATTTTTAGAACACTGAACGTCATTTCATCAATGACCGCAAAACAAATAAATTTGATTGACGAATCACTCTACCATGCTCTTGGGCATGGTTTGAATCTCACCAACTGCAAATTTCAGCAGCCCTCCCCCTTCCCCAAGGATAGAGTAGAGTAGATTGTTTTTGTAGACCAAAATAAATAAATAAACAAATGAAGATACCTCAACTGATTTGATGAATGGCAATGGAGCACTTTCCCCATGCACACTAGTTACTCTTAGGGACCACTTTGCATATTTTGTCTCTGCAAGTGAAAAAGCCATTATTTCAATAGGCAGCAAAAATTCCTTGCAATATCCAAAAAATAAAATATAATAATAATAATAATAAGATAATAAAAATAAAATACAATAAAAATAATAATAATCAAATGAATTGGGTCAAACTAATTTCAAAGTATTTAAGTTTGGGCCAATAAAACTAATTGAGCCCAATTTTAATTGATGGGTTTAAAAACTTAATTATAATAAGCGTAACTTTAATATATTAAGCTAGGGTTTGCCTAAGATTGGCACTGCAGTAAACGAAGAAAGAAGAAGCGGAAGAAAGGAGAGAGATACGAGGCTGAAGTTTAAAAATTATTCATCATATTCTTCTCAAAAGATAATTATTGGACTATTTTTTAATACAAAATAATTATTTTGTTACTGTAATTACAAGTTATTTTACTGTTGTGTTTACAATCTATTTTTAAAAAAATCTGTTTTGCCGCTTGATTAATCAGATTTGTTAATACAATTTTGGTTTGTAATTGGGATATATGATATATGGGATAAGGAAGTAAATGGCTGGTTTGATGTGTAAATAATATATATGCATAAGGTTCACTTCGATATTACAATTTTCCATATCCGTAACTGCTCGTGGGAATGATCAAACTGTTGTCAATAGAATTTAAATTGGATGCTTCATGTTTTGGCGTTGCTTTATGGATGGAAGCATCTGATCCTTGTAATCAATCAATGGATGGACCCTGATCTTGGTAGTATAGGTTATTCAATGATTTAATTAATTATTATAATATATATACTTTTAACTTAAGTTATGATTATATGTGTATGTTTATGTCAGAAGTTATAATTAGTAAGGATAACTAATGTAGTAACAGGAGGTTTAAGGAGTTAATAAAATTTTATTATATTATTATTATCATTGAATATACTAGATTAAAATGGTATCTTTACATTATATATATATGTATTCCTAACTCCAGAGGGTGCATGAACTAATATTAAAACTGTTAAAATTTATAAAAAAGAAAAATATAAAAATTTACAATTTAGTAATTTAATTAATGATAATCTATTATTTTGATAATTATATTGATCGGATTGAGGAGGTCTAGTGGTGTGATATTTGGGGTTCAGTGAATTATTTCAGAATTATATCTAGGTACGGATTCCGTACTTCTTCAGCGATACTCTTATCAAATTTAATTAATTCGTTTGTTTCCTCGTTTCAAATTTGACTATTATTTCACATAATTGTTCCATGTGAAACTAATATGATAGTTTCATGTTGGTGTTGATACATAGAACTCGTATTTGTACTCTTTGAACTAGTTAATCATGTCAATATATTTTGGAGACTTTATTCGTTTGTATCATTTTTCGTATATTTTCGTTCACATTCAGGAAGTTATTTTGATTGTTGATCTTGTGATAGTTAAGTATGTTCGAATTTGAAATAATTCGATGTCATTTGGAGATGGTCATGTAAGCTTTGTGATTTGAACATCTTTTGGCTTACATTTTGTAGTTAGATCCTTAGGGTATACTTGAGTTAACCATCTGTGAGGGTACCACAAGCATGTCCTCTTGACACCGGGGCATGACACCTTCCGTAGCGGTGTGATTAGTCCGTAGCGTATCCTTTTGTATGCTCTGGGATGAGTTTCGACCATTTGATATATTTGTTCAGGATAAGTATAGGTCGACCCAGTATTTGATTTGATTCGTTTGGCGAATTAGTAACGTTTGTGTCGTGCGTACTATCCGGTTTGATTAGCATACATCATGGTACCGATGTATTGTGTTACACTTTCGCTATTTGTATTTGAGCTCAGTATGAAATTGTTACCTTGTAAGCATTTGATTCAGCTTTATTTTGTTTGGAATCCTTTTGACTATAGTTGTCCGTTCGACAGTGTTAATCATTTGTACATTGTCTCCCTAATTTCGATATATTCATATTTGGTTCGTAATTTGTATTTGCTCGTTTACATTGGTTATTTGGAGTTGTAATAAATATCTTAGACAGTGGTTCTAGCTAATTTGGCAATTATTATGGTTTTGTATTGTGACGTTTATTGATTATGAGACTATTTTTATGTGGTTTAGAGCTTTGTTATTATTTCATCAGCTATGTGTTTGTGCGTAATCTCTTCTTTTATTTCGGAAAGGAGGTGTTACAAAATATCCAATTTGAGGGCAAAGCACCAAATCAAACTAGATTCATGAGATAATACTAGTGGGACACACACACACACTGAGGCAGGCTAAGGTTCAAAGTTGCAGTTTAAGCATGGACTTATGGAGCACTGAGATGACCCCCTACTTCACTAGTTACACTGGATCAGTACTCATAATGATACGTTATTTTAACTCAGCAAGTAATTTATGTCTCTTAAGCAAAAAAGAGCTCATGATAATCTTTTGATAATAAGAACAAACGGACCCATGAAACAAAATATAAAATATAACATTCATGATTCATATATTATCTAAAACTACATAATTTCTCGAAAAAGAAAAATACTGCTAACTTAATGACAGGGAGCCCGCGAGTGCTAACATAATGGTATTGATCAAGTAAATCAGGACCGTCTTTTTGGGAATGATACCAGAAGAATGAGCACCCCGTGTGTGTGTTCACGAGTGTCAGTAAATTTGAAATACATCTAACTAGCATGTTGATATAAATTCTGAAGGAGAGGAAGGTAGATGAATACAGAGGAAGCAGGCAAAGCAGCAAGCATATCATTCAACAAAATCCACTCAGCTTTACAAGTTTTAAACAGAGAAGGTGAACGGTGAACTACTAATGAAATGGCTTGTCAAACATGTACTTTTCATAGGGTTGCACGTAAACACCAACGAATCAAGAGTTTGAGAAAAAGATACCTGAACTGCAGCGGAATTGATTGAAAATGATCTGGAAGAGATCAATTCGAACATATGGAGGAATCTGCATACTAAGAATGTGCATTACCCCTGCTATTACCTGCATGGCTCGAGTCAATTGCTAACTTTCGAAAAAGCCGAAACAAGATTTTATCATTTTGCTTTTACATCAAGATTGGTGATCAAATTTATGACTGTTCTTACACAGATAAAACAAATTAATTAGATTAATAGGAAATTCTTTATTCCTAATTTCTTACATCCATTTGCCATGTGATATCTAAAATACCAAAAAGTATAGCCTAATAGAGGATTGCTGTGATTCCCAAAAATAACAACATAACAAGGTAAAGCATACATGAAATTCAAACATCCAACAGATATTCAAGCCACTACTAATCTACTATGAAGTAATGTTCTTGTGGGGAAATATGCAAGAAAAGTTGTCAAGCCGACAGACCCTGAAACTCCCTAATATAGTAGCCATACCTTGTCAACAAGCCCGTGAATCACCAAATTTGCCTTTTTGTCTTTTGGAGTTTGCTGGAAAAGTAAAACAACACTTGTGAAAATCTATCAACAACCCGGGCAATAGAAGAAACTACTGCATTGAAGATAATGCAGAAGTACAGAAGAGAAATATATACTGGAGGTGCATGTATTACCCTAAGCAATGAAAATAACAAGAAATCCAGGATCCATTCACAATTTCATTTGTCTTTCCCATGTCACACAAAAGCAAATTGCACAATCGTTCATAATTGGTTGCCAAAAATAAATGCTCATACTGCTGAAATGTAAAATAAATGAACTGATACTTAAATAACAAGGTTAAAAAAATTGCAGACATGCACTAATAATAATAATAATATAAAATGGTCTAATATCTACCAATGTAAATCATCAAGCAAAAGAAAATCTACAGGAGAAACAATCAAATGGAACTCCTACTTTGACTCTTAAGTTATCTATACCAACTTCCTTAGCTTTTTATTGCCAGTTTTAAACCTTAACATGTAAAAACCAAGCAGGTAGTAAAATAAAACTTATCTTTTTCCTACTGCTTTCATGAGAACATCCCTTGCCTTTTTAATAAGCATTAATGACAAACTACACTGTAGTTGGCCACGCTCTTGATTACTCCAGATGGATAAGTGCATTATAACCACCCAATAAGAGTGTGTGTATAAGAAGAAAGAGGACGCAAGATGAATAATACCTGAAGGTTGACAATTACGATTTCCCCCCCATTACGGAGAGATTTTAAAGGAAGGTTGCACGCTGGAGTTATCTGCAAACTGCACAGTATACTTTAATCAGAAAGTTTTACAACACACTAGACGATAAGATCAGAGATATTTATCAGGCTGAAATACAGGTCCTACAATCTAATCTGTAAAGGTGGGAAAATCAGACAAAGAAAACTACTTTCGCATAATCAGGTCAAGTGCTAATTTTAAAACTCTATTGTGCTTCTGAATCCAGAAAATTCCACAAACTGGTGCATATTTGAGATATTGATTTGAACTTCTAAACCTTTACTCTAAGTCGAGGAAATCCAATCCCACTAACTAAAATTTATACTTTCCTGACAGTCAATGGTGTCTAGACAATTCAATTAGAATTGCAAGATATTGGAATATCCACATTACTAGATCTTTTGAGATTATTTGCCAGCATCTAACAAAGATTAGCCGGAACAAACATAAAAAGAAAAAAATTATCCTCAAGTCTACAAAAGATATCTAAACTAATATAAGTCTGCCCAGCAAGATATATTATAAATACTCTAAATAACCTAAACCTCAATTACAAAAGGTCCCAAGTAGGTTACATCTTCAAGTCAAGCCAATTTTTATACATCCTCTTTTCTTTGGACTTCCTTTTCATTGAGGCTTTTATCGACTACATGGCCCGCCATGACTGTGATGATCCCCAACAAGTCAAAGTGAGGTCCAACTCAGTTTATTGACATCTTAAACCAAATATCTGTTGTAGTATTGCTCAAAGAAACCAGTGAGATAAAATATGTACAAGCATGGAGAACATGAGTCTGATAAGGTCATTAGCTAAATATGACATTAGAAACTTTTGATTCGACTGTAAATGACACCTTATCATATCATCAAATTATATTTATGAATGAATAATTTCAAAGAATACCCACACCAACAACTGGCGTTGTTGACACTAACCTGGTCCCTAAACATAATACGACATCAGCCATTCGACAATGCTTTTCTGCTAAATTCATTTCTTTTGGAGGCAGCTCATCCTACAAATGAAAATTATCACATAAACAAAACAAAATTCAAAACTTCTTAAGAGCACAGGTAACTGATTTTCTATGTCCACAAGAAGAACACAACTTAGATGAATGCATCAAAAAGTGCTTTCCATCTTAAAACATCAGTACATTTGGATTATTAACAAATGTTAGATAATATTCATTTGAGTAGATCCAACGATAAGAAAAGATGCAAAACTTGTTCAGAACTAGAAAGAATTGCTACAAAATTTTATTTAATGTTTTAAATTGGGGGACATCCATAACTAGACGCTACTAAAACAAATCAGATATGAATTAGAAAACTACTTGCTATTACAACAGGCTGCTCTAAATTCCCATGAAATCAATTTATATTTACACCAGTTTAAAGGAAACAGACCAATACAATATGCATAAAGGAAACAAGGAGCCCAAAACACCAATTCTGAAAAAAAGGAAAGCTTTGTGTGGGAAGGTTGTAGTCAGTAAGGAGACGGGAGATTGGCTCCAAAATCTGTAAGGCAGCTTTACAGAGTGGGTGTTCAGAGCTGAGTTGCCAACTACTCAATGATTGACCTAGCTAGTTGTGTTTCGGTACTTCTATTCCAAAACATAATAGTCTTATGATTCGGAACTCTTAACTTTAACAATTTACATATTTCTTTATTTTCTATTTCTAGTTGCACAAATATCAATGTTTTAACTTTGTATTGGGTTTTCAAACATATTTGTACGAGATTATTTTTAAAGCAATCAATTTGTTGCTGCAAGTAAAATTCTTTTCTGAAATTTAGCTTTATTGAATTTAGATTCTAATAGAATTCCTAACTATACGCATCCATATAAAGTTTTCTCTAGCGTACCATGTGTTAGCTTATAAAGAGTACAACATTCTCGTATCTGTTCCACAAACCGAAATGATTCAGAGAAATATTGGCTTCTTAGAGCCCTTTTTTCTCTTCTAGATAGTCTTTCTCTTTTAGATAGATCAATCTGGACTTCGTATACTGTTCAAATACTGAGGCTCTTCCCCTTTATAAAACATACTTTTTAACACTCCATGTGGAGAGACAAGCCAAGGTGTAAATGCTTAAATTTTAAAGAGTGCAACAGCACTAACAGCATAGAGAGGAACAAATTGTAATTTGTAATCAGGAAGACTTGAATCCTTGCATACCTAGAGCTCTAATACCATGTTAAATTAGTGACTATTGTAAAATCTTAAGCTACTAAAGGGAGGGCCAAACAATGTGTCAATCATGCTTTAGCATATACAACCCTCTACTCACTATATAATATATATATATACACACACACACACACACACACGTGCATACTATGTTAATATAACAATTTACCTAACATGGAAGAGAATATATTTTCTAATGCAAAACATGTTGCTAAAAGCAAAAAAAGGTCAATAGTTACCTCCCAATCAAGAACAGTATCCCTAAGTTTTGACCCACACTTCATGGAAGAACAACGTCTTGATGTCTCCTTCAATCCAATAGTCTCCACCTCAAAATCCCGCAAATACCTTTTTAGATCAGGAAAATGTGGTTCAGAAAGTATCAAGAATAGTTCAAACATATAGGGGTGATAACCGAGCCAAGTAGTTCAGTACTCGACTCGAGATTGACTCGAAAATATGATCCAAAGTTCGAATTCGAAGTTGGTCCGAGTCGAATCTGATCCATACTCGTTTTCTGTTTAATGATACACGAGTCGAACTCGAGCAGACCAGTGTTCGCTCATATTAAGGTTCGAGTATTTCATTTTTTCTCAAACCATACTCGATACATGCTCAATGGATCATATTCGAATATTGGTCTGATCCATGCTAGTAAGCTAAATATGTGATGTTTGAAACATACATAATACTCCATCCGATCCAAATTATAAGACCACTATAGACTTTTGAAAGTCAATTTGAGAAATTTTCAAATTTCAAATTGATATGATTCATTAACAATTACAAAATAATAAATTCTATAAATTAGTAGTACTTTTTACATAGTTTACAATATTCATCATTGTATTGACAAAAATTAAATGAATCTATGTCAATTTTGAGTTTGAAAATATCTCAAATTAACTTCAAACAGTCAATAATGATCTTATATTTTGGAGCGGAGGGACTACTAAACATTGTATTTGACTGATTGAAGTAGAAAAGACACAGAAACATCGAAAATTTAGCTCTTACTCTACTCCACATGAAGGGCAAACTTCCCTGAATGAATTCCCATGCAATTCTGCCAGTTTCTCCCTAGGTATTCCTGATCGAAGATGCAGGCTATCGACATTCTAGAAGATACAAGTCTTAAACCATCATAAATAAAATAGAAGGGAAACGAAAAAGGAAAGTTACAAACTTAAAAGGCAGTAGTTTAAGTCAACAAGAATAACACAGAGGTAAGTATGAGAAAGCAAAAGAAAGGAGTTTCTACCGCAAAAGACTTCATAAATTTTTAAAATTTCAGAACTTTTTTTGGGTTTAAAATTTTTGGTCAGTTATTATTGGTGGCATAATGAAGGTGCAATACGAAAAAACATGGTGGTACTTATATGACAAGAGCTAATGTAGCCGATTCTCTGAAATAAATATTAGTCTATCAAGCTGCCATTAGCTATGCTAAGAGGCACAGGCGGAAATTTAATAAAAAAACCTGCAGGGGGTTCAACCAAACAAAGTTTTCAAAAGTCTCTACAGTTAATAACATATAACAAAGATAAGGAAAATGATAAATTCAAGGTCAACTTACCTGGCTGATGACAAACTTCAAAATACCGGCCTTTTCCAGTTCAACCAAAGCCATATGTGTCATACTCGGCATAGCCCGATGAAATGGCAATGACGCTTCAGGTACACCTTTTCCTTCACGCTGCAACTCAACAAATTATGAAGAAATTAACACTGCAATAAGAACATGCGTATAAATAATAAGCTTCTTTTTTTTCTTTTCTTTTTCTTTTTTTTTTGGGGTGGGGGTGGGGGTGGGGGTGGGGGTGGGGGTGGGGGTGGGGGGGGGTGGAGGCCAAAGAGGATGTGTATGGAGTTACAATGGTAGTGTTGAGATATCAGCTTCTTTTTTTCTTTTTAGCAATATACATGCAAACAATGACAAAATCATGACACTTACCTGAAGTGTCCAAACTCCTTTCGGCCCACGGAAATCAGGTATCCCACAAGAGGTTGATATTCCTGCACCTGTAAACGCTACTAGATGCTTACTCTGCAAAACAGTCTAAATGTTTTAAACATTTATAATAATAAGCATGCGTGGATCATTGAATTTGAGCCTTCAAAATCATCAACCTTTTCTATCATCCGTGCAAGTTTTTCAATCTGAAGTCAGTAAGACAATAATGTCAGCAGAATTGATTAAGAGTGTAAACATCATTTCATCCAAATCACAAACAGGATATTTTCAAAAAGAAATAATACTAATAATAATAATAAGCATCTATATCAAGACTTCCTCTTAATAAAAAAAAGCATTTGAATAAAGAAATATCTAGGTCATGTTTGCAAGGATTATAATTTTGGAACTATATTCCCATGGATTATAATCCAAGACTATTAATCCTAGATTAAATAGTCCTAGTCATATGTTTGTTTTTTATGGAATTATTCAACGGATAACTTAAAATAATCTCATGTCATGTTTGTTTTGTCCATGATTATTTAAAGGATTGAATAAAAACTTACCGTTTGGACTATCATATCCTTACTACTAATAACAAAGATATCATATTCTCATTAGTTTAAGAATAGATAGATACGATAAGATACATCGGTCTTTTTAAACAAAGTTAAACATTAATTTTGTCCACAAATTTTTAGTCCCAAATGGTAGTGATTATAATACCTAGTTGGACATGATATTAAATATTCTCCCTTTCAAGTCATTTTATTATCCCGGAATTAATAATTCCAAGTTTATTTTTGAAAACAAACAAAAGACTTGATATTAATAATCCAATCCCAAGTATAATCCTTACAAACAAACATAGTCCTAGTGAAAAAAATATTAGTCGTATGTAAACACTTCAGCTTGACTTCATGGCTTGCATTAAAACAAATTAACAACGGGGAAATGTTATTTCCACCAGTACCCCTCTGACATGATGGTGGGACTCATCCACTCATTCAAGAAGGTACATTGTGAAACTTTTTTTTTATTAAAAGAAAAGAAAAGAAAAGAAAAAACTTGAGGAAATAACACTCCACTAAACGTATCATATAGCTTAGCTACATCATTGACTGTAAATAAAGCAAACACGCCCACTCAAGCTTAAACTGAATATGAAGAGCATTACAAGTAGGCCCCCAATTAGACAACTTACCTTCACCCTTAGCTAAAAGACTGGGTAAATAATATTCCTACATCACAATTTAAGTGAGCTCCTTTCAGTTTTGGGAAGTACCAAAATAAGCGAGCTCTTTCTATCTTAAGCATTCATTTGACTATTCAATGGTGTAATCTCGCTGTCCAGTGGTTGTAAAAAAAAGTAAGACACTCAATCAACTTTCCTGAAACTATGAGTTGATCAAACAAACCCACTTGAATTTGGGACGTAGGAGTTATGAGATCCCAATTGTTCCTCAAGAAAAACAACATATGATACCAAAGAGTTAGTAGTAACCCAAGTACAACATCATGTGAAATACTAAGTCGTGCATTTTTACCAAGAGCTTCAGGCCAAATCAACCAACATTCAGGGTTTGATACTTTGATTTCAACCCCCTTGCAAATAATACTTGCAGAATCTCATAAACTGATCATCTCTATTCCAACGAACATAAAGTCTCAAATAAAACCCATCAAATTAAATCAGCTTTTTATACCCACTAAACATAGCTTCAGATTGAAACAAACAAAGGAAAACAAAACATACTGGAAAATATTTAAGCACAAATTCTAAGTAATTTTTTAAGGGTTTCTTTTTGAATGGTGTCACAGGGCGCACATAGGGTCTCAATTATTCATACAGTAATGAAAAATAACAAAAAGAATGAAGAAAAAAAAAACTCACCTTTTGTTGCAAAACCCGGGTTGGGTCGAAAATCTCTGACATTCCAACCGTGCCCACATCTTCTTTGTAAGAGAGCTTCTGTGCATAACCCAGAGACATTTTTGCATTTGATTTTTCTCCTTCAAATTTCCCACCTTTATTATATACCCTCCTCCCTCAGAAAGAAGTTCTGAAACCAGAGAGGCATACAGAGTGAAAATAAAATAATAAAAGAGGGAGCAACATTAAATGACGAAGATGACATCGATTTTTTTATTATATTCACGGTATAATAAACGAATCATACACCATCTCAGACTTCTATTAACAGCTGATAATTAAAAAATCACAATTTATTGACTACTAATAGCACCCTAATTTTTTACTAATAAACTCTAAACTTTTATTAATAAATCTTAATTTTTAGTTAATAAACTATAAATTATAGTTATAAAATCAAACCCTTACTTGTGTGTGGAATGGATAAAGAATTACTCTTAGTGTCCGCTAATGAACCATGTCCGCAGTAACAAATGCTTTAAAATTTTGAACCATATTCGCTACTTATATGTCATATAATGTTTCATAATACTTGGGCGCTAAGATAATTCAATCACTCATTTGTCTGTATATATATATGAGCGATGTTAATATGGTGACATGTCATAAAAATAATAATAACCATGTATAACATTAATACTTCATTAAATACTGTACACAAAGGTGTCACACGTTATTAAAATAAAAAAATAATGATGATACAAGAGTACTTCATTAATGAAATATTATGATTTTAACACTGCTTTGTGTATAGTGTATAAACTGACAATGCATGAAACATTAATTTTAAAACAAGAGTTATAATTTAATACATTGACAATGTATGTACGAAAGCAATATTAGGATCATTACATAATATTAAAATAAATATAATTATGTTATTTACAATAAAACTTGATAATTTGGAATTTTTTTTTTAACATGGATGTAGTATCTAGATTTTGATAAAATATCTTCTTTTTTAATAAATTTATCATTCTTCTAAAAAAAAATTAAGATTGTGCTCCCATAAATATTTTCTATAAAGTTAATGTCATTGTTGTATTACTAAGTTTTAGAAAATATGAGCTACATTATCAACATTTAATATTTTGTTATATTTTAGAAAGTGACATGCTTAAATTTTTGTTTTCAAACCCAAAAAAATACGGCCCCTATCCAATAATTATATATATAAATCAATATAGCATTTTTAATGATATATGGACTGTTTTGTACCCTTTGTTCTATAATTTATGTGCTAATAGAGTCGTATTTTTCTGTGTCTAATGGATGGGCCCAAGCCCAGTCCAACCCAAATCGTCTGAATAAATGTTGAGTCAGTGAGGGCCTAGGTTTTCAAAATTATCATATTGGTACAGGCTCGTCTGAAAAAGCATCAGGCCCTTAGCTAAACCCATTTGACAACCTCACCTTTCGTATTGCCCTTTTTTTTTTTTTGAAGTTTTGAAAAAAAGCAAAAGATGAGTTAGGATTTCTGGTAATTACATTTCAATATTTTTTGTTGACTTCTCTTTTAATCCCCATTATTCTTTCAATTTTTTGAATCCAAAAACATTATAAAATTATACTTCGGCTAATCCACACATTAACTTTGTTTTCTTTCCCATTGTAAATATATAAAGGGAATAATGATCATACATAACTTTGTATGTTTTATTTGTACACAATCGGTCAAAAGTATGTCGTTTTAGCAGATTTATTTTTGATTTCTGATTTGGGAGCAGAAAAATTGTATTAAAAAAAACAAATATGTCAAAATGATGTAATTTTGACAGACTGTGCATAAATAAATAATACATAGTTGTGTATAGCCATATTGTCCATATATAATATACAAAAGTGTGTATTAGTTTGAGTTGGGCTACATTTTTTTGAGTCATAAGATTTGTTTGTACACAAGAGACTGCAGTAAAAATTACCAATTGGCGAATGGGTCAGTAGTCAAAAAAATAGACTTTTGGCTTCATTTTTTAACCCACAAAAATTTGGGCCGTTTTAGTTTGGTCCGTCAAAAGCCTGGCCCGCTTGACTAGGCCCAAAAATAGCAAAAAATGATTATAAATCAACTTAGGCCCGCGGGCCGATCCGTCTGCCAAAAATCACCCTTGGGACTTAACTTTTTTAACCCGTTAAAACTCGAGCTATTTTGGTCCGGCCTATCAAAAGTCCGGTCCGTTTGCCAAATCTAAACTGATTAAAATTAAAAATAGGGAAGAGTTTGGACAAAATGGGTTGAAAGAAATTAAGAAAACCTTTCTTTGAATGTCAATAGAACATGCGGCCACCATGAGCTGACCAACAAGTCACAGAACTTGCACCAAAACTTGTCGAGTTCTGCGTCTGGAAGTTTTTAATGAGAAGAAAGTTAGAGAAAAGACAAGAAAATAAAGTTAAAGAAAATGGGATAGTTTTCTTTATTTTGAATTTTAATTCGGAGAGAAATGAAAAGAAAGGAAAGAAAACAAAAAAGAAGTGGCGACTTTGAGTTTTTTAATAGAAGAGGTTTTAGTTAGAAAAGAAGGAAAGTGAGTGCAGTTTAAGTCAGAAAATTTCTTCCCACTTTCGAAAAAAATTGTTTTATCTTTTCTTCCCTTCTTTAACTTTCTTTTCTTTTATACTAAAAAACTCTCAGACTGGGCGTTAGCTTGTTCGAGAGTTTGTAAGAGAAAATAAAGTGAGTATATATTTTCTCCAGTCTTGTATGGGAGATGAGAAGAACAGAAAAGAAAAGAAAATATACATTTTTATTACATTAGTGTGTTAGTATCCGTAGGACATGAATACAAAATATTTGCGATTAGTTAAAAATTTAAGAGTAAACTGAATTATATGGTGGGCCAAAGTCTATATAGAGTTATTATTTTTACTCACATAGGAACCCTTTTTGGTAGTTGAATATTTTAAGGAATCAAAGATTTTTAATCACATCCAATTTATGACTCCTAAAGAAAGTGTCAAGATATGATTCGACTTCCTTTCCTTATGGAGATTCTGTTTGTTCCCATTAAGTTATCTTAACTAATGAAAAATTTCAATTCTATACGGGGAAGGTGTTGGAAATATATATCAATAGCGATCACTGATAAGCGAAGATCAAAGAAGACTATCAATTGCGAATGAAGCAATAGCAAAGACTATGATTTGCGATGTGAAGCAAAGCGATAGCAAGAACAATGTAACAACAAGAGCAAAATTGGAACAACTTAAGCTGTTATATGAAAAGTAGTAGAAGCGTCAAAAGAAAGCTCTTGTCGTCGCAAAAAGTGATTCACCCATGATTCATTTGGTAAGAAACCTTGTAATGCAGTTGAGCTCGATGGCGTTCACTCCCAGAGATTGAAAGCAAGCCCTTCGATGCGTGTACTTTCATGAGAAGAAGGCTATGGACTGCTTCTTTGTGGATTGCCCACCCGATGAGCGAGTTAATGAGTATTTCGGATAAGAGAAGAAAGGCGCGGCTTTTATAAATAAAGATGAATATAAATATTATTTTTGAATATTATGGAATAATTTGATATAATGTTATAGTTGTGGGTAATATTTATAAATTTTGCAAAGTATGCAAGTGGTTATATTATATTCGATTGGTGGGGAATATTCGGTTTAGCGGGGAATATTAAATACAATGGCTCAATCATTGGTGGACCCTAGCGAAATTATTGTCGGATTGAAAGCGACAAAATATTTTATTGAAATAACGGCGGAAGTTTTCTGGTTGATCTTGTTGAACTACTCGGTAGTAAAAATACGATGTCGTGTGGTTGCGTAGTAGCTGCGGTATTGATTATTGATGCTTATGTGAGAAGTCACTCGGTTTGATTCCATTATTGTCGATTAATAATATGAATTATTATAGCGATAATGACGTTTTGTTTTATTCGTATTATTAACGTAATAAAAGCGAAACATCTTTATATAAAAGCAGAATACTTTATTAAAGTTATTTTATAAATAAAATATATTATATTTTATTATGCGTAGTGTTGCGTAGTGTTTTTTGCATAGTGTTTTGCATAGTGTTTGCATAGTAAAATGTTTTTATATAAATAGAATATATTATATTTTATTTAAAAGATTTTGCTTTAAATATGGACCGTCAGATTAAAGTAAATCAATACGGGATAGTTCATGGATTAATTCTTATGCATTCCATTTTCTATAAATAGAAGCTCGTTCCTTCATTATTTTTCTTACAATTCATTTGAAACTACAGAGAAATTATAGAGAGAAGCTATAGAGAGAAAGTTATAGAAAAGAAGAAGAGTCACTTTGCTATTACTTCTTTACTTAGGGAATATTAGGTTCTTTTTACGGTAAAGGGTGTTATTCTTTTCTTCTTGAAGAGAACTTACATTATTATTCATTTTATTATTACATTGGAATAACTTTTGTAAAAGTGGCATACCTATACATAACTTTTATATCTGTGGCATACCTATACTTGGTGAAATCCTTATGTTATTCCATTGCTTATTATTACATTGGAATAACACATGTATCTGTGATTTACCTATACTTGGTGACATTCTTTTATTATTACATTGGAACATCACATGCATGTGTTTTACAGGACACAGGTTAAAATCTTTATTATTACATTGGAACATCACATGCATGTGTTTTACAGGACTGGTTAAAATCTTTATCATACTGTTGGAATATCTATACGTGTGTTTTACAGGATGCAGTTCCATCTTTATTATTACATTGGAACATCACATCGGTGTGAATTTCACGACTGGTTCCGTTATTATTATTACATTGGAATAACTTTTATACATCTGAAATCCGCATGCGTGGTGATTTCTTTTGTTATTCCATTCTTTATTATACCCGGTTGGTTAAAACTTTGACTTATACTCCATGAAATTAGTAGAATATCCTTGATATTTGCGTTTCATCGATATCTTTTCATGGAAATATTCTTTGATCATTCTTGAATTTTACTACTCAAAGCGATATCGTGTTGACAATTTGGGCGTTAATAATTCTGGATAAAATAATTCTTGAACTTGTTTTATTGAATTCTTATATCATTGTCATCATCCTCGTATTTATATTTTTTTTAAAGTCATACGTATTTTTTGTAGAGCATGGATGGACTTGGTATGATTATGACCGAGGGGATTATTCGGTGTAATCATGGTAGTAATGTTACAAATGATGTGGTAAAAATCCTCGATTGGTAGTAGTGCATTGATGGGCCGATTGTTGGCATGATCATGACCATTAATGAATACCTGACTATTCTTGGCGTAGTGCGGGAATAATTGTGGTCGTGATATCTTAAAGAATATCCTTGGTAGTAGTGCGGGGGTGATTCGATGATGTGGATTATTTATTAAAAGTGAGTCTCGGCTATAATGATGATGAAAAACCTTTTAAATCATAAAAGATAGTAGATTTTATTTTCTACTTGACTCTTTTAATGGATTGCTTATTCATTGCGATTAAACTTGATGTTTATTATATTTTATCGGTTTAACATTGTTGAAGAACTATTGATAATTTATTACGCATTATCTTAGTCATAAATATTTCTTCTTGGGCTAGTTGAGCTCACCCTTTCTTTCCTTTGTTCTCTTGAGGAAATGAGAATATATATTTGGGGACGAGTCGGGGAAGCAGTAATGGTCGGAAGATAGCATTAGTAGTCCTCCTTTATTACGTGAAATAGTGTGATAATAATTGTAATGAGGACTCCTTTTGAGTTTGTATAATATCTAGTAGACGATATTTGTATTTAAACTCACGGTTTATGTCGTATTGTACACAGCAGTTATATTAATAAGTTGTATTTAAATTACGTACCATGTAAGTGACTACCCAAGATGGGTGATGTATACCTAATTTTGGGGGCGTCGCGGTTAGTATCGAGCTTAGGGATATGATCACTGGCTAAGATGTGAGAAAAGTACTAGGAGGGGAGGCGGGGAATACCTTACGTTAGTATGACCTACTACTAAGTTTATGTCTTTATTTTATTGGTCGGTCGAGAATATAAAGATAATTGTTACATGTCGATTAATCTTTTGTTTTGTGGCGATGTCTGAAAATGACATCACGAGAATGTTGAGAATATGATGGAGCCTGAGCGATCGTTGATTCACCACATATCGATAATCGAGGATAATGTGCATCGGGAGGCGACAATCCTCATGTCTGAAACAACAACCTTGACCAAATGATGAATGATCAAATGTTAGGAGGCTTTATGCGATTTATCAATGGCAATGATGAGGCGACTCTGTCCAAAAGCGTGGGGTGGAAACACGGAAAACTCTCGGCGGTCTTGCATTAAACAATTCGAGGCTGGGACCACCGGAGTTTAAGGGAGAAGCAAAACCACTTACGGCGGAAGCATGGATAAGCATTACAAGATATTTGATGTCTTGGGATGCTCAGGAGAGCAAGGTTCCCCTTTAGCCTTTATATTTGCGGAGAGGCGATTCTTGGTGGGAATCGGTAAAAGCGTACTCGACTTCTTTGTCTTGAAGATATCTTGGGAGAAGTTCGAGGCATTCAGCGACAAATACTTTCTGAAAGTATTAGCCACATGAAGGAGGTGGAGTTTATCAAGTTGGAACAAAACAATATGGCCAAGTGTCATGATACGAGGCAAAATTTGCGGAGTTATCACGGTTTTTCGTCCCACTTGGTGGATAATGAAGAAGAATGGCGCGAATGTTTTTAAGAGGTTTGAAGTCGGAATCGTCGACATCTTATTTCTCATAAAGCTGTGTTTGTATTGAGATGTTGTAAATAGGGCTCGATTAGTGGGTAGCGATAATGAGTCAGCCTTGACTAAAAAGAAGCGGCCGGCAAAATTATAATACCGGTGAGAGTAGTCGTGAGCGGTGACAACAAGCGTGGAGGAATCAGCGGGCGGATATGGTAACCACCGGTGGTAATCGGGGCCAAAACAATAAGAATGGACATTTCAAGAAAGCGGAGATTCAATGATGATGGAAAGGCGTCGACACCGACACCGTTGTTAAGGAAGAGAAAGACCACTATCGTATGCTTCAAATCGGCGGAGAAGAGGGACACATCGGTCGAGGCTGTGCCATCTTAGTCAAAGCATGTTATAATTGTGGAAGAGAAGTCAACTTAGCTCGATTTTGTCGTTCTAGAAGACAAATTCAACTAGGATGGAGCACGAAAGTAGTCGGAAAAGTCGAAAGCCCGGTAGTCTGAGGAGGCGTTTGTTGTGACCTCCCGGAGAAGCGAGGAACCGAATGAGGTCATCACGGGTAAGCTTATCATAAACTCTAATGAAGTCACACTTTATTTGATCTGGGTTCTACCCATTCTTTTATTTCTCTACTTGCGCTCATCGATTAAATTTGACTCAGGAGAAATTAGACTTTGACTTATCTGTGGAAACTCAGGTTGGGAGAAACCTTCATTACATCCCTTTGTTTATAAGTCTTGTTTGGTTCAAATCGGTACCCTCACATTACTGTCGATCTTATTTCATTAAAAATACTTGCATTTGGCGTGATTAAAGGATTGATTGGTTAACTACTTATCATGCAAAAATTGATTGTTTTCGTAAGGTTGTTAGCTTTCATATTCTAATCGACCTATTATGCGAATTCAAACGACCAAACCATTAAAATCAATCACGGTCATCTCAAGCCATAAAAGCTATTCGTTTATTGAAAAATGGATGTCAAGCTTTCTTAGCTCGTATCCTGATTTAAACAAAAATCGTCGGTTTTGAGCGATATTTCTATTGTTAATAAATTTCTGACGTATTCAGAAGAACTTCTGGCCTACCCCAGGCGTGAAATTGAATTTTGTATCGACCTTGAACACGGTACAAAACCTATTTCCAAAGCCCATGTCGAATAGCTCTATTGAACTTGAGTTAAAGACCCAGCTGCGAGGAATTGTTAGACATTGGCTTTATTAGTCCTAGTACTTCTCCTTGGGGTGCTCACATTACTATTCGTGAAGAAGAAAGATGGGAGTATCGACTTTGTATTGATTATCGGGAGTTGAATCATGTCACCATCAAAAATAGGTATCCATTGCCGCGTATTGATGACTGTTTGACCCGATTCTGAGAGCAAATTCTTTTCAAAGATTGATCTTCGTTAGGATATCACCGATTGAAGATTAGAAGCCGTGACATTCGAAGGCGGCTTCGAGAACTCGATGCGGGCATTATGAATTCTAGTCATGTCCTTTGGATTGACTAATGCTCTCTCTTTGCCTTCATGGATATGATGAGCCAAGTATTGAGGAATATTTAGATCACTTTGTGGTCGTCTTTATTGATGACATCCTTATTTATTCCAAAAATAGTGAAGATCATGAAAGCAACACTTGAGGTGACACTCCAAAACCGTGAATATAAGCTTTATGCGAGTTGAAGAAATCACGAGTTACGGCTTGAAGAAGTAGCATTCCTTGGGCACGTGGTATCAAGTCGTGGAATATCATTGACCGACCAAAGATTGAAGCTATTCAAAAAGTGGGAACAACCTAAATCGATGTGGAAAGTCGTAGCTTTCTCGGTTTTAATTTGGTTATTATCGGAGATTCGTGGAAGGATTTTCTCGAATCGCTACTCCGATGATTTCGGTGACTCGAAAAGATCTGAAAGTTCGGTTGGGGCGAAGAATGTGAGAAGAGTTTTCAAGAACTTCGAGAGAGGAGACTTATTTATTTTGTTACGTGATACCATCGGCTCGGAGGATTTGTCATCTCTGATGATGCTTGAGCAAAAGGTTGGGATGTGTTCTTATCTGACATGGAAAAGTTATAGCTTTATGCCTCGCGACAACTCAAAGAATATGAGAGGAATTATCCTACTCGTGATGCGCAGGTTAGCATTTATTATCTTTACACTTAAAATTTGGAGGCATTACTTGTATGGGGAGAAAGTGGAATCTTTCACGGATCGTAAAAGCCTCAAATATTTCTTCACTCAAAAGGAACTCGACATGCGACAACGGCGTTGGCTTGGCTATTGAAAGATTATGATCGTACCATCGATACCATCTGGAAAAGCGAGCGTGGTGGTGATGCGTTGAGTAGAAGATCGTATCTATGCAATCTGAGTGCGTTATTGTCAACCACAAAGGCCCATTTTGTGTGACTTGCAAAGGATGGAGATAGAGTTAAAGACTCGAGGGGGCGCGTGTGATGATAAGCGAATATCTGAGTAGAGCAGGCTTTAATCGATAAAGTTAAAAATTTGCTCGAGCTCGGACACGGAGGTGATCGTATGAGGAAGAAAGTCTGAGAGGTGCTATCTTAGGAAGCAAGAATCGATGAAGAAGGAATACTTGAGTCGACTCCGGACTTTGTGTTCTAACGACCACGATTTAAAGTATAATATCATGATGGGCGCCTGACACACCATTTGCAATCCATCACAGGAGTACCAAAATGTATCATGATATTAAAGTCGTACATTTTGGTGGAAGCAATATGAAAGAGAGAGATAGCATTTGTTTATCTCGAGGTGTCTAACTTGTCAGCGAGTTAAGCGGAGCATCAAGTACCAAAAGGTCCATTGCAACCACTTGAAATTCGAGAATGGAAGTGGGAGCACATTACCATGGATTTCGATTCTGGGTCTTCTAAGGTTTCTCAAAAGGCGTTGATGCGATTTGGGTCATTGTTGATAGATTGACCAAGTCGCTCATTTCTTACCAAATCTGAGAAACTTATACACTTGAGCGTCTTGCTTTCGTATGTACATAAGCGAGATTGTAAAAGCTGCATGGTATATGCGGTATCCATAGTTTACGATCGAGACCGAAGATTCACTTCACGATTTTGGGTTAGTTTGCAAAAAGCTATGAGCGCGGACTTACGATTTAGCTCGGCATATCATCCTCAGACAGACGGACGATCGGAGAGGACTATTCAAATCTTGAAGATCTATTAAGACTACTGTGTCCTTGATTTGAGGGAGTTGGGACAAGTTCTTACCATTGGTGGAGTTTTCCTCTGACAGCGGTTATCAAGCAAGTATTGGCATGGCTCCATTCGAGCGTTGTATGGAAAAAAGTGTCGTTCTCGGTATCTTTGGGATGAGGTGGGTGAAGCAGCGTTGTTGGGATAGGAGTTGATGCGTATGACTACGGAAAAGATTCAAGCGATCAAACAGCGTATAAAAACCTCACAAAATCGACAAAGAGTTATCTTGATCTTCATCGAAAGGGCGTGGAATTTGATATAGGAGATCGTGTGTTGTTAAAAGTTGCTCCATGGAAAGGAGTTACAAGATTTGGAAAGAGGAAAACTTAATCCTCGATTCATCGGTCCATTTTAATCCTCGATCGAGTAGGAGCGTGGTAGCTATAGACTCGACTTTCTGCTTGAATATGTCTCGTGTTCATAGCGTTTTCACATATCCATATTACGAAAAATATGTGAAAGACCGAACCATATTATTGAGTTAGAGCGGACGAAATAGCGGAAGATTTGGCGTATGAAGAGGTTCTGTTCAAATTTTGGATAAGAAGGAACATATTCTACGCTCGAGGTTATACCTCGAAGTCGAAGTTTTGTGGAGGAACCACGATGTTGAGGAAATGACTTGGGAGTTAGAATCGAAATGAAATCAAGGTATCCTTACCTCTTGACATACAGTCGTACCCTAATTTGAGGAGAAATTTCATAAGAAGGGAGGTTGTAAGACCCGACTTTTATAAATAAAGATGAATTTTCTATAAATATTATTTTTTGAATATTATGGAATAATTTGATATAATGTTATAGTTGTGGGTAATATTTATAAATTTTGCAAAGTATATCTGAGTGGTTATATTATATTCGATTGGTGGGGAATATTCGGTTTAGCGAGGGAATATTAAATACAGCTGGACTCAATCATTGGTGGACCCCTAGCGAAATTATTGTCGGATTGAAAGCGACAAAAATATTTTATTGAAATAACGGCGGAAGTTTCTGGTTGATCTTTGTTGAACTACTCGGTAGTAAAAATACGATGTCGTGTGGTTGCGTAGTAGCGCGGTATTGATTATTGATCTTATGTGAGAAGTCACTCGGTTTGATTCCATTATTGTCGATTAATAATATGAATTATTATAGCGATAATGACGTTTTGTTTTATTAAGTATTATTAGCGTAATAAAAGCGAAACATCTTTATATAAAGCAGAATACTTTATTAAAGTTATTTTATAAATAAAATATATTATATTTTATTATTATGCATAGTTTTGCGTAGTGTTTTGCGTAGTGTTTTGCATAGTGTTTGCATAGTAAAATGTTTTTATATAAATAGAATATATTATATTTTATTTAAAAGATTTTGCTTTAAATATGGATAGTCAGATTAAAGTAAATCAATACTGGATAGTTCATGGATTAATTCTTATGCATTCCATTTTCTATAAATAGAAGCTCGTTTCCTTCATTATTTTCTTACGAATTCTTTGAAACTACAGAGAGAAATTATAGAGAAAGCTATAGAGAAAGTTATAGCTTCTTCACTTTTGAGTATTACGGTTCTTCTAAGGTAGGGAATATTATTTCTTTTACGGTAAGGGGTGTTATTCTTTTTATTCATGAAGAGAACTTACATTATTCCATTCATTATTATTACATTGGAATAACTTTTGTAAAAGTAATACCCTATACATAACTTTTGTATCTGTGAATACCTATACTTGGTGAAATTCTTATGTTATTCCATTCTTATTATTACATTGGAATAACTTTTTGTATCTGTGTTTTTACCTATACTTGGTGACATTCTTTTATTATTACATTTGGAACATCACATGCATGTGTTTTTACAGGACTGGTTAAAATCTTTATTATTATTACATTTGGAACATCACATGCATGTGTTTTACAGGACTGGTTAAAATCTTTATCATTACATTGGAATATCTATATCATGTGTGTTTTACAGGATGCAGTTCCATCTTTATTATTACATTGGAACATCACAGCCGGTGTGAATTTCACGACTTTGGTTAGTTATTATTATTACATTGGAATAACACATACATCTGCAATCATCGCATGCGTGGTGATTTCTTTTGTTATTCCATTCTTTATTATACCCGGTTGGTTAAAACTTTGACTTTATACTCCATGAAATTAGTAGAATATCCTTGATATTTGCGTTTCATCGATATCTTTTCATGGAAATATTCTTACGATCATTCTTGAATTTTACTCTCTAAAAGCGGTATCGTGTTGACAATTTGGGCGTTATTAATTCTGGATAAAATAATTCTTGAACTTGTTTTATTGAATTCTTATATCATTGTCATCATCCTCGTATTTATATATTTTTTAAAAGTAAATACGTGGCTGTAGAGCATGGATGGACTTGGTATGATTATGACCGAGGGATTATTCGGTGTAATCATGGTAGTAATATTTACAAATGATGTGGTAAAAATCCTCGATTGGTAGTAGTGCATTGATGGGCGATTGTTGGCATGATCATGACCATTAATGAATACCTGACTATTCTTGGCGTAGTGCGGGAATAATTGTGGTCGTGATCTTAAAGAATATCCTTGGTAGTAGTGCGGGGTGATTCGATGATGTGGATTATTTATTAAAAAGTGAGTCTCGGCTATATGATGATGAAAAACCTTTTAAATCATAAAAGATAGTAGATTTTATTTTCTACTTGACTCTTTTAATGGATTGCTTATTAAAGCTACTTGATTAAACTTGATGTTTATTATATTTTTATCGGTTTAACATTGTTGAAGACTATTGATAATTTATACGCATTATCTTAGTCATAATATTTCTTCTTGGGCTAGTTGAGCTCACCCTTTCTTTCCTTTATTCTCTGAGGAAATGAGAAATATAAATTTGGGACGAGTCGGGGAAGCGGAGTGATGGTCACGAAGATAGCATTAGTAGTCCTCATTTATTACGTGAAATAGTGTGATAATAATTGTAATGAGGACTTTTTTTTGAGTTTGTATAATATCTAGTAGAGCGATATTTGTATTTAAACTCACGATTTATGTCGTATTGTACACGGCAGTTATATTAATAAGTTGTATTTAAATTACATACCATGTAAGTGGCGACCCAAGATGGGTGATGTATACCTAATTTTGAGGCGTCTAACATAATATAATATGAGGATGATGATAACGACATAATAATTCAATAAAACAAGTTCAAGAATTATTTTATCCAGAATTTTAACTCCAAATTGTCAAAATGATCTTGTTTTTGTAGAGAAAAATTCAAGAATGATCGTAAAAAATATTTCCATGAAAAGATATGGATGAAACGCAAATATCAAGGATATTCTACTAATTTCATGGAGTATAGAAGTCAAAGTTTTAACCAACCCGGGTATAATAAAGAATGGAATAACAAAAGAAATCACCAACGCGGTGATTTCAGATGTATAAAAGTTATTCCAATGTAATAATAATAATCGGAACTAGTAATGTGAAATTCACCTTGGCTGTGATGTTCTAACAGTAATAATAAAGATGGAATGATCCGGTGTAAAACACATGTGTGGATATTCCAATGTAATGATAAAGACGGAACCAGTCCCAATAAACACACGTATATGATATTCCAAATGTAATAATAAAGAATGGAATAACGAATAAGATCACCAAGTATAGGATTCATGACAAAAGTTATTCCAATGTAATAAATAAGAATGGAATAACATAAGATTTCACCAAGTATAGGTATGCCACATATGATGGTTGTGATAGAGTATACCACTTTTACGGTGTATTCCAATGTAATAATAAAGAATGGAATAAAGTAAGTCTTCATGAATAAGAAAGAATAACACCCCTTCTGGTACAGACAAAATAATACCCCTTACCTGTAAGAACTGAATATTGGCAAAGGTGAAGAAAGGGAATACTTTTTCTTCTTTCTCTATGTCTTGTAAGATTCTCAAATTTTTAAATAAAAGGAATTTCCTTTATTTTGAAATAGTAAAGGTTGATTTGATTAATGTGGATAGTTAAGGGTTAAATCATGCAAATATTTCAAAATAATAAGTGGTTATAAAATATTCATTGTTGTGGGGAATATTCGTTTGGTCGTGGAATATTCGCATCTTTGTGGAGAATATAAATTTAGGTAGCGACCATGTGTGGGCCCCATGTGGAAAGCGATTGGATGAAGAAAGCGACAAATATAAGTTGTTTTTAAAAATGGCGTAGTTGTTGCCCTTTGTTGGAATACCCGGTGGTTAAAACACACTAATCTGGCGTTGTTGAACAAGAAGATGCAGTACGCACCAATTATTGATTCTTACGTGAGAAGGCACTACTCAATAATGGTTACGATAATTCTTTATTCGATATTTTATTGAGTTAATAATTAACTGCGTTGATATTTTATATTCTTTGTTGTTTTGATAATTGTTATTACGTGTATCTTTCATTATCGAAGCAATAATTCATATTATCGAATAATATTATTAGATAACATTATTGGCAATGTCTAGAAAGTTCTGCATCAAGGAGAGGTTTGGTCATCTAATCATGCGCGCCAAGAGAGAAGAAATTCTTATTGGAAAGCCCCCCTTTCCTGAGAAGCCGCTGGTTGTCAATATTGTGATTCTCGTAATATTATTTGTGAATAATTAATTATTGATTTATATGATGAGGAAAATATTGATTTTATGTGGATATAGATGGAAAGTTTTAAAATGACAATTGTTGAAAATTATGATTTTATCTTTTTACGATAAAATAATTCATTTAAATATATTATTTTAATAATATATTAATGGTGATATTTTACAATGAATGTGGGATATATGAGTATATGAGGAGGAAGAGTATTTTTGTGGCATTAAATGTTTAACACATGTTTTGTGTGTTGGTGGACACAATTATTGACCGAAATTTGATTATAGCTTGTAAAATCACCCGTTTGTGGATTTCGGTCAATTTCTATTTGGAATTTGGAAAAACTTTCTTCTGCAAAGTTGTAGAGAATTGAATTTCCTATAAAAACTCGCGAGATTCGAATTTTCTGATGAAAGGGCTATTTATTATGAATTATTGAAGTTCCGAAGTTCCGAAATAATTGATTTTTGGGAGTTTTAATTAATTATTTTGAGAAAAACGTTTTTGGTGAGTTGTGAACCTCATTTAACATGTGTGGCTGGTGTTTTGACCAAAAAGGTGGGCTAAGGAAAATTTGTATAATTATATTAATATTATATTAAATTTTTCGCTTTTCAGTGTTCTAAGCATTTTCCTATAAATAGGGTGCTTAGGTTAGAATTGAAAATCACACCGTAAACTGAAGTTTTCTCTATTTCTCTCTCGATATTTTGAGCGTATTCTTGTGAGTATTTTGAGTATACTTTGAGTATTGCTAGCGTTGCAAGTTCCTTCAAAGACTATATACCTTGTGATTCTAGAAAGTAATCTCGATCTTTCGAGGTAAGGGATATTATTTTTTTCGTAATGATATTATTTCTTCAATATCATTATATTGAAATGTTGATCCAAGTTTTTATCAAATTTAGAACTTTTTTTCATGTCGGGTTACTTATTCACGAGTTCTTATTCATGAGTTACTATTCACGAGTTACTATTCACGAGTTCTTATTCATGAGTTAGCTTATTCACGAGTTCTTATTCATGAGTTATTATTCACGAGTTACTATTCACGAGTACTATTCATGAAAGCGTGAAGATGTTTTTTGTGGAATTTCTATCTTTTGGTGTGTGAGATTCTTTATTCACGTATCTGACTATTTATTCACGAATCTAAGACTATTCAATCGAAAAATGAAAATTTTTCTTTTGTCCAAAATATCTATTCTGGATACTAGCTCTGATTGTATCCATGTTTTGATCATTCTTGAATTTTACACCACTATGATTATTTTTGAGGTATTTTTGGGCGTGGATAGAATCAAGTACGAATCCTTAATCCTTAATCCTTGTCATTTTGTTTCACTGGATTCGTTTCTTTAAAAATATTTTTCATCATCCTCAGTCTTAAATGATGATATTATTGAATATCTTTGGCCTGTAGTGCAAAGATGAATGATTTCTGAAGAATATCTTTGGCCTGTAGTGCAAAGATGAATGATTTCTGAAGAATATCTTTGGCTTTTGTGGTCTGCAAAGATGAGCAGTGTTGAGATGAACATGGCCAGATTGATGAATATCTTTGGCACTGGTAGTGCAAAGATGAATATTTGATTTGAGATGAATATTGATTGATGTTCTGAGGATAAAATATTGATGATGGATTTATTAAATTCATAGATTATAGTAGATTTCATTCTCTACGTAACTCTTCTATGAATTATTATTTAAACTGCGAATATTGATCTGAAACTTGTTGTCTCATTGATTCATCGATTTTTCCCTGTTGAAGACTAACGATAATTTGTTGTATATTATCTTAGTCATAATATTCTTTCTTGGGCTAGTTGAGCTCACCCTTTCCTTGTTGTTCCATTTTTCTTCTCGGGGAGGCGAGAATGTATGCGAGTCTTAGTCGGGTATGGAATGAAGATTACAGAGAGAGTTGTTTAGTAGTCCTCACCATTTTGTAAAATAATGAATCAATAATGTGATGAGGATTTATTTGAGTATAGATATTGTCTGAAGATAATATTTGTATTCAAACTCACGATTTCTTGTTGTAATAATAAAGTTGTAGTTGTTTACGTACCATGTATTTGGCGACTTCAGAATGGGTGTTGTGTATACCTATTTTGGGGCGCCACACTCTCTCTAAAGTTTCATTGAATTAAATCAAAAATAATGAAGCACTAGGCCTCTATTTATAGAAGATTTCTAGCTTAACTTTTGCCATGTGAAAAGCAAGTGGCTCGACGACCCAGTAATGTGAAAAGAAAAGTGGTTTGACCTTTTGTAATGTGAAACGACAGAGTGGTTCGACGCTTTGTAATGTGAAAGCGACAAGTGGTTCGGACTTTGGTAAAGGTAATTACTATCGATTTGAAGGTAATTACTATTCACAAAGGTAATTACTATTGACGAAGGTAATTACTATTGACGAAGATAATTACTATTCACAAAGGTAACTATTGACGAAGGTAATTACTATTGACGAAGATAATTACTATTCACAAAGGTAATTACTATTGACGAAAGTAATTACTATTGACGAAGAGACTCTTAGATGATGACATATGGGCCCCCATAAAATAATCAAACTTACCACAAACGTCTCATAACAGACTCTTTATATACATTAAGGATTGAATAAATATTACCACAAATCATTTTATTTTTAATCAACACATTTTTTTTAATCTTTCAACAATTATTAATCATTTATAACTTGTCGTCTCAATTAATAATATAACATATTATACAGATGATACTATGACAATAATTGAATCAATAATATAAGAGATATGATGCAGCAATTACTGTAGCAATAATTGAGCATAATTGAGTGACTTCTCACGTAAAGATCAATAATCAATAGTGTCTACTATGCAACCACGCCAGACATCGTACTTTTACCACCGGGTAGTTCAACAGCTTTTAATTCAGTAACACCTCCACCGTTATTTTTATAAAATATTTTTGTCGTTTTCTCAATCCGGCAATAATTTTAATGGGTCCACCAATGATTGAGTAGTTATACGAATATTCCCTAACAAAAAGAATATTCCCCGACCAAACGAATATTTTATAACAACTTGCATACTTTGCAAAATTTATAAATACTACCCACAACTATAATATTATCTCAAATTCACACCATAATATTAAAAATTATTTCGACAAAATTTAAATCTTTATTGATAAAATATGGGGTCTCACAATATAACTGCGTGTATGGTATATTTTCTGTGAAGAATTAAAGCAAAAACTGTATCTTTTCTGTGATGAACTGAAGCAATATATATACACGAATAAGAACGTTGGAGTTATTCGGCCATTAAGTTGAGTTTACGTTGGAGTTATAGAAAACGTAAACAACATAAATAAGGTTTCCATTTGGGGAATTTAAGGGATGAAACGAAACGGCTAGGGCATTAGCTTAGTATAAAATGAAATTAGGAATTTTACCAAAACAAGGCTACCTGGTGCACCCATGCTAGCACAATCCACCGGATCGGCAGACCCCTCTGCGTATCGCACGCACGCACACACGCATCTAAGGTTTTACGAACGAAAGTCCGAGAACCAAGCTTGGCTTAGCCCAATTCCTTAGCCGCCCTCTCGTATGCGCATGAGCCCATCCCTATTCCTCAACCATGTTACTAAGCCCATGACAACAAGTACTAATATGCACCATAAGAGTTCCTAAACTAGCCAATGTGGGACTTTGAAAAACCATAAGATTTTGGAGCATAACCAACAGAAGGAATCGATTATGTGGAGATGGTGTGATCAATATAAATAGAAGGCTATCCATTGTTAAATTCTCACACTCATTATTGTTATTGTTAACCGTTAATGTAAAACCCCAACTTTTTGAATAAAGATGAATTTTCTATAAATATTATTTTTGAATATTATGGAGTGAAATTGATATAATGTTATAGTTGTAGGTAATATTTATAAATTTTGCAAAGCACGCAAGTTGTTATATAATATTCGATTGGTTGGGGAATATTCGCTTTTAATGAAAAAATATTAGATAACTAAGACAATCATTGGTGGACCCCACAACGTAATTATTATCGAATTGAAAACGATAAAAATACTTTATTAAAAATAATGACGGAAGTTTTACTGTTAATAACTGCTGTTGAACTACTTTTAAGTAGTAAAGTACAAAGAATACGCGTGGTTGCATAAGAGCATTACCAGATTGATTATCGATGCTTACGTGAGAAGTCATTCGCTTTTTATTCAATTATCATCGATATTTTATATATTATTAAACCAATAATTGAGATGACATAGTTATTAATATTATTATGGACCCCATTTACCCGCTTTTTAAAATAATCGGTAGGAAGTTATATATATATATATAATATTAGGTGGTGCCCATGGTGGGGCCCACGTTTGAAATTAAAGAAAGATGATGGTTGATATATTGTCACAGTTGGTGGGAGAGAGAAAAAAAAGGGGTCAGGAGGGAGTTATCCTTATTATTACACATATATATATATAGATATGTTTATATATTATATGTTAAATAATGTATGTATGTAATATTATATATATATATATATATATACATAACCTTGTTGAAAATTTAGACAGAAGGAAAATTTAATCACGGGAGTGTATCCCGTGAAAATCTTGGCACATGCTATATATATATATATATATTTATTTAATATATATAATATATATATAATATATTTTATTTAAAAGTTTTTCATTTTATTAGATTATAAATAGAATATATTATATTTTATTTAAAAGATTTTGTTTTTAAATATGGACCGTCAGATAAAAAGTAAATCAATCTAAATAGATTTGCTCATGAGTTAGTTACTATGTATTCCATTTTTCTATAAATAAAGCTCATTCATTCATTATTTTCTTTTAATTCTTTGAAACTCTAGAGATAAACTATAGAGAGAAAGAAGAAAATCTTCTGTTATTTCACTACTTATATATCCAAAGACTTTTTCTTAAGGTAGGGAATATTATTTGTCAGATTCGTAAGGGGTGTTATTCTTTCTTATTCATGAAGAGAAGCTGTGTTATTCCATTGCTTATTATTACATTGGAATAACTTTGATACGCTGTGATCACCCTATACTTGGTGACATTCTTCTATTATTAAAAGTCTTTACTATTACTTTGGAATATCCTGTTTGTGCTTTTTACATGGGACTGGTTAAAAGTCTTTATTATTATTCATTTGGAATATCCCGTCATGCGTTTTCTACGGGACTGATTAAAATCTTATTAGTATTACATTGGAATAACTCGTCATGCTGGAAATACTGCATGCATGGTGATTTTGTTGTTATTCCATTCTTTATTATTACATTGGAACATCCCGCTTCGTGCGAATTTCGCACCGACCGGTTCCGATTATTTAGTATTCTGTTGAATATATTGCCTGTCGCCAAGTATCGCATGCATGGTGATTTCTTTTGTTATTCCATTCTTTATTATACTCAGTTGGATTAAAGTTTTAACTTCTATACTCTACGATATTAGTAGAATATCCTTGATATTTGCGCTTCATCCAGTATCTTTTCATGGAAATATTCTTCTGATCGTTCTTGAATTTTACTCTACAAAGCAGTGTCATGTTGATAATTTGGACATTAGTAGTTCTTGGACAAATTAATTCTTGAACTTGTTTTATTGAATTCTTATATTATTGTCATCATCTTCATGTTTATATTATGTTGAAAGTCATACGTGTATTCTGTAGTGCATAGATGGACTTGGTATGATTATGACCGTGGATTATTCGGTGTAATCATGACCGTAATGTTACAAATGATGCGGTAAAGTCATCATCGTTGGCGTAGTGCATTGATGGGACGGTTGTTGGCATGATCGTGACCATTAATGAATACACAAATATTCTTCGCCCAGTAGTGTATGGATAATTATGGTCGTGATACTAAAAGAATATCCTCTTGTAGTAAATACGGGGTGATTCGATGATGTAAAATATTTATTAATTTGAGTCTCGGCGATAATGATGATGAAAAATCTTTTAAATCATAAAAGATAGTAGATTTTATTTTCTACTTGACTCTTTTAATGGATTGCTTATTCCGTTGCAGTTAAACTTGATGTCTATTATATTTTATCGGTTTAACATTGTTGGAGACTAATGATAATTTATTCTCGCATTATCTTAGTCATAATATTTCTTCTTGGGCTAGTTGAGCTCACCCTTTCTTTCATTTTATTCTTCTGTGAAATGAAAATATAATTTGGGACTTAGAGTCGAGGAGCGGAATGATGGTTCAGAGGATAGATTAGTAGTCCTCACTATTACGTGAAATAGTGTGATAATAATTGTAATGAGGACTCCTTTTGAGTTTGTATAATCTCTAGTAGATAATATTTGTATTCAAACTCACGGTTTATGTTTGTCGTATTGCATACTTGCACAGTTGTATTAGTAAGTTGTATTTGAATTTCAGACTATGTATCTCGATTTTACCAAGATGGGTGATGTATACCTAATTTTGGGAGCGTCACAGTTAATATTATGATAGTAATTGTAGTACTATTTAGATATTATGCATTTTTAATAATTATATTGTCTTAAACTAAATTAATTCATGTTAATTTTAAATTTTATAACATCTAAATGGACTATTAAAATAATATTAATATTATATTGGGAAAGAGAGAAAGTTTTATATTTTCATGTTATAATACTCAATCCGTTTCAAATTTTATTGATTTTTTAAAAGTTAATTTAATACATTTTCAAACTCAAAATTGAGATAATTTATTAAAGATTATGAAAAAATAAATGTTACAATTAGTAATTTTGAGATAATTTAATTTATACTATCTTCGTCTAGTTTTATTTTTTATAATTAATTTTATGATCAAATTGACAATAAAGTATATCCAATATACTATCGAAATTAACTTATTTGATTTTAAAAATTGTAATACATTTGATTAATTATTAATTTTAAAATTGATAAACTTGAGCATTAAAAGTGATATAGGACAAATAAAATCGGATTAAGAGAGTAATATTCATTCTTATCTTGAATTAATATGAATTTATTTTCTCCCCCTCTATCCCGGAAGTTGTGAGTAATATCCCTTTATTGTTTATATATACAATTAAATTCTCCATTTTGGCATTTTCTTGGAAAATCTCAAAAATCATAATAGAGCTTTTCCTCCGCGTGATATTTCATTTTCCTTCCTATTTCCTTTCACCCAAACAAATCCGTCAGTTCGCTACGTTATTTATTACTCTCAACACGGTTCTTCAGAGACGCACGCTTTATTAGTTTACTCGACTTAATTATTTACTTGTTAGATTGGTCGATAATTAATTAAGACAAAGAGATGTGATCTTTAATTTAATTACGAAAATAAATTGTTTTTAATTTATAATATGAATGAATTTAAAAGAGTACTATAAATAAGTCTATGAGAGAGTCTTATTATTACATGAAAGAAACTCGATATATAGCAAGAAGGTACCGAAAGAATAAATTGAATTACAGTTTGTTACTCAATTTGAAAGCTTGGAGACTTTATTAGTTGGGGTGCCGAAGGTAATTAGGTTTCTCAACATAATTAAAAGCTAAATTTGTACTCTCTCGATTTATTGTGTAACTTTAAGGTTTAGGGCGTATTCGGAGTTCGACATGTAATTTTTTCTTTTCAGGTTAAATATTGTGCAAGTCTATTCTATTTAATTGAACTTGAGGGAAAAATAATTCATAAAATTGAGATTATTTTAGGTGTATTTTCCCAACACAGTCGTCAAAAGAATGGAATATAAAGCAAATCAAACTACGTATACATTAGTGCAAATAAATGTAAATATACAAACTAGATCCATTAATTACTACGTACGTTACGTATCACTATTAAGCATAAATTAAAGTAATTGACACGCTTTTTGGGACAAACCTCAATACACCTTCTTTTCCTGCCTCCTATCATTGAATGCTTCAACCCTCGACCCAATATCTTTTTCAAAGAATCTACCACGAACCATGCAAGGACTACTATTATATATATATATATATATATATATATATATTGGTTCCAGAATTTACTCTATAAATATTTTCCATAACATTCAGTTGGGTCTCACATCTACTCTATATATATATAGCTTATTGTCGGGCGATTTGGTGTCAAGAAGTTTATCGAATAATTGATCAGCTACTTCATATCAATTAATCCTATTTTTTTTCCCGCTTCAGCATTTCAAACGGTAGGTATATATATATGTGCGCAGTTGATCTAGCTAGTCTGTCAAACTATATAGTAGTATATGGCATGGGACATGGGTGAATGATTTTTTATATTAACAATCTTTCAAATTGTTTGGGTACTGTACTATTGATATTTTCACGTGAGTCTCACTTAATATTTATGGGAGAGCGAGGAACAGATATGTAGTACTATGTGTGAAAATATTTGACGTTCGTTTCCTATAAATCTTGTTATAAATCATGTGATATAATAATTCATATATATTATTATATATGTGATATGTGATGTACACGCAGGTTTTAATTAAGAGATTCTTTAATTTCCATTATTATCAACTTGCCTGCAGATATATTCTTCATGTCTTTTAATGCAAGTTGTTGTTCAACAATGGAGGTGGTTCCATTTCCATTGGCAACAGAGATGGATATACTGAATGGATATAATGATGCATTTGGAGGAGTTATCGTAGAGATGAAAGAGCCTATGGATTCCACTGTCTTTGCTACTCTGCTTCGATCATCCATCTGTCAATGGAGGAAACAGGGAAAGAAGGGTATTTGGATTAAACTGCCGGTTCAACTAGCAAATCTTGTTGAAGCTGCGGTTAAGGTATAAACCAATTCTATAGAAATTAATTAATTCTGAAGAGTTGATCCCAAATATAAAAAGCATATATAGCTATAAAATATATATATTTAATTTCTTGATTTTATTGTTTGTTTGTGCAGGAAGGATTTTGGTATCATCATGCCGAACCAACGTACCTAATGCTTGTGTACTGGATTCCCAAAACTGCTCATACTCTCCCTGCTAATGCTTCCCATCAAGTTGGTATTGGTGCTTTTGTCATGAACACCAATCAAGAGGTTTTAATATAATTTCTTCCCTTTTTTTACTAGTAATTAATTATAATCTACTGATAAACATCTAGATCTAGTTATGTACTTCATTAAATATATATACACACACTTTGATTAAATATATGTACTTCATTAAATATATATGCCATTTGTTAATTAGGTTCTGGTAGTCCAAGAAAAAAATGGCATATTCAAAGGCACAGGGATATGGAAATTACCTACTGGGGTTGTTGATGAGGTATATTATATATGTACACTCAACTTTATAATTGTTTCATCAAATCAATTAAAAAACAGTGTTGAATTTTTATATTGGACTGGGACAGGGTGAGGATGTATGTGCAGCTGCAATCAGAGAAGTTAAAGAAGAGGCAGGAGTAAGTGATTTTAATTTGAATGTTATTTATTAACTTGCATAAATATTATTATTTAAGAAATTTAACATAACTATTGGTCTAAAAAGCTATATATATATATATATATATATATATATATAGCCATTATTCTGAATCTCGAACTTGTTAATATTTGTATTTATTTTTTTTCAGATCGAGACGGAGTTTGTGGAACTTCTTGCAATAAGGTAAGGTAATTAGAAGTGTAGTACGTACGTACTAATTATTTAATTTGTTGTGCAAGTTAACATGCATGAAATTATTATTATTATGCATGCTTTGATTGCAGGCAAAGCCACAAGTCATTTTTTGGCAAATCGGATTTACTTTTCGTGTGCATGCTGAGGCCACTTTCTTTGGATATCGAAAAGCAGGATTCTGAGATCGAAGCAGCCCAGGTATGATATTATAATATAATAATTAATACAATACAATGAGTGTCCAATATTTGTGTTGATGAGATAGCTGAAAATGAACAACTTGTATGTAATTAACATGGTTTGTTTGTTTGTTTTTGATTTAGTGGATGGCACTGGAAGAATATGCAAGCCAGGCCTTTGTGCTGAAACATGAGCAATTCAATTACGTTGCCAAGATATGCTGTGCAAAGAAAGACAATGGATATACAGGATTTTCTGCTGTGCCTACAAAAACAGGCTCTTCTGGTAAGAAGAGTTACTTGTATTTTAACACTCAGGACTCGATCGGAGCACCCAATAACATCTGATCGTCCTTCAGAATGATTGATTCATTCGCTCTAGTTATATAGCTTCATTCTGCAGATGATGAATAAAGATATACTACTTCATTTCTAAATTTATACAGTATATATATTAATGTTGGCAAGGTTAATTTGTTGTGACTTGTGATTGATGATGATATTATTTATTTTCACTGTAATTTGCTCATCTTAATAAATTTATATCTATGCAAATAAGTCGATCTCTCTTTAGTTTAATTGCTGCTTGCTATGTGGTATGCCTAGCCTTCTTATAGTTTATGTCTTGAGAGGAAATTTGGTTTAAACTTTCATTTTCTATCCTAAAAAAGATAATCACAAACAAACATGAGATCTTTAGTTTCTCAATTTCTTTTATTTTCTTTTTCTCTCCTTTTAAAACTCAAAAACACAAGTGTTAATAGCCAAAAACATTGCATTCATGATGACAAAATAATATACAATTGTAAATAATTATATGAGTCTCTAAATGAGTATTAGAGAGAAGTTGAATGACAAATTATTGTAGAATAATATATTTATATATATGACTAAATAATTAAAGAACTATCCAATAAAATTATTGTAGAATAATAAGCTAGCATTGAAGTTTATAGGACCATAAAAGGTCTAACATTAACTATTAATTTTTTAATAGTGAATAATTTCATAACTTAAATCACTAATTGCATATAATTTAGTTTAATTTTATTAATTATTTTGATGTTAATTACACCATGATCATATTCTGTTTGGGTTAGAAGACAACTATCCCTTCTAAATCATAGATTCATATTGAAAGATGTTCATCAAATAATATAATATTAATTATAGTAGACAATTAGATGTGGTTTGTATTTATTTAATTTTATTTTAAAAGCAAATGTTGTAATCATTCTAATACCAATAGTAAGTTAATTTGTGAAATTCAATTTTTTATATAAACATCATATATAAAAGAAATAAAATATTAAAAATAATGTTATTTATAAAATAAACTTGTGTTTTGCCTTCTTTAAAAAAAATTAAAATACTAAGCACTCATAAAACATTATTATTATGTGTTTTTATAAGTTAATCGTAGTTAATTATTACGATTGTATATTTATATTACAATAATTTTCTCGTTTATGTTGTAACTACTAATTCAAATTGTTCTTAATATAGCTTATTTATGTTTTAATATTTTAGTTTGTAGATAATTATGACATAATAGTTGAATAATTTGTTACTATATGATATATGATTGTTAAATATATTAACAATGATCAGTAAGTGTTTTAATTTAGGCTCGTGAGAATCAATATTAGTAAAGGAATTTTATAATAAATAAATTAAATTGTTATAAAACAACAAGCTACTCTAAAGTTTTTCACGATCATAAATAATGTTTTGACTCTAGTTAAATTCTAGATTTAAAATGTGTTTTAATAATATTTAATAAAATTAAATCATGAGGTGACTTTAAAGAGTGTTTTAATAGTCTCATACCAAATACCAAAAACTAAAAAAATTAGTTTTGTCTTATTATATATGTATATATAGATATATTGATTTTATATGCAAACACCTAGATAAATGCCACAACAACATCCCAAAATTGCAAGACTATCTTAGAGTTTGACAAAGATTTATAAGTTGTTAAAACTAATTTATAAGTCATTTATCACTATTTCCGGCAATAACCTATTTTCACCTAGTTTTTAAGTCAGAAAAAATAAGCAAGTGTTTAGAACTTATTTTAAAATGACTTATAGGTCATTTTAAAATAAGTTAGTTTGATCAAATTTAATATCTATTTTACCCCTCTTTTTAGTAATCTTTACATTTGATTTTAACTTATAAATTATTAAGAGTCAAACATCTTCCTAACTTGTTTTAACATAATTTAGTACTTATAAGTCAAATTGATGCCGAACGCTTTTACTTATAAGTCAGAACTTAAACAACTTTTATTTTTAATTTTTAAAATAAGTTGTTGCGGAACGTGTTCTGGTGTGATTGTATTATGAGTAGTTCTACACAAACATTTTTTTTGGACCGGTCCAATTTTTATTTTATTTTTCGCTTTTCTTGCGACTCCCAAAAAATATATACTATTTATTTGAACTGAAATTTTTAAAAAATACAATATTTCTAGGTGTAATTTAAATATATATACAAAACATGATTGTACACCTAAAAACAGTATATTTTATAAAAATTTCAATTGAAATAAATAATATACATATTTTTTTTGACGAGACAGAAAAGTAAAAAAAGCAAAACAAAAACTTGGACCGGTACAATTTTCCGGTCAAAAAACTGTGTGCCAAGACTTATTGTTGTAATATTTATAATTCGAGGGCAGCAATAGCTAGCAGTGACCCAGGTAAACTCGAACTGTTGTAATAAACGATGAAGAGCCATCGAAGCGCCAGTCAAAACTCGGAACCCATTACTCGGTTTTGATAGTTCCGGCAGTAAATTAACGATTTCTCCGATGATGGCTCTGACACCGCCGCACATGGCAAGCGGCTTAAGGTAATTTTGTTTTCTCTCTCTAAATTTAGCATTTAATAGATAATATGTTGCTCCCCTAAAACGTAAATGGATTAATTAAATTATTGGTTTTTTTGATCAAAATTAATTCTTTCATTTCTTTTGTCCTTTTTATTACTCCATAAGAAGGTTAACTGAATTATAACTCCAGAGCCATATCTCATGAGATTGCTAGAACCATGATAATCTTTCTAATTCATATATAAAGCTAATTTGGGTTCGGCTACTTTATAGATGTTTGATTGCATCTTAACAGCTCACCTCTTAATTTATTTTAATAACCCACATATTTGTATTAAGAGGTCATCTGAATAGTTTAGATTCATATTTGTATTTTAATGATTTGGAGTCATTTTATCCCAATTTAAAGATGAGATGTTAAATTAGATTCATATTTTAATTATTTGGAGTCATTTTATCCCAATTTAATGATGAGATGTTAAAGATGCATTAAGATACAGTCAAACACCACAAGTTAATTTTTACTAATATTCTTATGGGAAATGGATATTTATAGGATTACGAATTTATTAGAGCATAGTATAATAGTATTGATCACATGATACTACATTAATTGTTCTGACAATGAGGAATCAATTTGCAATTTTGTTTCTAAAGATATTTTTCAAATAATATCCCCTGCACTTGCACGTATTCCCTCTAGTACAATGTATACCATTAATTGAAGGAAAATGTAACACTCGTTGCCACTTATAGAAAGGAGTCAATGCCTTAGATTAAAAACTAGAACAAAAGCTATTTAAAACTTCATTACTTCCAGTTTCAACTCTGAGATTCTGAATAAACAAAACAGCCATAGAATTAAGGAACACCTTATCTTGAACTCCTGTGTTACAAATGTAGTTAATTTTTTTAGGTACAAAACAATTACCACTTGCTTACACTAGGCTGTATAGTGGAAATTTGTTTGAAAGATGCCCTTTTAGGTTCTATCAGTAACATGATATGAGAGGTATTCCAAATGAACTATAGTGCCGTTGCCGTAGTTGCACAAAAAATCATGAACTAATGGGCATTTAAGTCTTTAACAACAAGTTTTACTCTATTCAGCTGGATCACAAAGGAATTGGAACTGGAGCAAGCAGTTCACATGCAGTTATTATAGTAGAACAGAAGGCCTATGCCTTTTGTAGCAAGTTCACACCTAGCAACTTATATGTAATTGATCTCAATGACCTAACATAGTCCGTTGCTAGTGTAATTGTGACATCCTTCCACTTGTTTGTGTGACTATGGCATCGATTGGTGAGAATATCTACGTGTTAATCTGCCACAGCATTTCCACGATATCGTTATGATCAATTAAGTCTTGAGCTAGAGTAGTCTTTTATCTTCGCTCGCTGTTGAAAGAAGAAAAAGGCGAAGAAGAGATAGAATTAAAAAATTATCCATACGGGCTTATGATTTTGTTGGTCAAGTTTGATTGAAATTTCCAGTACCTGGGAGAATTCAAGGGTAGAGGTGTCCCTGGGCTATCTATGGTCCAAAGGAAAATCTGAATTGTGTTACGTGTATGGATTCTCTGGTGTGGAGCTTGATGATATAATCACTTTGATCAGATTAATGAAAAGTGGGTCCAAGTGGAAACTAATGGAGTAAATCCGAAGGCTTAAAGTGTGTTTTCAGCAGTTGGGATTGGATAATACATATTTCTATATGACGGGGAAGTGGACCCTAGTGATTCAGGCCACATAGATGCCGGGAAATTTTTGAGCTAGCTATTTGCGTTGGACGTAGAAGCATTGATGTGGAAGCGGTTGAAGGATGGGTCAGATTCTGGTGATCATCAGGTTCTTGGATGGTGTGCGTCCATAGCTGGTAAACGAGATAGCTAAGACTTTCTGAATAAATCTGTCTAGTCTTAGGCACTGTATATTAGTTGGATGGAAAAAATCTTGTTGAACATATCAACATGTAGCAGTTTATAACAGTCCTAGTCTTTTTGCGTGACTGGAGGAAGTTACTAGATTAAGTAATCAATGGATGCTTCCTCCAGTAGCACAATTTATGGAGACTTCATTCCCATCTTTCTATCAAACAAAAGTCATAAGACTTTCTTTTATATTCCACCAAATTAAAGGTAATTGCTTTTTGTGGCATTTTGAACTGTGGAACAACATGAAGCCAATTTTTCAATGAAAATCCCAGAATGATATTTTTAAATATATGCCCATGGTTTATATTAAAAGAGAAACAAACTATATATCTATGGTAACTTGCAAATTGTGAAAATGATCTAGATAAGAGTATGAATAAGCTTACACATTGTGTTTGACCTGATGAAGCTTATACAGTTAAAGATCAAGTGATCAACAAATGTTTCATGGTCTAGGAAATGAGATTGTAGATGTAAAATCTTAGTGTAATGGGTGCTTTATTATTCTTCTGTTTGAGGCTAGTTTTAGCCATCTGAACTATACCAAATTGTTGTTAAAAACTTTCTCCGAATCATATACCTCTTTTACCTAAGCGCTAGAACCTGCACCTAGGTTTGACAGCATGCACCTTTTTTTTGGGTATTATAAATTTTAGATTTAGAAAGCGCTAGTTTCTACTTCAAATTTTTGAAAAATTAAGTAAGTTGATTGTATAAGGTCTGCATAATGGTATTGATTTATATTGCTGTTCTTATGTTGAAAGATGAAGCTCTGCTATCTAGTTTGTGATAATTGATGTTGTGCAAGTGAATAAATTAGTTGTAATATTTTAATCCAACTATGGATGAATGTGCATACATAAAATGCAATTGTTAAAAGTTAATAATAAGTGGAGTTGGTGTCATTTTGGAAATCTTCTGTGAAAAGTTTGTTTTGTGCAAAATTATGCAAACAACAACTTATATAATACTCCTTGATTCTTTTCCTTGCATAGAGCCAAGCCAATAGACAGGGCAACTGCAAAGTAGCAAAGTAGGAGAGAATATTTATTTCTTGCTGGATGCTCCTTCTCTTTTGTCCAGCTTATGAATGGAGTTGTCATTTTTAGATTTAATAATCAAATTACAGAAAAAACAGCCTCTGTAAGACCCATATACAATTATGAATCATAGCAAAGTATTAGTTATATAGTTTCTGCAATTTCAGCACCTCGTGCATTTATTGAGATGGTGTAGTAATAGCGCAAGATTTCTAGGCATTAGTCACCACATTATTGGTAGAGAAGCATTATTTGTAGACAATAATAGTCTACTTAAAATTCTGACACCGACACGGTGTCTGCATCAAATCTTGTCCTTAAATCAAGTCTAAAACAATTAAAAAGCTCAATCTCTCCCTTGATAACAACATTTACCATACAATAGAAGAATATAAAAGTTTTTTCACAGCTCATACCGAAACGGGAATCACTGATCACACCCGAAATAATTACAATCAAATGATAAAGAAAAAGGGAAAAAAATAAAATAAATAGAAGCCCTTCCAAGAAATCTTTGTAAAATTAAAAGAAAATAAAAACTATAGAAAGAAAAGCATTTCTATAATGGAATCAAGAATTCATTCAAGCTCAAAGAAACACCAATAACCCCAAAGACACTCCCAAAAGCACTGTCAATACCATCCTCATACCATTAATCCTCACAGACCCATTGTCCTCACTAGCTGTCTGATCAGCCGGATCTTCGTCTTCCGACGAATCTGGCCCTGGTGCTTCCGCATCTGCATCGTCATCACTCTTCTTACCTTTCTTAGTCTTTGGCTTAGTCTTTGGAGCCTTAGGAGCTGGCGCCGCCTCCTCCGCCTTAAACAACTCCCTAGGCAACAAAACCTTATCAATCTTGTAAACAGCTAGTGGCTCCTCATCCACCAAAGTCCCCTTTATTGTTGCTGTAATTACTTTAGTCTTTAACATCACAGCCTCACCATCATTTTGAATTGTAAAATCATACTTATTAGCCCCTTCAGTGGCCAAAGTATTCATCAACCCATTATTTGATCTTAACATACCCATAGAATTATACACTGGCACTCCATGATAAAGCACCAATGACATTTTCCCGTCTGCCGTCAAGTTCTTGTATTTGGGCATAAAAGCTTTAAGAACTTCATCACTTGGACAAAAAACTGTCAATCCACCTTCAACGGTTTGGACAAAAGTGTCCTCGGCTTTTTCAGAAATTAACAAGTCTGCAAATGCTTTGCATCCTTTTGCCCTCATGATATCTGTTACATTTACTGATGGTGCAGCTGTGGGAGCTTCAGCTCCAGGGGAATTTAATACGTTACTTATATGAATGACAGAAATGTTGTATGGTTTTTCTTCAACGGACTTCACATAGAAGGCATTGAGTTCACCAGAACTGTCTTCTGGTGCGAAGCCAACCTTTCCGCCTTTTACATCAGTGATGTTGACATAACCGGAGGTGCCTTCAGCCTTGCCAGTGGCTTGGAACATGGTGGCAGTGAGGGTGGAGCCACCACTGATCTGGTGGAGTTTCTTTGCACCAAAGTAATCTGCAAAAACATGGAGGGATAGAACATTCTTGATAGTGTAGATAGATAGGTGTTTGGATAGAAGGTCTGCCATGCCTGCATTATCGACGGCGCAGACAGTTATTGTCAGGCGGCGGTTGATGTCGGCGTCTAGGTGGGTAATTGTTAGGTAGTGGTTGAAGGTTGAGAATTCAGGGTGTTTGCCAAGGATGCTGGTGATATTGTGGGCATTGGTGGTGGTGATTAAGAAGAGGGTAAGGAGGAGAGAGAGAGTTATGCCCGGCTGGAGCTGCATTTTGTGCCGGTGGGAGGTTGTGGTTTTGGTTTGGAGGATAAGTGGGGAAAATGTTTGTGTGATTTGTAGGCTGAATTATGTGTATATATATATGGCTGATTTGTTATTTGTTTAAAGGGTGTAATGCATTTTTTTATTGTTAACGGGTACAGAGAAATCAACCGACGAAAATATGACGTGTAATGTTGGAATAAAAATTTGCTTACTTTTTTTAGACAAGTTGCTAATCATATTAGTAAAGATTATTATAGTAAAGTTAAAACTTATTTAAAGTTGATTTGTCAGTGATTCTGATACGACCTTCTTAATTTGTTTAAGAAAATTGATACTTTCTCCGCTCTACATAAATATTAAGGAAATGATTGTATAACATTAAATATAATATCAATTGTTTATATTATCATTGTATTTGGAAAAAGATGATGTTATTTATTAAATAAAAAATAGTGAGAGAATTAAAATTATATTTCATACTTGAGATAATATTAAAAATTAAAAAATTAATATTTAATTAAAATTCTCAAACCACCAAAATTGATATTTAAAAAGGGACAAAGGGGGAGTATCACATAGTTGTAAATTTGATACTAAAGTAGTAGTAGTAGTAGTAGTACATGTTTTATGCCTTTATTGTAACAAGAGTTTTATGTGTATGAATTTTGAGACAAGCTTGAAAATTACAAAGCTCAGAAACTTGCAGCTTTAACAGCAGCCAGCCAGCCAGCCAGCCTTGAGAGTATCTCTCTCTCTCTCTCTCTCTCTCTCTTGAGCAGTAGAATAAAGCGAAAAAAGTTGGGAAAGATATTATTTATTCTTGATTATCTTAAAAACAACAACAACAATAATAATAATAATAATAATATAATAGTCTTCCAAACCACCAACTAATAATGTACTATTAATATAATACTATGCGTGTCACGTGTTTTAAATTGTGATCGTCAAATCATAATATAAAATTTAATAATAATTATAACAACATTACGTAGCCACTATTATTATTACGATTGGATTCGATAAAATAGAGGAAGTAATATATGTCGTACGTACATAGTGTCTTTATCAGGAGGAAAATAAAGATGTTTTATTTATTTTTTAATTAATTAGTAGTAAATGATGATTTAAGCTTAGAGACTGTCGGTGGCTGAATTGCGTTGCTTTATAATTCGTGTGGAGGAGAAAGTGGGACCAACCAGTGTCGGTCATCTACCTAAATAGCCAGCCTGTCCGGTCGTATGTACCATAAGGCTCTTCTAGGTGAATATTAAAATTAAAATTGAACAGTGTATTTATATTTTTACCAATAATTATGGGTCGAGCTCTTCTTAGTGAGAATAAGTGCATTTGAATTTTATTTATTTATATTTTTATTTATTATTGAAGGTTAAAATATAAATAAGTAAAATTTAAATACACTCATATTCATATAAATTTTATGTTGTGAATTAAAATATAAATGAGTTCTTTTAAGTGAACATGAAAATTGGACATGAGTATATTTTAATTTCACCTATTTGTATTTTTACCCACCACTGGGGTCAAAATACAAATAACTGAAATTCAAATATACTATGTCCAATATTCATATCTAATTTCCATGTCTACATAGAATTTTTGTTGTGGATCAAAATATTAATGAACTCTTTTAGGTGGACATTAAAATTAGATATGAGTATATTTGAATTTCATCTATTTATATTTTTACCCCCAATGGGTCAAAATATAAATAAATAAAATTTAAATACCCTCATGTTCAATTTTCGTGTACACTTAAAGTTTTTAAATATAAATACACTCAAATTTAATTTTCATGTCTAATTTTTATTTCTACATAGAATTTTTGGTACCATAATATCACACCCGTTGTTTTATCCCACGGGCCCACCCACTTCAAATTCACATGCTTCAACTTGAAACTATGGTGTAATCTGGTAATCCTAATGAAATTATAGTTACAAATTTGAAAATATGGTGTCCTTTTATATTTCTACCACGAATTGTTTTATAAGATAATATTTTTATTTTAAATAAATGACTCTTTGTGTCCACAAAAATAGTATTATACCCATTCGTTCGTCTCACACAAGTTTTATTAATAAATAATAAGAATGTATTTTGTTTCGTATTTATTCTTTAAAATAATATTACATCCTATCTAAAATTACAGATACATCTTATATTTTGCAGTCAATTAATTAGTGAAATTATTAAATTCAAAACCAACAATAAATTATATAGTTCCAATAAAAATAAATGTAACAGTTTTAAGCTAGCTATAAAGTACTACTAATTATTATATTTTTTATATTAAAACGTAAACAAAATCAAATTGATATAAAATTTTGGAATTTTGTAAATTGCCTTAAAAAGGTCAAAAATGTATATATAATTTTGGAACATAGAGATAAATTATTAGTTAAATAGTGATGACATAATAATAAAATTATGAAAATAAATTTAAGCGTCATTTAATCATTTTATACTATTAAGAAAAAGAGTTTTTATGGGATTTAATGTGGATTAGCTCTTACAGTGCTTCCCATCAAAACACCCAGGATTTCAAGCCCAATAAAACAATAGTCAAAACGCAAACCTGGCCCTGCTTATTGTTTCTCAAAGCATATGTCTTACGCTTGGGCCTAGTTGTCGGCCTTTCACTTTCTCTTTGTAGAAGAAAATTGTAATTAAATAAAATGGGCCCTTAGGTAACGATTAAGGATGTGAGAAAGCCCACAACATTGTTAGCATTTTATGTGGTGTACGATACGATACAAATTATTGTACGGCAACACCTAAAATATTTTCCTAACATTCAGGGTAAAACATTATCGGGACACTTGTAGATAATTTGGTTGCGAAAATTTAACATTACTAAAAGATGATTTTACAAATTAACTATTATTACTATTCCGGTTACAAAATATAATTAATCATATCGAATTATAAAAATTAATTTCAAATATTTTTAGCACCGAAATTTTGAAATTAATAAATCTCATATTACCTACAAAGACCTGACAAACGGGTCAGGTCATCGTTGGGCCGGTCTATTGGCGGGTCGGACCAAACAGTCCAAATTTTGATGGGTTAAAAAGTGAAATTTAAACCAAAATTTATCTTTTGGGTGAGCTTCGCTCTAATATCTTGGAAACAATCCATTTTCCAATGAAGCCAGTCCTACACATATTAAGGAAACTTTTACATACCACCATTTTAACTTTTATTTTTTAATATACAAACATGCAAAACCACTTAACTAACTAAACACATACATATCTATGATCTCCACAGTTTTCTATAGGATTATTATGTATATTTGATGGAGTAGTGATATGTATTGTGAATGTTTTTAATTAAATTATGATTGTGACGTATGTTCATACACGAGATAAGTAGAAATTAAGAACGATTTCACTCTAATTTATTTTATGTTGACTTATATATTTCCACCTTAGTCGCTATATAATATTTTAACGACATGTATATAATTTTTTATAGAGTCCTTCTACGGAGACATTGTTTTGGCAACATTATTTTTTTTTTTTGGTTTTTTTTGTAGTACCTCTCAAAAAATTTATAGTATTTATCCCAACTGAATTTTTTATAAAAAATAGTGTTTTTAGGTGTAATTTAGATACATCTGCTAAAACTTGTGGTTATACGGATCATGTTTTCAGATGTATCTAAATTACACTTAAAACACTATTTTTATAAAAAATTCAATCAAATAAATCTTATATATTTTGAGAGATACTACAAAAAATTCAAGTACCGATAGAACCATATGTGGTTTCATATACTTCTCCCTAAACTCCATAGGACCATATGTGGTTAATGGTTGACAATAAACTCAAATACCAAATTACAGTATCATTAAATAAGAACAAAAAAAAAAACCCTAATAAAACAGTTGTCCACTCAGTCTCATATCTGCATAAAATATTAAAAGGCTGGACCTACCTTGCCGACCTTTTCCTACCAGTGGAACTTCCACCACTACCGATATTACCCTTTTCCCCCGCACCCACTCCCATTCCAATTTGATGAAACGAACCAGAACCGTACACCTGTCCCGGATTATTATTATTACTGGTATTATAATGCTGCTGCTGATGCTGGTGAGTTCCCATCGTTATCATCTGCATCCCACCACCACCACCACCACCGAACATAGCCACACCGGAGCTAACTCCTCCGCCGGAATCCTCCTTCTGACCGCTGCCAATGGGGGTCTTCTCCCCATCTATCTCCCGATACTTGGCAAGGTACACCTTCAAAGGCTCCACGTACTCCTCGAAGCCTAGTGTCGTCATGGCCCACAAGAGATCGTCGCCGTTGATTGTCTTCCTCTTCTCGCGCTGGCACTTATCGGAAGCCTCGCCGGTGATGAAGCTTATGAACTCCGACACACACTCCTGCACCGTCTCTTTCGCGTCCTTCGATATCTTGGCGTTCGCCGGCAACGCTTTCTTCATGATACGGCTCACGTTCGCTATCGGCAGGAACCTGTCCTGCTCCCGCGCTGACATCGACTCGTTCGCGTTGTTCCCGCCATATTCGTTATCCGAATCCGCCATGATCCGTACTCGGAAAACGTCTGTTGGCGGGAAAATTGGGTTGGGGGAATTTTTATTTTTATTTTTTTTATTTTGCCGGCTATGGGAGCTCCGGACGGATTGGGAGTGGGGGGTGAGTGAATTGGCGAGGAGTTGGAGAATGTGTTGGGTCCGTTTGATTGAGGGGTGTATTCTCAGATTGTGGTGACACGTGGAGAAATGTTGGCCGTTTATTTGTTGATAAGCATGTAACCACGTGGGAATTTAATGTGCCTGGGATGGGTGATTAGGAAGGGTAGATGATGTGGATGGTTGGATCTGTTGCAGGCTTGTTCGTGGAGCCTTGAGAAGTTTGGATCCAAGTAATAAAAGTGGAAATATAAATACTCATTTTTATGAAATGAAAAATTTTGTGTTTTGTTGCGATTGAAATGGTTTGAATCATTAAAAAAATTTTATTTTTCGATTGAAATTTAATATTCTTGTCCAGTCCAAGATTTTATGTCTAAAGTCTTATGAGCAGTTCTTTTTATCATTGAGTTATAAGACTCTTGGATGATGGAGAGCATGGAATAACTGCTTAAGGTACTCACTAGATTTTTTTTTCAAACTTTTTATATTACTCCCTCCGTTCTAAATTAATTACTCAGTTTTGATTTTTTTAAGTTAAATTGACTATTTTTAAAATTAATAATTAAGCATATATAAATATATTTCTAAAATTATAAAAATTGGGGTTAGTAATAAATTGTGTGAGACCCCAAATTTTATTAATAAAGATTTAAATTTTGTCGAAATAATTTTTTAATATTATCGTGTGAATTTGAGATAATATTATAGTTGTGAGTAGATTTATAAATTTTGCGAAAAGATGCAAGTGGTTATATTATATTCAATTAATTTAATATTTGGTTTAGCGAGGGGAATATTCATATAACTACTTAATCATTGGTGGACCATTTGAAATTATTATCGGATTGATCGGAAAGCGACAAAAATATTTTATTGAAATAATGGCGGAAGTTTTACAAGTAGTTCTTGTTGAACTACTTCGGTAGTAAAAAAATGCGAATACGTGTGGTTGCGTAAGAAAGACACCGGTATTGATTATTGATCTTTATGTGAGAAGTCACCTCGATTTGATTCCATTATTGTCGATTAATAATATGAATTATTATAAGCGATAATGACGTTTTGTTTTATTCAGTATTATTAACGTAATAAAATGAAACATCTTTTATATAAAATAGAATACTTTATTAAAGTTATTCTATAAATAGAATATATTATATTTTATTACGCGTAGTGTTGCGTAGTGTTTTGCGTAGTGATTTGCGTAGTATTGCAAGCATAGTGTTTTGCGTAGTAAAATGTTTTTATATAAATAGAATATATTATATTTTATTTAAAAGATTTTTCTTTAAATATGAATAGTCAGATTAAAATAAATCAATCCTGAATAGTTCATTGGATTAATTCTTACTACGATTTCATTTTCCTATAAATAGAAGTTTCATTCTTTCATTATTTTCTTTATTTAATTCATCAAAGCTGTAGAGAGAAATTATAGAGAAGTTATAGAGAAAATTATAGAAAGAAGAAGAAGTATTCGCTTACTTCATTCTTCTATATTCGATTTTTTTACTAGAAGAGGTGTTATTCTTTCTTCGAAGAGAACTTCGTTATTCCATTCATTATTATTACATTGGAATAACACTTGTAAAAAGTAAGATACCCTATACATAACTTGTAGCATGGCAGATACCCTATCTCTTGGTGAAATCCTTATGTTATTCCATTACTTATTATTACATTGGAATAACTCAGTAGTATCTGTGATTTCATATCTTGGTGACGTTCTGACATTCTTCTATTATTGGAACATCCATGTCGTGTGTTTTACACCGGACCTGCCCGCTTTTTATTATTCTGTTGGAACATCCTCGTGCGTGTGTGTTACACCGGACTGATTCCGTCTTTATCATCATTCCGTTGGAATATCCTATCGCGTTGTTTTTTTACACCGGGATCTGGTTCATCTTTATTATTCTGTTTGAACATCCCGTCGGTGTAATTTCACCCCGACGGTTCCGTTATTATTATTACATTGGAATAACTTATACATCTTAATCTACGCGTCGTGGTGATTTTTTTTTATTATTCCATTCTTTATTATACCTGGGTTGGTTAAAACTTTGACTTCTATTTCTCCATGAAATTAGTAGAATATCCTCGATATTTGCGTTTCATCCAAAGATCTTTTCATGGAAATATTCTTCCGATCATTATTGAATTTTACTTCACTAAACAAAGATCGTGTTGACAATTTGGACGTTAATAATTCATGGATTAAATAATTCTTGAACTTGTTTTATCGAATTACTTATGTCATCACATCATCCTCTCGTTATGTTATATTATGTTATCTTTTGATTACGATCGTAGATGAACTTAGTATGATTTAATGGGGATCATTCTTATAGATCGTGACTTGATATAAATGATGTGACAAAAGTCGCCGATTGGCGCAGAAATGCGGTGATGGATAGTTTTTGGTATGATTATGACTGGGGTGAGTGATTCGGTAGATCGTGACCATTTGATAATTTGATGAAAATCCTCGATCGTAATACGAGGGATGATTAGATGTGGTGGTTTATTATTGGTGAGTCTCGCCGATAAAAATTGATAAAACCTTTAAAACCTAAAAGATAGTAGACTTTATTCTCTACTCGACTCTTTTAATGGATTGCTATTATTCACCGCAGATTAAACTGGTTATCTATTGTATTTTATCGGTTTAACATTGTTCAAGGCTAATGATAATTTATTCTGCATTATCTTAGTCATAATATTTTTCTTTAATTAGAAAGCTCACCCTTTCTTTTCATTTATTCTTCTTGGAAATGAGAATACATTTTGGACGCGAGTCGAGGGAGCAAGTAATGGTCGAGAGGATAAGATTAGTAGTCTCACTATTATTACGTGAAATAGTGTGATAATAGTTGTAATGAGGACTCCTTTTGAGTTTGTATAATATCTAGTAGAGACAATATTTGTATTCAAACTCACGATTTATGTCGTATTGCATACTTATGCAGTTATATTAGTAAGTTGTATTTGAATTTACGTATCTACGTATGAAGTGGCGACCCAAGATGGGTGGCGACGATACCTAATTTTGAGGCGTCGCGGCAGTATCGAGCTTAGGATATGATCCCAAGCTAAGATGTGAGAATAAGTATTAGGAGGAGAGGCAGGAATTCTTATTAGTATGACCTACCTAAATTTATTTGGTATTTAATTGGTCGATCACGAATATAGGGATAATTTGTTACATGTCAATTAACCCTTGTTTTGTGTGATGTTTGAGAATGGCATCCGAAAATGTGAAATAAGCAATGAAGCACATGAGAGTGTTGATTCAAATTTCAAACAAAAAGGTGAACAACCAACAACAATAATAATAATCATATGGTGGCAACAATTTATCGTAACAATGATAACCATCGGGGAAATTATCATGCTTAAGAATAAGAACCACTTTTGGTAATCATGGCAAAGATAATAAGTGGAAATTTCAAGAAAGAAGGTCATTTTAGCTCGATTTTGTCGATATAGTGAAGTCAAGTCCAAATTTGGGATAGTGGCACCAAAGGCGGACATGCATAAAACAAAGTCGGTGGTTTCGGGAAGAGCGTTTTCGTGACTTCTCAAAAAAGTGGGTAACCCGAACGAAGTTAAGCACGGGTTAGTTAATTATAAATTCTTTCAAGTCTCATACCTTATTAGAATCTGGGTTTCTACCCATTATTTTATCTCTCTTGCTTGCGTTCAACGTTTAAATTTAACTCAGAAGAAGTTAAACTTTGACTTATAGTTGAAACTTCGTTAGTAGGAGCCTTCGTTATCGCTTACTATTTTTAAATCTTGTTTAATTCAAATAAACACTTTCACGATCTTATCTCTTTGAAAATACTTGCCTTTGAGGTAATTTTTGAAAACGATTGATTAACTACTCATTATTCTTTTTGTAAGGTTGTTAGCTTTCATATTCCTAACCAACTCTGTTATACTTAATTCAAAGTAACCAAATCCTAAAGTTAATCAACGTTATATCAAGTCATAAGTAAAGAGCCCGAACCTTTCGTTGTTGACTTCCTTTGTGTGGAATGCAAAGCCGGACTTTTCAGAGGCGACATCGTGAATGAAGATGGCAAGTTGATAGGTATCATTGTGAGGTGCCATCCAGGGTTAGGGATAGAAGTCACAGTTGGTATTAATGTGACGTCTTATCCAAGTCTTCGACGAGAAGAATGATTTTGAATGATATTTCTATCATTAATAAATTTCTTGGCGTATTCTTGAAGACTTCCTAGCCTACCCTAGAACGTAAAATCAAATTTTGTATTGACGATCAAAAAAACCCATTTCTTAAACCCTCAAATATTTCTTCAACTAAAAGGATCATTTACAAGGATTATGATGAAAGTCATAATAAAAGCATTGGACTAATGAAAATTATGGGTATATGAAGTATTAGTAAGTGTTATGATGAGTTATGTTGGTTATTATGTGAAAACATGAAAGTTTCTTAGAAATCACAAAAGTTGAAAATCGATTTTGGTGAAAAACGTAATATGAAATTCAATTGACCATATCTCCTTTTATATATTTTGAATTTTTGAGTGTGGTCAAGTCCTAGAGTTAGATCTATGAGTTACCTAACTAATCCAAGTGGAATTACTGGAAAAGTTGTTGTAGATTTTTGTGTGGACTGATTTTAGCAAAGGAGTGCAAAGTGTAAAAACCGAAAAAGCTTCCGCCATGATTTTAGAGAGGCTGTTTTGGCCACTTAAATTATGAGAAAAATTCTGGCCTTTTGGGACATGAAAGTATATGGTATAAAGTACATTCTGTCCAAAAATGAGCTCATTCTCGACTTAAAATGAGCAAGTTATGACTATTTCAATATTTAGGTTTTTCCGATTTAAAACGAACAGCTATAACCGGAGTTCTATAACTCCGATGACCATGAAATTTAAACTGGAAGCTCACGTTAACATGTGTAAGGTCCTGCCAAGATTTGGGAATTTTGGAGTTAAACTTGAGGTAGCTAATTTCTTAAGGAATTAAGTGGAAATTAATTTTTAAAAATAGTAAATGAATTTTAAAATTCGAGAAAATATATTTTCATTATGGGACTATATTATGCTAAATCCCAGAAAAGAAATATTTTTGGGACTGATTTGGTATTTTTCATGAAAATAGTTTAGTTATTTAACATATGAGTTAAATATGTTATGTGAAAGTATGAAAGTTGAAAATAGGATTTTATGGCTAGAGAATCCTATATAGAGTATATGCATATTTTTTGATGAGGATTTGATAATTGGTGATGATATCTTATGAGTATGGCATTTTTGAATGATTAAATGCATTATATGGTAAAAGCGTAAACAATTGAGATAAATTGTTTATAAATTTAAAAAGTGATTAAAATATTGTTATAATATTAATGATATTAGATTATGAGATTATTAAGTGATTGATAACATGGGGATATTCTTGAATCCTGGATAAATTATATTATAAATGTTTAATATTTATCCTTTATCTCATTTGATTGATTCTTTAATATTCGCAAATAGTAGTTGTCTCTTCAATATTACCAAGAGTCATTTTGACCCTTCGTTAAGACCAAGAGCCACCCTCAGTTTTTCTATAAATAGAAAGCTCATTCCTTCATTATTTCTTACTTAATTCAATTGAAACTCTAGAGAAAACTATAGAAAGAAGAAAAGTATTTTGCTACTTCACTTTTCCAATATTCAAATTTCTTCTAAGGTAGGGAATATTATTTGTTGTACTCGTAAGGGGTGTTATTTTTTTATTCATAAAGAGAACTTACATTATTCCATTCTTTATTATTACGTTGGAATAACTTTGTAAAAAGTGGCATACCCTATATACATGACCGAAAGTAATATGCACACAAAGCCAATCGTGTTTGATGATAAAGCATATACTTTGTAACAATCTTATTCATTTATTAATAAAAAGTATTAATTTATTAAAGGCTTTTAATTATCTACATGATGCTGTTTTATAATATGTGATAAACCCATAGTTTTAAGCAATGCTTTTAGAATAATGATGATGATCATTCTAATGAGATCTAAATTCTTAGAAAGATTATGTGACGCCCCCAAAATAGGTATACACAACACCCATTCTGAGTCGCCAAATACATGGTACAGAAATAACTACAACTTTATTATTACAACATTTAAACTTTGAGTTTAAATACAGATATTGCCATCTAGACAATATCCACATGCAAATAAATTCCCATCATAATTATTGATACATTATTTTACAAAATGGTGAGGACTACTAAACAACTCTCTCTAGAACCTTCATTCCATACCCCGACTAGTAGTACTTCGCATTACATTCTCGCCTCCCGAGAAGAAAAATGGAACAACAAGGAAAAGGGTGAGCTCAACTAGCCGAAGAAGAATATTATGACTAAGATAATATACAACAAATTATCGTTAGTCTCCAACGAGGGAAAAATCGATAGAATACAATAGATAACAAGTTTCGGATCAATATTCGCGGTGAAATAATAATTCATAGAAGAGTTACGTAGAGAATGAAATCTACTATAATCTATGAATTTAACGATCCATCATCAATATTTTATCCAGTAACATCAATCAATAAATCAAATATTCATCTTTTGACTACAGCCAAAGATATTCATCAATCGGTCATGTTCATCTCAACACCTGTTCATCTTTGCACTAAAGGTCAAAGATATTCATCAGTCGGTCATGTTCATTTAAACACCTGTTCATCTTTGCACTAAAGGCTAAAGATATTCATCAGGTAATCATTAATCTTTGCACTACAGGCCAAAGATATTCATCAGTTAATCATTCATCTTTGCACTACAGGCCAAAGATATTCAATAATATCATCATTTAAGACTGAGGATGATGAAAAATATTTTTAAAGAACGAATCCAGTGAAACAAAATGACAAGGATTAAGGATTAAGGATTCGTACTTTGTTTTATCCATGTCCAACAATACCTCAAAAATAATCATAGTGGTGTAAAATTCAAGAATGATCAAAACATGGATACAACAAAAGCTAGTATCCAGAATAGATATTTTGGACGAAAAAGAAAAATTTCATTATTTAGGTGAATAGTCAGATATCGTGAATAAGGCCAGATATCGTGAATAAGAATAATCGACACCAAAAGATAGAAATTTCACAAAAACATCTTCACGCTTCATGAATAGTACTCGTGAATAGTAACTTCGTGAATAAGTAACTCATGAATAGTAACTCGTGAATAAGTAACTCATGAATAAGTAACCCCGACATGAAAAAGTTCCAAATTTGATAAAACTTCAGATCGACATTTCAAAGATAATGATATGAAGAAATAATATCATTACTGAAAAAAATAATATCCCCTTACCTCAAAGAATCAAGATTCTTAGGAAGGAAAGGTCGGAAGTGATCTTTGAATGAAACTTGTCTTGAACAAAGAACTCTCAAAGTATCTAAATACTCACAAAATAACTCGATAATATAGAGAGAAAGAGAGAAAACTTTATTTACGGTGTGATTTTCAATTCTAACTTAGCCCTCTATTTATAGGAAAATGTTAGCTTGCGTACCAAGCAGACTTGACTGCTTTACACGATGGCTTTACCTGCTACTATTGCCACCCACCACATTTGAAATAAAATTCAGCACATTTTTTTACCAACCACAAGTGGGGCCCACTCAATTCTTGAATTTTCCATCAAAATCATTTATAACCTAATTTCTGAATCAGTCGCCTCTTAAAATTCATAATAAATTATACGCTCATCTTTAACGGTTCAAAATTTGTGGACATATACTCAACTTATATATGTATAACATATCCAAAAATTACAACGATCCAACGGTCGGATTAAATATTATAACTCACACAATAAAGCTGTAATAACACCGATTTGATCTTTTAATACCTCCAATCCGACAAAATACAAATAAAACATCTCAGCATTAATTCCTTCATTAATAACCACATAAATAAATCCATCATTTATATTCATATAAAATAAATATTTCCTTATCATATGAATCAATAATTAATTATTCCCAAATAATATTACAGAATCACAATTATGACAACCAGATAGCGGTTCCTGGAAGAGGGGCTTTCAATAAGGATCTCTCCTTCATCAGCGCAATTCGGTGGCCAAACCTCTCCTTAGACAGAACTTTCTAGACATTGCCAATAATGTTATCTAATAATATTATTCAAATAATATGAATTATTGATCGATAATGGGAAATCTTGTGCGATGACAATTATTGAAACAACAATAATATAAAATACCAACGCAACAATTATTGAATCAATAAAATAAACTATTGAAAGAGTAATCTTTGTAACAATTATTGAGTAGTGGCTTTCTTTACATTGAATCAATAATTCAACAATATCGGTAATACCGTGGTGTCTTTCTTGTGCAACCACGCGTAGACATCGTATTTTAACCCGGGTATTCCAAAAGATTAACTGGTAACAATTACGCCCATTATTTTTAACCACCCAAACTTTGTCGTTTTCCTCATCCAATCGCTTTCAGTTATGGGGGCCCACACATGTCGCTACTTGGTCGCATACGAATATTCCACAAAAGATCTGAATATTCCACCACCAAACGAATATTCCAAACAAAAATGAATATTTTATAACCACTTGCTTATTTTGAAATATTTGCGTATTTAACCCTTAACTATCCACATTAATCAAATCAACCCTTACTATTTCAAAATAATAAATAAAGGAAATTCCTTTTTATTAAAAAAATTTTTGGTCTTACTGATTAAAACTAAAATAGTTCCCAATCATTGGATTACTAAATTGGGGATTAGTGAATGGGATAGATTGGTACATACGTTCTTTCTTTCATTGGATGAGGATGATTGATCTCATGATCATTTATTGTGGAGACACAAAAGCAAGTATGTAGGTGCTTATTAGAGAATAAGTTCATTCGAACATGGCTCGCTAAGAAATACCTAATGGAGTTTTACTTCATTGTCGATAGGAATTTCTGTAGTGATAGTAGTACAAGTAATCCTTGGACTTGAGATCATGATAGTATCTTGTGTATGATGAGTTATACTTTGACTTATTCCTTAAGACCCTTAGGGTATATTAAAAGGTATGCTCGGGTATAATAAGTTATGCGTGGAGATAATGTATGATCGATAAAGAATCTACCACTTAATAAAGAAGAGAAATGTCTATGTGATTCGATAAATGACAACCCAATAGTCCTTGGCGGCGAGAATGAAATTAGAAAGGAGTTTTAATTTGCATTATTTGGAGTCATGCATTTAAGGATCGAAATACATATAATTAAATAAAATAAGACTTGACAAGTAATTCCATGCCTTATATTTAATTGGGACATTGTATGGTGGAAGGATTGAATTATATTGGTAACTATTTACTCAAAGGTTCTTTTATGATTAATGTTGAAATCTATATTATATACGAAAAGTCGTTGATCGTTAGGGAGGCTTATCCCTATTGTAGAATAAATATTATTTATTTAAATAAATTAATTGTTTAATTTATTTATTTAAATAAGATTAGAATTGTTCTAATTGATTTATTCACACCTAGGTTTAATATGGAGAACCTAAAAGGTCACACACCATAAAAGGAAGAATAATTATTTAAGAAGTTAATGGCATAATTGTAATAATATGTAATGTATATTTAATTTAATCTATGGTGATAGAATAAATTAAATAGCTTAATATTTATTATTTAATATTTTAGAAATATTAAATATAAATTAATAAGAGGAGTCTTATTAATATTATTACAATTATTATTATTATTTTAATTTCTAAAAGAGTTTAGAAATTAATTTAATATAAGTACTCTCATTAATTCCTAATAGGATTAGGAGGAAAATTAGTTAAAGAATTTTAATTAATTATCCCTAAAAGATAAAAGATAGTAGACTACTACCTTTTAAAACCTTTTAAAACCTAAAAAGATAGTAGACTTTTATTTTCTACTTGACTCTTTTAATGGATTGCATATTCCATTGCAGATTAAACCCATGGTTTGTCATTGTATTTTATCGTTATAACATTGTTGAAGACTATTGATAATTTATTCTGCATTATCTTAGTTATAATATTTTTCTTGAAATTTAGTTGAACTCACCTTTCTTTCTTTGTTCTCTTCGAGGAAATGAGAATATATTTTGGGACGAGTCGGGGAAAAGAGTGATGGTAGAAGATAGCATTAGTAGTCCTCACTATTACGTTAAATAGTGTGACAATAAATGTAATGAGGACTCCTTGAGTATGGATATTATCTAAATGACAATATTTTTATTAGAACTCTCGCCTATGATTGTCGTATGTTACACTGACGGATGTATAATTAAGTTTGTATTTGAATTTATGTACTAGTGTAAGTGGTGACCCAAGATGGGTGACGATACACAATTTCAAAAAAGGCGTCACATCATTCTTATGAATATTTGATTGTTAACTATTTTTATTTCAACTAAATTTATAAATTTTATTTTTTGGGGAGACTATTAAATGAATTATTCTAATAATCATTCCGGTTTGTCTCGATTTCATTCTTTCATTAACCTCTTTTTACGATCCAAACATAGCATAAGACTACAATACTAAATAGATCTTGAAAAATATAGTTATGAATTAATTTTAATTAATAAAATTTAATTATATTATTGTGGGAGTTGAAACCACGTAATTATGAATCAAATATAAGTCGACTAATATTTTAAATTTCAAACTGATCTAATTAAATAAATTTTTTTTTTTCTCCCTCTCATTTTTACTAAGTAATGTAGTACTAATAAGTTATTGGAGCAAGAAATAGAGACATATTGGTTATAGAGTTATTGACTACTCACTCATGAGTCAAGAGTCATGAGTCACCCACTAAAGAAGAAGAAAAGAGATTGAAAATGGGTTTGACACGTGAACTAGAAGATCTAAAGATAGATACTTTAAACTTTTAATACTACTTTAAGAGGAAGAAAGGGGAAGGGCCATGCACTTGTCTAGTGCTTTCAAATGGTATCCAATGTAATGTTGTTGTGCAAATCAAATGCCCAAAACTTAGAGCACTATAACGAAGCAAAAACAAGCACATAGATTATATCCTAAACCCTTACGGATCAAAAACATAAAATTTTACAGGACTTGTCAAGCTTTAATTTCAAACCTCGAACACTTGATGGAGCCCATGGATAAATCGATCTCGATTAAGTTTTCTTCCTCATTGTATTCTGCCAAGAGCTCCATCAGCCCATGCTGCCCAAAAATATCCAACTTGGGGATACTCTTCTTCTTCTTCTTCTTTTGGACTTGCATATTGCCCACTTGGAATAGCTATTTCAATCAGGCTTTCCTCATCGGATATGGATCCGTCCGATAAGTCGGCGTCACCGGAATAAGGCCACCCAATCTCAGAGTCTTCAGTTGTAGATAAATGTTCAATGCTCTCGCTTTCCGAATACAAATCTGCCGCCCCATTTATCCCATCCACTCCATTTTCTTCTTGGGTTTCTTGCTTCTTCTGTGATATAGTCTCAGTTTCAGGCTGTAATTCAGTAATAACTTCCTCCACAAGAACATGCCTTTTTTTCTTTGAAAATGGAGAGAGAAAAGTAGATAACATCAAAACCAAAGATGTGAAGAAGAAGAAGAAGAAGAAGAGGAGAGATAAAACCCCATAATACCCAAAAAATACGGTCAAAACATGGAAATTAGAGAAGCCATGTGCAGGCCTCTGACCTCGCCACATGGCACTTTCCCTCCAATTTCCATTACAAGACAAACCATACTCGAATCATTATTGTTATCTATTCCATTGATTCATCAATTTTGTTCCTTCCATCCAAAAGTAACAAAACACATGACCCAAAGATGTAAAAAGAAGCATTATTGTTATTTTTATATGTATTGTGCTTCAAAGTTGAAACAATTAACTTGACCTATTGTAAACTCAAAAAGGCTCAACATTTCTCTCTTTCTGCCAAATCTTAAAGACCACGTTTCTTCTTTAAATTTTGAAGACCGGAACTGATCAAGACAACCAAACCCTTTGGTCAAATACTATTTCAGATAATTAATACTACTACTGGGTCTAGTTGAATGGAGTACTTGAATTGATGACTCATGACATCAAAACTTTGCAAATGCATGACTTGTCAGACATCAGGCTTTCATTGGGACACAAGATCAAGAATTCATTTTGACTCATGCATCGAAAAATTCCCAGAACCCCAAAACCTAGCTAGCTAGCTAGGTATAGTACCTACTTTCTTGAACAACATATATTATTCTTGTTTCATTCGGGCCAAATTTATGATGTAGCTGCGGCTAGGTTTTATATTTTATATTTCATGTCTCAGGTTCGATTCTCTCTGTTTGTGAGTTTATTTCTCCCTCTTTTGATAAGTTTAATTATAAAATTATATTTTATTCCTCTTCAAAAAAACAACAACTTTGTTCTTCTCTTTTGAAAGATAGCATCAACAACCATGATCACAACATATTAAGGCAATATTTACTTGAAAGGGTAATCTTTTAAAGTTTTGATGATAGTCCTATGCTTTTCATATTTGTGTGGTGCCCTTAATGATGGTTTTATGCGTGCTTTGGACATATGAAGCATTAATCTCTCTCTCTCCCTCTCCCCCTCCCTCTCTCTCTATTAAAATAAATATAAAAATAATATTATCAACCACTATCTTTATCGTCATTTGTCCATTTAACAAACGGGGACCAATAATAGAAGCATAGTCTAAATGGGATCCGGTTAGGATGAAATTCATTTTTAAGTAAATTGGTCAATTAACACAAATAGAATGTTGACACACATTGAGTATCGCCTGCGTGTCAACACTCTATTTGTCAATTGACCAATTTACTCAAAAATAAACTTCATGCTAACCACTCCCGTCTAAATGGATTGGATAACTTAAATCTGCATCCTCAAAGGAAACAAAACAAATCATAAATTTCCCTTTTTGGTACTTTTAAGAATACAAATTAAACTTGTGAGTTGTGCCACCTGACACCTGTTGGCCATTTGTAGATCTGCAGGTGCTACATTATTTGCTAATTTAAAGGAGAATAATGGAGTATAGAACTGGGCGATCATTTTGCTCAAAATTTTGACTAATAAGCATTGTTAACAAACTTTAATTTTGACTACTAAACATTGTTAACAAACTTTAATTTTCATAAACTTTTTAGGTCGAATCACATTTTTTCCCCTCCAAATTGTTAAATTAGATAAAAAGAACAGAAACACTAAAAAATATCATTTTAAGGATTTTATTGACAAAAAACGAACTTTAGGGACGACTTTAAAACTGAGGGGCAACTTGGAGAGATAGAGATGTCATTCAGCCAACTTCTTACTCCATCCGTCCCTTAATATATGTCGTTTTAGAGAAGTATTTTTGTCTCTTAATATAAGTCGGTGGTTTAGAATTTCAAGTAAACATTAATTGCTTAGTTTCTAATATTACCCGAGTATTAAATATAAATTTGGTTCACTCAATATTTTTTGCCCAATAAATAACACTCTTTTTCCGGTACAAGAACAATATAGACAATCATTTTCTTAATACTTGTGCACAACTCTAAAACAACTTATATTAAGAGACACAGGGAGTATTATGTTAGGCTATGTTTGTTTGCGAGTATTATATTTGGGATATGAATATTAATCTCAAGTACTCCCTCCGTTATTTAATATAAGTCGTTTTAGAGAAATATTTTTGTTCCTTAATATAAGGCGTTTGAGAATTTCAAGTAAATATTAATTGCTTAGTTTCTAATATTACCCCAAGTAATAAATATAATTTTGGCCCTCTCTTTATTTTTTGCCCAATAAATAACACTTTTTTTTTTCAATATAATGACAATATAGACAACTGATATTATATTTAATACTATACAATTATTTCCTTAATAATTGTTCACAACTCTAAAACGACTTATATTAAGTTACGGAGGGAGTATTGATGAATGCTTAACCAATATTTATTATAACCCTAAATTTTGGATTAGTAATCTTTCTTAGAATCAACTGCAATAATTTTATTACTCGGTCTATTCAATAAAAATAGACATTTTTATTTTATTGAAAGTGGTATAAAATGTTTAAATTTGTAGTCTTGTTATGTATTACGAGAGTTTTCAGTCTAATTATAATTAGGACGTGTGTTACATGAGATATGTAAAAATTAAGAATAGTCCCATCTTAATTTATTTTATCTTATCACATAGATTTTTTGCGTTCGTCGCAGTCTAACTCCGTCATATATTTACCGACTTGAATATTATTTTCTTTAAATTTGTCTTCATAGTTTTATTGTCATGCGTCATACGTACCAACTTAAACAACTTATTAATTTAAGAATAATTATGAAATAAAAATATATCTTTAATATTAATAAATTTCACAAATAAGACTATTTTTATGGAAGAGAGATAGTATTTAGTTAAATACATTGTTCTACAATGTATTAGTATTTGGTTGAAAGTAATAATTTCCTTCTCTCATGTAACTGTAGTCTGTATGTTGTTCCAAGCTTTCAAATAATAACCCAAGCCCTTAATACTAAAGACCCATTACCACTTATGAAGTTATAACGAAGTTTTATTGAGGCCTAATATCATGACCTAAACGGGCCTAATCGGCCCATTTTCATTGTTGGAAGTCTTTTTATTTGGTTGAAGTTGCATGACGCATGACACCTTCAGCAACAAAAAAATTAACACGGCTCTTAATCAAGGTTTTCATATCCGGACAGATTATCGAACCGAAAAAGATAATGAGTGAATGGTTATCGGTTCAAGTTGAACCATCGATTCGACTGGTGAGTCAACCGATTCATTCAATTTTTGACAAAAAATAATTTTATTGGTTTAAATTGGATTCGAGTGTCGACCGATTTTGATTTTAACCGATTGAACAGATAATTCGGTTCGAATTTTAAAACCATGCTCATAATATCACTCTCTCTTTGAGGTAAGGGTGTAAACAAACCGAGTCGATCCGAGTATTGAGTTGCTCAGATTTGGTTCACAAAGTTTATCGAGTATAAAATAAGGTTTGATTGGCGCTTATTTAGCTACCGAGTCGGAAGACGCGATTAGAATCGAGTTGAGAGTATGATCCGAAGTATCAATAGAAAATTATAATTTGAGGAGGTTCGAGTAATTTATCGAACTTTAAAATGTGCTTCATATTTGACTCGTTTTATATTTCGCGTCGAATTTCAAATCGAACTTTTAATGAAATGAAAGATTTATTATTCGCTTCGTTTTTGTTCTTTACTCTAAGGTAGAATAGTGCTTGATAAAGTCCTATTTTCTCGATTTTTTGAATCAAAATGAATCTCATTTGTCAACTATTTTGTTATCTTTGTCATTTCTTTATTTTACAAAAAGAGACTTCTTTTTATTGATTATTGTATAAAAGGACAATACTTTCAAATTTATCATATTATCATACAATTAAATTAAACTTACAACCTATTATTTTTAGGGATAAATGTGAAATAAAATAACATCCATAATATTTATAAATTTTTCAAATAAAATTATTATTGTGGAACGAAAAGAGTATTATAATTATCATAAAACTAATGAAATGACTTGAAAAATTAGGTATTTTCCAACTTGCTTAAGATGGTTGAGTCATTTCAATTTTGAAAACAATTTTTTCTTCTTACTTTATTTCGATGACCAAGTTGAAAATGATCATCACCCGTATGACTTAATTACATGAAAATGGGAAAATAAAATTTCATAAAGAGTAGGGATTTTTTTTAAATTAAAAAAGAAATCAATTAATTACATAAAAACAGGAAAAAATAAAATTTCATTAAAGAGTAGGTGAAAATTCTTTTAAACTGAAAAAGAAATCACTCAACGAAAAAACAAACTCGACATAAGGAGAAAACACAAAAATAAAATAAAAATAAAAAATTAGATCAAAGAAGTGTCACGCTCTAACATATTTAGATAGAAAATTGATATTTTACTTTAAAAAAAATATATATATATATATATATATTTTTCAAATAAATATTAAACGAAAACTTATATAAAAATATCATTTTAATATATAAATATATCAATTTGTTTTATATATGGGCTCCCCCTGATGAACCCATTTGGTAAAAAAAAAATCTGTTTTCTTAACTTGTGAGTTAATTAGACCTTTTCATTTTTACATGGTACTAGTTTGGTGACACTTCGTGTCATCAAAATATAAGGGAGTTGCATTGCATGTGCAATTTCTTTAGTCTTTTTCTTTTACTTTCGGACAAAGTCTAATCATGCAATCAAATCATATATCATTTTTTATCCTTTTATTATATTTATAAAACAACAACTTTTAATAAAAATAAAGAAAAATAGTCATACACAGTTGTGTGTATTTTATTTGTGTACAGTCTGTTAAAACTACGTCATTTTGACAGATTTGTGTTTGATTTTTGATTTGGGAGGAGAGAATCTATTTTTTTTTAGACAAATCTGCCAAAACGACGTAATTTTGACAGATTGTGCACAAATAAAATATGCACAACTGTGCATGACCATATTGCCCATAAAAATATTACTTTTTCAAATTGATCTTTATTATTAACTAAAAATATAGTACTTAATAATAAAAATAGTCGTATGTTGAAAAATTTCAAACTAAACGAAAATAAAAATATTATTTTAATTTTAAAACAAAAAGAATAGATATGTAAATACTATTGGTGACATGAAGTTTTGAGGATTCGGTTAGCATAAAGTTTATTTTTAAGTAAGTTAATTGATTGGCCAATAGAATCTTGACATCATGAAGCGGCGCTGCGTGTCAAAGATTTCTATTGATTAATTAACCAACTTACCCAAAAATAAACTTCATACTAACCACTTCCGAGTTTTGAAGACCAACACTTGCACATGCAATGGCACATATTATGGGCCATCAAAAATTTACATGCAAATCCACTATTTGTCTCTAATTGCGATGCCTGCTATAAATACGGAAATTTTGCAATAATGTTTGTGTAGCTGCACAGTTTATAAAGGGGAAAAAAAATATATGTTTGACACGGCTTAAAAAAAATTAATTATTGATTTTAATTAGTGTTGTTTTCATTATAATTAATTAAAAAACATAATTTGTGTTTGATATATATACATATATAATACTAGCAACTTAGTTATTAACGATAATTAATATATTGTCACAAAATAATTTTTTTTATCACAATTTTTGTCGCACCAATTGCCATCAAACCAAATTTATGTACTATATATTAATATGAGGTGCAGTTGGGTAGTAAGGGAGATCTATTTATCAAAGAAATCGTATCAATGGTTGCGGTGATATATTGTGATTTTTTTTAATAGGAATCGCAGCACTTACGATTGCAGTTGTTGTTTTTCGTCAAGAGTTCGATGTTTTTTAATATTTTTTTATATGTTTTAGAATTTTTTTAAATTGTATTCCAGTATGATTGTAAATTTAATTTTAAAATGTAATTTTGCATGATTTAAGAATTTGTTAGTGAGGGCACCATATTCATATTCATATTCATATTGGGTAGATTCTCTTACACTGTCAACTCTCTCACTTCTATGTTCTATCTGATGCTAACATCTAACAACCAGCTATGCCTAAAGATTCTTACTATAAAATTAAAAAAGTTCCTTTTCTTCACCACTTTTCCTAAAGAGGTTGACTTGAGAGGTGAACATTGCTGAACTTATCAAGCAACATTAGCTAATTCATGTGCATCCCTAATCCCTTTTCAAAGAACAGAAAATTTTTAAATAACGACCATATGAGATTTTTTCAATATCTTAAAAGTTTTGTAGACGAGATATTTTTACATCCAAAAAATAAAATAAAAAGAACTAATTCGACAATTGGAACAGAACCATGTAAATGTTTGAGAAACCAAACAACTGATATTTTCAAATTACAAAACTAAATAATGGATTTGTTTGACCACTGCGTTTGCAGCGTTTTAACTCCCAAACGCATAACATTAATTTTAGTTCTTTGCGTTTGAGGGCGTTTGATCGCTGCAAATACTAAGTAACCAAACATATTAGGAATTTGTTTTGCTACCGATGATAGCGTTTAAACCTCCAAACACACCACACCTATTTTTGGTGTGTTGCATTTGAAGCCTAAATATTGCATTTGTGAGTTAAATAAAATACGTTTAAAATAAAATACTATTAGATAAAAATGATTTTTTTAAGTATATTTGAACTCCAAATATTAGAAACGTGACACATGGCGGGCTTGAAATTCCCAGATTAAGCGAGTATCTTGCATTTTTATGAACAAAATTTCTTAACAGATTATTTTTATAAAAATGATTCCAAACATAAAAATTGTGGGGCATGAAAATGAGATGGCCATTTCCAAGGTCACATATGCATGCGCTAATGCCATGCCTCTTAGTTTTTATTTGGACATAAGGTTGCAAACTTGCATTACAAAAGTAGCCATACATTTCATACGAGAGTGATACATCATCTTGCTTTAACTTATTTTAAACGTTTAACCAAAATAATAATACTTAATAATAATAATAATAATAATTGAAAAATTAAAGTTGAAATAATTGAATTACACGACGTGGTGGGTTACGATTAGTGAGTGCAAAATTATTAAAGCAACTGTACCATAAGCCGGTGACTAAATAATGGAACATTACTTTTAAAAACATAATTAATTAATTCATTAGTCCAAAAATGATCTTCCAAAGTCATCGGAGTATAAAATCGCTTTTTATTAGTCATTTCACGGAGAGAGAAACACTTAATTTAATTAGTAGTAGCAGTAGTAATAACGGAGAGAGAATGGAAGAGAAGACAAAAAAGGCTTTCCATCAATAAGGAATCAGCATATAAAGCTGCTAAAATCATGTTTACTGCCCTTTGAGTTAAATTATGGGTATGCTTTCTTTGGTGCTCTCTGCAATTTATAAATAAACAACATATATATATATATATATATATATATATAGAGAGAGAGAGAGAGAGAGAGAGAGAGAAAGAGAGGAGAGAGATAGGTATGTAACCAAATCCCCAGAGGTTTTACTGACTTGGGTCTGCTTTTATTTCATTGGGTTTTTTTCCTAGTGTCATTCTAGTATATGTTTTTGGTTAAATCTTGATTCTGAGAAATTATTGAGTGGGTTATTTTCTTTGTTTATTTTGAAGAAATGGGTAATGCTAGTGTGTTCAGAAGAGAGGAAGCTGGTGGCCCCTCTAGACCCAAGAGGGAAGAAGAACAAGAGGGTGAAGAGTACATGGAGTATGCGCATGTTAGCTATCATGCGCCTGCGCCATTTCCAGAGTGTATGCTTCAGTCCCCACCTCATAGCCCTAGGGCTTACCACTCACCTTTGCTCTTCACTCCACAGGTCAGTTCTTTGGTATTTTCTCTCTGTAATACAATATACTGATGTGAGCATTTTCAAGATATTTTTACTTTTTACTTTTTCCTAAATCTTGTAGTACATTTTCCATTAAGGATAAGAGAGATTAACATTTTTGTCTGTCAAAATGAAATCTTTAATGCATATATGCTTGGATTGGTGCTTAATGTATAAAGGGTTCAAGAGTGTCTTATCAATGAACTAATGGTGGAATTTGTAGTTTTTATACCATTTAAGTATAATTTTGAATAGTTGTATTGGGATTATTATATTGGCAAGCATATATTCTTTTCAATACTTTATTTGGATTTGTAGAATTTTGCAGGAATGCTTATATTTTACTATTTTAGTTTCCATAAGCCTTTTATTTAATTTGCAGTCTTCTTTGTAATTAAGAGGAAAAAAAAAGGTGAGGTGGTTTTGCACTTGTTTGGCCTGATAAAGTTGTACTCTGAATGAAAAGGTAGAAACTGATGTATACAAATTTCATATATGCATAATGTCTTGGGTTAATATGGTGAGGAGCTTTAATGGGGAACTACATGCTTTAGATTTAAAGAAATTTGGCTCACAACTTGTTGATATATGGGACCATGAGCCTTAATTGAGATTTGGTTGTACATTATATTCATTTTCCAGCTGAACTTGAATGTTTTTTTTAGGTATATATTAAATAGTTTGGACTCTATTCTATACTCAGGTCTGTGTTTCTCCTTTACAAAGTCATGATCTGATTCAAATCCAAAGGGATGAACCACAGCAAAATGCTATGTTTTTGGAGAAAAGGATACCAACATTGATCACATGGAATCATGATGGCAAGCAAGTGGCTATTGAGGGATCATGGGATAACTGGAAGACAAGGTGTACTGCTTGTTGAAGTTTCCTTTTTCACATTAATCAACTTTGAGCTTATGCTTTATACATCTATGACCGACACTTGTAATTTTTCTTTTATCAGAGAATTCTTGCAGAGATCAGGCAGAGACCTGGCTGTTATGAAGGTGCTCCCATCAGGCGTTTACCATTACCGGTTTATCGTTGATGGACAGTGGAGGTTTGCTCCAGACTTGCCACAAAAGCGCGATGATATGGGGAATATTTTCAATATTCTGGACTTGCAGGTAACTTTCATTTACTATTTCCTGAAAATCACTCTCATACAATACATCAATTTATGTCTAAACTCTAGAACAATTGTTTATTTAATGCTTCTGCTTGCCTCTCTGTTCTGCCGATGATTGTTTTGGCAATATTCATTGGTTGGAAGTTGGCCATTACTATAGTTGGAATGGATAAGCTTTCTATTTTTGGATTATCAACACGAATGCATGCCAAATTGGTCTACAGTATAATCATACACTGGCATGTCACGTGTGAATCACAAATTTGACCTTCAACTCATGTTGGTCGGAATTTCATTTAAACTATATTATAATATCATAATTAAACTTTATATTCAGAAGATAATACCGAGTTAGAGATGCTTCTAAGTTCTTGAAAACAGAAGTAGATTTGCAGAAGTTGGTTTTGATGTTAGGATATGGGGATAACTTATAACCAACGATTGAAGATAAGGTTTGATGCTGTTTCCTGATCTTGTCATGTTGCGCTGCTCTTTTAACATCTCTTACAATGTCTAGTGAAAGTTACTGACCTCATCATTCTGCTCTTTTTTATACTCCATCTAGATTTTCAAAATTTGAAGTATGTAATGCTTTTGGAAGGATAATTAAAATGACTCATCATCACACTCTCACAACATTCTCTCTGTTGTGTAAATGTAGTTTAGCCACCAATGCAAATAAGTAATACTCCATCCGTCTCAGGATAAAAGGCCCGGTGGATTTTTCACGCATATTAAGAATAGGAATAAAATGACAAAATTATCCATAATAATGTCATTAAATATGGAGAGAGAATTAGAATAAGAAAAGTATGAGATATTTAATGTTACGGGCATAATAGGAAAAAATATGTAAAACTTTGGTTATTAAAGAAAAATGGACATTTAACATAGGACTACCCAAAATAGTAATAAAGACTTTTATCATGGGATGGAGGGAGTAACTAATCAATTCAACTATATGGTCAGTTACATTATCAAAAGAAGAAAACAGAAAAGGGTGAAATTAGATATGGTCCTTGAGGGAGTCAGTAGTATATGCTCCATTTTCTTCTCTATAATTTATGTACTACTGCTTATGGAGGGAGATGATGGTTATCTGGAACATATAATGCTCAGTTGTCACACTTATATGTTATTAAAACTGGAAACTCTCTCTCTCTCTCTCTCTCTCTATATATATATATATATATATATATATATATTAACTTATCTTGTAGAAAAAAAATTGTCAAGGTTAGTACAGTAAAACCTCTATTTAGGAATAGACTTGGAACCAAACTATTTGTATTCTAATTGAGAGGTTATTACTAAATAGAGGTATCGGTACAAAATATTTTTCGAACACCCAAAAATATCCACTTTAACAAAAATATCAATAAGAACTCCCTAATAATTATTATTCAAAATATATTTATGCAAAGTAGTCTTTTATAGGAAAATGTGGTCTTTTATAGGAAATGTAGTCTTTTATAGAAAAATATAGTCCTTTATAGGAAATGTAGTCTTTTATAGATAATATAGTCTTTTAAAATTAATATCATCTCTCTCTCTCATATATATATATATATATATGAAATTATTACTATATAGAGATATAGTTTATTAATACGGGACTTAAAAAGTATATAACATATTACAATTTAAAGGTTATTCCTATTTATAACTGGCCCAAATTGGGACCAATTTTTTTTATAATATTATAGAGGTTATTCTTATATAGAGTATTCCTAAATAGGGGTTTTACTATACTTGGTACTATATATGTCCTTAAGACAATAATGCCTTCCGTATGGTGCTCAGAGTTGATAATACTTGTTTTCCAGGATACAATGACACTGTATACTTTAGCAGCACTACAAAAAGTATACTCTTACGAACCAAAAATAAATGCTCTAACTCTCTCTTTTTATAACTATGAAACTGATGGAAAACAGAATACTAAAATGACTAATAATGCTTAATTGCTTCTCAATGAGTGAATTTGAAGGCTGCTCCCTCCTATCTATTTATAGGAGGGGTTGGTGACCTTTCGGATGGGTATTTAGCCCTTAAAAAGGCATGGGATGCTACTGAAAAGGCATGGTTGGCATCCTTTGGTCAAAACGACGTAGTTTTGATCATTTGCAGAATGGGCGCATCTATTCGGACCCATAAAACGACGTAGTTTAAGCATTAACAGAACCAAAACTACGTAGTTTTAGGCTTAATAGAAAAGGCGCGACATAACGACGTAGTTTTGGACCGTCCGTTCAGACCGATACCCTTTCAGTAGATACCGCTTCTCAAAACGACACAGTTTTGATAATATAATAAATACCGTTTATCAAAACGACACAATTTTGATAATAGAATTAAATAAATAAAATTTAATTAAAAATTTAAATAAATTGTCTAAAAAATAATAGAATTAAATAAATAAAATTTAATTAAAAATTTAAATAAATTGTCTAAAAAATTATATACAAGGACCCAAATCCACGACCCGAAAGCTGTGCCGGTACCTTTGGCTTACGCGTGGCAAGGGGTTCGAACCAAGCCTTGGCTAGGTCATCTCCCTCCCACAAAAGTGGGGTGCTCCTTGGGGCCCAAACCCAAGAGCAATTTCTTTGTATATAAACACATTAAAAGTTTAATTCCTAACCTATGTGGGATTTGGTTTTTCTCACATGTATTTATTATCATTTATCATTTCCAAGTGTGATTTTTGGGAGTTAATATCTCATTCATTACTCCATGGATTTGAGCTTCTAAATACTTAATTTAATCTACACATGGAGTAGAACACATTAACATATGAAATCATTAAAATTTAAAATTGATTAATAACACCCACATTAATTTAGACTCAAATTCTAACAATCTCCCACATGAATGATATTGACTGTCAGCCTTATACAAATGTTATGCAGACTCTAAGAGAGAGAGAGAGAGACAAAATTAGAAATTATTTGTATTGAGAGAGGTAGCTTTTGGCTTTGAACCTTCCATTGTGAAAGACTATCGAGTTTACTGGTTGTCCAGTGAACGTGATGTCTTGAACTGTCCAATCGTTTGTGTAAATCGAGACAATAGTAATTCACACAGAATCTTTCCAAACATTATTTGGTTATCATGATTTTGTTCATTTTGGCCCCGAACAATCCCAGATTTATGAGTGCTTTAGAGAAGTATAGTCTTATCCTTCTTATAGAATTGGCCCACACTCACATAGGTGATTCTTAATAAGAGTATCATGTCATATTCCACATGTTTATCAAGATTTAAGAATCATTAAAAACATAACTTATCCTGTAAACGCTGCAGGTATCATTATCTCGTATCATAGGAATGAACAGAAGAAATTAATTTCTTTATAGTGATTTGGTTGAATCGTTCACAATTTAGTTGTCCCTTTGAACTTAGATATTGGGTTCTCCAGTCAACTAGGTTGGGTTTCTATCATGACGATCATTGTTTATAGGCTTTAAACACATTTCCTTCGAAGTTATTTTTACTTGCTCTTTAGTCAAATCTTTAGTCAACGGATCCATTATATTTTCTTTCCACTTTATGTACTCAATAGACATAATGCCGTTAGAGAGCAATTGTTTTATGGTATTGTGTCTACGACGAATATGTCTAGACTTACCATTATACGTGTGACTCTGTGCCCTTCCAATTGCTGATTGACTATCACAATGGATACAAATAGGCGGCACAGGTTTAGGCCACATAGGAATATCTTCTAAAAAATTACGAAGCCATTCAGCTTCTTCTCCAGCCTTATCCAATGCAATAAACTCAGATTCCATCGTTGATCGAGCAATGCATGTTTGTTTAGAAGATTTTCATGATATTGCTCCTCCACCTAGTGTAAACACAAAACCACTTATTGTGACGCTCCCAAAATAGGTCCATTCCATCCAACCCATTCTGAGTCGCCAAATACATGGTACAGAAACAACTACAACTTTATTATCACAACAATAAAACTGTGAGTTTAAATACAAATATTATCTTCTAGACAATATTTATACTCAAATAAATCCTCATCACATTTATTGATACATTATTTTACAATAATGGTGAGGACTACTAAACAACTCTCTCTAGAACCTTCATTCCATACCCCGACTAGTACTCGCTACATTTTCGCCTCCTGAGAAGAAAAATGGAACAACAAGGAAAAGGGTGAGCTCAACTAGCCCGATAAAGAATGTTATGACTAAGATAATATACAACAAATTATCGTTAGTCTCCAATGAGGGAAAAAATCGATAGAATACAATAGACAACAAGTTTCGGATCAATATTCAGAGTGAAATAATAATTCATAGAAGAGTTACGTAGAGAATGAAATCTACTATAATCTATGAATTTAAATCCATCATCAATATTTTATCCCTGTAACATCAATCGATATTCATCTCAAATCAAATATTCATCTTTGCACTACTGGGCCAAAGATATTCATCAATCGGTCGTATTCATCTCAACACTGTTCATCTTTGCACTAAAGGCCAAAGATATTCATCGATCGGTCGTATTCATTTAAACACACCTTCATCTTTGCACTACTGGGCCAAAGATATTCTTCAGAAATCATTCATCTTTGTACTACGGGCCAAAGATATTCAATAATATCATCATTTAAGATCGAGGATGATGAAAATATTTTAAAAAAGCGAATCCAATTGAAACAAAATGACAAATATTATGGATTCGTACTTTTAAACAATCAGGAGTTCAAAAATACTTCATAAATAATCATAGTGAAGTAAAATTCAAGAATGATCAAAAACATGGATACAATCAAAGCTAGTATCCGAATAGATATTTTAGACGAAAAGAAAAATTTTCATTTTTGATTGAATAGTCTTGCCGTGATTCGTGAATAGTGCTTGGTATCGTGAATAAGTAACTCAGACACCCAAAGATAGAAATTCCACGAAAAAAAATATCTTCACGCTTATGAATAGTACTCGTGAATAGTAACTTCGTGAATAGTAACTCGTGAATAGTAACTTCGTGAATAGTAACTCGTGAATAAGTAACCAAGCATATGAAAAAGTTCCAAATTTGATAAAAGTACCAACCAATATTTTCAAAGATAATGATATTGAAGAATTAATATCATTTGAGAAGAAAATAACATCCCTTACCTCAAAGAATCGATTGCCGGAAGAAAAGGTCGGAAGTGATCTTTGAATGAAACTCATCTTAAGCAATGACTCTCAAAGTATCTAAATACTCACAAAATATGCTCAATAATATAGAGAGAAAGAGAGAAAACTTTGTTTCGGTGTGATTTTCAATTCTAACTTAGCCCTCTATTTATAGGAAAATGTTGTTAGCCGTAAAGCGAGACTCATTTGTTACACGATGGCTTTACCTCGCTACTATTGCCACCCACCACATTTGAAATAAAATTGAAGACATTTTTTCACCAACCACAAGTGGGGCCCACTCAATTCTAGAATTTTCCACCAAAATCAATTATAAACCTAATTTCGAATCAGACACCTCTTAAAATTCACAACAAATCATTCGTGCATATTTAACGGTTCAAAATTTGTGGACATATACTCAACTTATGTATGTATAACATACCCAAAATTACCACAATCCAACGGTCGGATTAAAAAATTATACCCCCCCATGATATATCTCAAAACCCCGATTTGATTTTTAATACCTCCAATCCAGATAAAATTGATAAAACACCTCAACATTAATTCCTTCATTAATAACCACATAAATAAATCCATCATTTATATTCATATAAAATAAATATTTCCTTATCATATGAATCAATAATTAATTATTCACAAATAATATTACTGAATCACATTTACGACAACCAGTATGTTCCTGGGAAGAGGGGCTTTCAATAAAGATCTCCTTCTTGGTATGCCGCAATTAGGTGACCAAACCTCTCCTTGAGCAGAACTTTCTAGACATTGCAATAATGTTATCTAATAATATTATTCAAATAATATGAATTATTGATCCGATAATGGAAAATCATGCAAATGACAATTATTGAAACAAAGAATAATATAAAATACCAACGCAAAGAATTATTGAATCGATAAAATAAACTATTGAAGCAATAACTCACCGTAATAATTATTGAGTAAAGGCTTACTCACGTAAGGATCGATAATTCAACAATACTGCGTAATACTGGTGTCTTCTTGTGCAACCACGCCAGTATTCAGTATTTTAACCACGGGTATTCCAATGATCTTAATTCAGAAGAACTTCGTAGTTATTTTTAACCAACTTATATTTGTCGTTTTCTTCATCCAATCGCTTTCAGTTATGGGCCCTACATGGTGGTCTGCTGCGTCGCATACGAATATTCACAAAGATTGAATATTCCACGACCAAACGAATATTCCCAAACAAAAATGAATATTTTATAACCACTTGCTTATTTTGAAATATTTGCGTATTTAACCCTTAACTATCCACATTAATCAAATCAACCCTTACTATTTCAAGATAATAAATAAAGAAAATTCCTTTTTATTTAAAAAATTTGGGGTCTTACAACCTCCCTCCTTATGAAATTTAGTCCTCGAAATTGACGTACGATACTGCAGTGTTTGAAAAGGTAAAGATACCTCGCTTTCATTTTCGTTTCCAACTCCCGGTCGTTTCCTCAATAAGCATGGTTTCTCCACAAAACTTTAACTTATGGTATAACCTCGATGCATGGGTCAGTGTTCTTTCCTCTACAAAATCTTGGCAGAGGTACCTCTCCTCGTCACGTTAAGTCTTAATTTATCTCGTCCGGGTTCTAACTTCAATAGCGTGTTTCGGTCGTCCATATATTTACGTAACATCGATCGTGAAAACGCGTTATGAACACGCGTCATACTTGGTGGTAAAAGCGAAGTCTATAGGCCACGTTCCTATTCGATCAAGAATTTCAAATGGATTAATAAATCGAAGGTTTGAGCTTTCCTCACCTCACCGATTCTCGCTTAAAATAACTTCTTTGCACCTCCTTCTTCAAATTCATCACTCGGTGTAGCTTGAGCGACTTTAACTTTATCGATTAAAAGTCGATTATACTCGTATATCATCACGTCTTTAGTATATCATCACGTGGGTACCTATAGTTTTCATCTCCATCTCTATTATTTGTATATTATGAGTCTTTGACAATATTGTACTCAGACTTGTATATGATCTTCTACTCAACACGTCGGCTACCACGTTCGCTTTTCCAGGATGGCGTGGTCAAAAACATATCTTTGAAATGAGTCTCCTCTTGAGTTCTTGAAGCTCTTCTCACATTTCTTGCTCCATTTGAATTTTGTATCTGTAAAGTCATTACGTTAATGGAATAGCGATTCGAGAATATCCTTCAACGAATCTCCGATAATAACCAACTAAACCTAGAAAGCTACGTATTTCGATTCTGAAGCTTAGGTTGTTCTCAATTGTGACTCATATCTCGACCTTGGATAAGACGTCACAATGACACCTATCGCTTTACTATCGCATGCGAATACGGCGCCCCCTACAGAGAGTCCGCTTAGGTGAATTCCACAAAGGAAGTCACAAAATAAAGGCTCATGTACCAAATTCTATAGTTGAATTTTAACTCACGAAGTTGATAGAGCCATTCGATATGAGATTTTAGAAATGAGTTTTGTCTGGGTTCAAAGTCGATACAAAATTTAATATCGATCTTTGGGAGTAAAGCCGATAAATTCTTCTTGAAATCGCGGGGAAAAATCAATAATTCAAATCGACGTGTCTTTATTCAAATCCATAACATGGACTAAGAAAACTTGACATCCGTAATAAACGAATGACTTCACGGACGATATGAAAATGTTTGACTACAATGGTTTGATCGCTTGGTTTGAATAACAAAGTTGCTTAGGAATATGAAAACTAACAACCTTACAAAAGCAATCAATTTTGGCGTGATGAGTAGTTAACCAATCGATCCCCAAAGCAAGTATCTTTAAAGAGATAAGGTTAACGGTGTAAGGTAATGGTGCCAACTTGAATCAAACAAGATTTTTAAACAACGGATGTAATGAAAGTTTCTCTAACTGAGTCTCCATAATTAGGTCAAAGTCTAATTTCTCCGTAGTCAAGTTCAAACGCTGAGTAAAGCAAGAGAGAGATAAAGAATGGGTAGAAGCCCATTATCTCAGTAAGGTATAAACTTCGCAAGAATTTATAATTAACTAACCGTGCTAACCGTTCGGGTTCTAAATATTTAATTGGCCACGACAAACGCTCTTCCAGGAATCGTTGACTTTGACTTTTACGGGACATCCTTTTGAGTCACCGCCCCATTGACTAGGTTTCGATATCGCATAATCTCGGCGATATGTCCTTCTTTTCAACAATTATAGCATACCTTAAGCTGTTGTGGGCGGTTTGGGTGATATATCCCTCTTTCCGTGATTTGTAATAACATCTGACCGATTGTCTTTCCCTCCTTGGAAACGGTTGCCCTTGGGGCCAGCGTCTTCAGCACGGTCGTTGTTGAATCTCCTCTTTTAAAATCTCCTCCCAACTCGCTTCTTCTATTTTCACGGCCACGATTACCACCGGAGTGGTTTCGCTTTTGTCCGTATTCTTCTTTCTCCATTTGGTTATCGTTATTCGATGACCGCTATCTTTGGTATGATCACGGTTATGGTCCCTCGGTTGAACGTTATTTTCGTTATCTCATTTCTAACAATTGAGCCCCTTTTACAACATCCGAATAGAGAGAAAATTTATGAGAAATGAGATATCGGCGTATCGGGTTTCAAACCTCTCGAAACATCCGCGTCATCGTTCCTCATTCTCCACCAAATGAGGTGCGAAACACGGATAACTCCGCAAACTTCGCCTCGTCTTTGGGACACCGTCATGTTATTTCGCTTCCAATCTAATAAACTCCACTTCCTTCATATGATGAATACTTTCGTGGAAGTACTTGTCGTTATCAACTTTTCAAACGCTCCCGATACGTCGAAAGAGTGCGGAATTGGTACGCTTCACGTGATTCCCACCGATGTCGCCTCGCCGCGGAACATAAAAAGTAGCGAATGGAACTTTTCGTTCTTCGCCGCAAATCAAGACATCGAATATCTTGGTAATTTGCTTGACCCGTGTTTCGCCGTGATCGGATCCGGCTTTCCCTGAACTCGGTGGTCCCAACTCTTTCAAGCTGCTTGGTTTGTGACCACCCGTGAATTGTTATCATCTCCTCTCGTATTTTGAACACGAGTCTCCTCAAATCGATTTTTGCATGAACTGCAAAAGCTTCTAAACATCCCTCGCTCATCATCGCGATTGGTGTTATTCATGGGAGGTACATTCTTGACTGTTGCACGTTCTCCTCGTTGTTAAGTACTGAGCATCTCCACGGTCTCATTTACTCCACTATTAATATTCTCGATCGACATTCTCAAATCATCGTCATAAAACAAGGGTTAATTAAGGAAATCAATCACATAATATTCTATATCTTGACTAACTAACAAATAAGCTTAGGTAGGACACCTTTAGCGAAGGATTTACTCGTCTCTCCCTCCTAGTTCTATTCCCGATCTCCGCCGGAGATCATATCCTAAGCTCGATACCATCATGGCGCCCCAAAATAGGTCCATTCCATCCAACCCGTTCACGAGTCGGCGAATCGTAGTGCGAAACAACTTCTGACTTTATTATCGCAACAATAAAGCGTGAGTTTAAATATAAATATTATGCAGAAGATAATATTTGTATTTAAACTCACGATTTATTGATTCAATGATAATAAAGTCAGTATTGCTTCGCACTACGATTCAAGCACTCGTAAATGAATCGGATGGAATGGACCTATTTTGGGGCGCCACACTTACGGATTTAGAATCTTTTGTATCAGATATTGATTCGCATCACAAAGTATCCTTTAAATCACTTTGGATATCTTGAGTAAAGGTAATCCAAAATTTTGAGTGTATTTTAAATACCTTAAAACTCTTATAATCGCTTTCAAAGTGATTATGTCTGGATTGCTTGTAAATCTACTCAATTTATTCGACAAATTGACTTGTCTTTATGTCGGGACGATGTCTAATTCATTAAGTACATAAGGCTTCCAATTATTTATGTATACTAAGGTTGTGATATGCTCTCTCCTTTATTTTTAGACAAGTGTATATTTATATCTACTGGTGTTCCCACATGATTGCAATCATATTGATTGAAGTTTCTGAGTATTTTCTCAACATAGTGTGATTGTGATAACACTAACCCATCAGATGTTTTAGAAATTTTAATAACTAATATTACATCGGCAACACCCATGTCTTTCATGTCAAACATATTATTTAACATTTTTTTAGAAATTTTAATGATTTCATTATTACTACCCATAATGAGCATATCATCTACATAAAGACAAATAATGACGTACCCATTCTTAGTATCCTTGACTTACACACATTTGTCACACTCATTTATTTTGAAACTATTTGATAACATTGCATTATCAAAATTTTCATGTCATTGTTTAGGTGTTTGTTTTAATCCATAAAAAGACTTTACAAGCCAAAAAACTTTCTTTTCTTGACCTGGAACAATAAATCCTTCTGGTTGTTCCATGTAGATTTCTTCTTCTAAATCTCCATTCAAGAAAGCTGTTTTTACATTCATTTGATGTATTTATAAATTATATATAGGTGCAATGTCTATTAACATCCTAATTGAGGATATTCTTGTCACATGAGAATAACTATCAAAATAATCTAAACCCTCTTTTTGTCTATATCCTTTGATTACAAGTCTTACTTTATATTTGTCTATAGATCCATCTCCTTTCGTTTTTTTCTTGAATATCCACTTATATCCAAGAGGTTTAGAGCCTGGTGGGAGATCTACTAATTCTCACGTATGATTGTGCAAAATGGAATCTACTTCACTATTTATATCTTTTTTTCAATATGGAGATTCAGGACTCGATACTGCTTCTTTATAGGTTTGAGGCTCATTTTCTAAAAATAAGTTAGAAAATCCGGACCATAAGATTGTGATGTTCTAGCACATTTACTACGTCTAAGTTCATTAATATATTCTAAACCATGATTACTGTCATTAACAACCTCATAAGTTCTTTTATTTGAACTTGTTTCTTGTTCGTTAGAACTTAGCTCTTGTTCCTTTTTATTAGGAAATACTGTTTCAAAGAATTCAACATCTTTTGACTCAATAATAATATTTTCATGTATTTCCTCAAAATTTGATTTATTAACCAAAAATCTATATGCACTGCTATTATTAACATAACCAATGAGTATACAATCTATTGTTTTTGTCCTATTTTTACCTTTTTGGGTGGAGGAACCATTACTTTTGCTAAACACCCCCCACACTTTTAAGTGTTTATAAGACGGCTTACGTCCTTTCCATAATTCATATGGTGAAACATTAGACTTCTTTTGAGGTATTCGGTTGAGAATATAATTTGCTGAAAGAATTGCTTCCCCCACAAATTTTGAGGTAGCCAAGAACTTAATAATAATGCATTCATCATTTCTTTCAAAGTTCTATTCTTTCTTTCTCTAATAACATTTTGTTGTGGTTAATAAGGTGCAGTTGTTTGGTGTATTATACCATGTTGTGAACAAATTTCAACAAATAAAAATTCATATTCCCCACCCCACCTCTATCACTTCTAACTATCTTGATCTTTTTATCAAGTTGGTTCTCAACCTCATTTTTGTAATGTATAAACATTTCCAAAGCCTCATCTTTACTTTTCAATAAGTAAACATAACAATATCTTGTACAATCATCTATAAAAGTGATAAAATATTTCTTATCTTCTCTTGTCTGTATATACTTTAAATCACAAATATCAGTATGTATTAATTCAAGAGGTTCTGTACTTATTTCAATTGATTTAAAAGAAGATTTCCGAAGTTTTGCCTCAACACAAATTTCACATTTATGATTAGAGTTAATCTCGCATTTTGGCAAACAATCCATATTAATTAATCTACGTATAGTATTATAATTAACATGTCATAATCTACTATGCAATAAATTAGATGACTCAATCATATAAGCAGATGATGTAATTTTATTAATATTGGAAGGTACAATAGTCATTACATTCATTTTGAAAAGCCCATTGCTCATATAACCCTTCCCCACATACATCCCATTTTTAGTTAAGACAAATTTTTCTGATATAAAGACTAATTTAAATTTCTTTTGACTAATTAAGAAGGAATCTTGACACTAAATTTTTCCTAATATCAGGCACACAGATCACGCTGTTGAGGGTGCGTTCCTTGCTAGATGTCATATTCAGAATCACATTTCCTTGTCCAGCAATCTTGGATGAAGAAGAATTTCCCATGTATAAATGTTTTTTCTTCTCAATTTCTTGATATGTGGAGAACATCTTCTTGTCAAAACACACATGGCAGGTTGCTCCAGTATCTACCCACCATTCTCTTAGATTCTCAACCATATTTATTTCTGAAACAACCGCTGAAAGGTTCATTTCATAAATATCTTGAAGAAGACCATCCACTTCCGTTACATTGGCTTGTGCGGACTTATTGTTCTGGTCTTTGCGTTTTCGACAATCCTTTGCCCTATGTCCGGGCTTGTCACAGATGTAGCATTTGCCTTGGAACTTCTTATTTGTTCCCTGTTGAGGCCCATTATCAAAGAACTTTCTTTTTTTAGACTTTGGACCTTGTTCCACCACATTAGCTTTATATTCCACAAAGGTCCTTCCCGTTTTCTTCTCAGAAGCACGATTGTCCTCTTCTATCCTTAATCTTACGATTAAGTTTTCAAGTTTCATCTCTTTGCGTTTATGCTTGAGATAATTTTTAAAATCTTTCCACATAAGTGGTAGTTTTTTAATAATAGCAGCAACTTGGAAAGATTCACTTAAGGACATACCTTCTGCATGTATTTCATGCAGAATTACTTGTAATTCTTGAACTTGGTTGATGACTGTCTTGGAATCCACCATCTTGTTGTCCAAAAACCTGCTAACTACGAATTTCTTCGTGCCAGCATCTTCTGTTTTATATTTTTTATCCAAGGAATCTCATAATTCTCTTGTTGTTTTGAGAAAACTATACACATTGTATAATGTGTTATCCAATCCATTAAGGATATAATTTCGGCACAAAAAATCTGCATGTTTCCATGCATCTATTGCGGCAACAACCTGCCTGCCTGTTTCATCTTTTTTGAGCCCAGGGGATCTTCGTGAAGAAACCTCGCCAAGTTCAAAGTAGTAAGATAAAACATCTTTTGTTGTCATCTTTTAAATTCTGTTCTATTGAACTTTTCTGGTTTTTCACCATGATTCACAGTAACATTTGGTATAGAAGGTGTAGAAGAAGAACCAATTATTGTAACAGAATTGGTATCCATATTTCTTGCAAATATATATAGAGATAGAAAAAAATAATTGTCTTAAAAAAAATAACATTATATTGGTTAACTTTTGAAGTAAAACACTTGAATCAGGCATGGTAGAGGATAGAACGGTGTCTATAATTAATTTCTTATGTGTACTAATCGATAGGGCTTGTTGAGGTTTAGGCATCAAAGTTGAACTAGACTTTCAAAGTTGAAACTTATCATCTTCTGCATCAAAGCTAAATAATGATTTAAACAATACAATATTCACTAAGTGACTTGGGAATGTATATATATTACTTTGATGAAGGAGATTCTTGACAATTGCTCATTCTGGCAGGCATTTTCTGTAATCAGTCTGTAGTGATAAACTAGTTTACATATATATATATATATATATATATCTGTTCCTTAAATTTTCATTATTCCAATTTTTGAGCATATATGGTAAATCAGGAACCGACTAATGGATGGTATTGTAGGAATATATTCCAGAAATCCATGACAACAATCTTGAGTCTGAATCTCCTCGTTTATCAAGCTATGACAATGCATCCTTCAGTTAAGAAGATTTTAATGAAAAAGTTCCTGAATTGCCTCCACTCCTGCAGCGCACACCTCTAGACCAGCCCCCATCCTCCTTGGAGAAGCCTTTATCTAGTATTTTGAACCATTTTTACATTCATAAACCGCCTACCGGTGAATCTCTGGCAGCACTTGGCTCAACTCAGCGTTTTCGCAAAAAATATGTTACAGCTGTACTTTACAAATCCTTGAAAAAGCTAAAAGAGTGAATTATTAGGGTTTGGAAATATACAAGATGAAGAGAAAATGTTATTTAAATTTCTTTGTTAGGCAAGGAGAAAACTTTTTAATTAGCAGGAATTTTGTTCCTATGTGTACATGCTTTTGCGATTTCAATTCATTTTGGATAATGTACTCCTGCGTATTAGTAAGCTTCTAGTTTCCATTGATACCTAGCCTCCATGAACAAAACATTATATATGTGAACACAAGATTTCTCCAGTATACATAATATAATACTCATGCTAGTCAAATATGACTTTTTAGTACTGCTGATGCATTTCATGGGAGCCAAAACTTTTCTATGATGCCCCAACAATGAGGGACCTGAACTAAGCAGTACCTTCTCCATTGTGATTATGAATACAAACCATTGCCATAATGACTTTGCAATTTGCATGCATGTTAATGTTGGGAAAATATTCAGAAAATAGGTTTTAAAAAAGTAATAAAACTAGGATCATTTTTATAGTTTTATGGTCGCCATAATGATTGTATAATCTGTATTTATATATACATATATATATATATATATATATATATATATATATATATATATATATATAGATGTTTTGACAATAATAGTGTTCCTCATATTAATTAAATATATTAATTGGCATTCGGTATTAATTAACACAATGTAATCTCACTCGTTGAAATATCAAATTAATATATACAACAATATTAAGTCCATTATTATTTAAAATTAAGAAATTTCACAAACTAGTATTTATGTGAACATATTTTATAACTAAAATATTATCACATGCTACATTTAATGAACACCGTTAATACATGCACTAGTAATTTAATTAGAATTTCAACTTGTATGATCAAGATAAATCAATTTTGTTAAAGTAGTATAACCTATAGGGTGTATCTCCAAATCATCTTAGGTTATGAACTATTATTTCTTTATTTATATATTACATGTGATTTATATCTTTTTAACATTTATTTATTCACATAAACCATAAATATACATAATATGGAGATTTATATAAACAAAATAAATGACCATTTAATAAATGATGAATGATGTACTTATATTAATAAATAAATATCCAACATAAATAAATAAACAAATAGATAAATAAGATTTTAATAACAAAAATCCAACAGTTAAGCCAGTAATTTAAACTGCCTGGTTTTGCACCAATGCTAACAGTTAGCACAGTGGATGGCAGTGCAAGCCACTCATAATTGTATAATGAAGCTCAATGTGAAATACATCTTAGGAACATGTATGATATGTAATCAAACCTTCCTACGTTTAGATTGAAGAAATGAATTCGGTAAAAGAGTTAAATCGGTGGAATGAAATGTAGAGCAGAATGATTCATTCCATTCCACCTAGAGTCGGTCATTTCATACCCTTCTCCACAGGGGCGAAACCAACTCATGGCTGCAGGGGACCATGCTCCCCCCCCCCCCCCCCCCCAAGATGTGAATAACTAGTAGTAGCATGGTAGCAATACAGAACTGACCTATACAGAGCAGAGCAGTAGCATGGTAGCAATACAGAACTAGTAGTAGGATGGTACCGTGAATAACTAGTAGTAGCATGGTAGCAATACAGAACTAGTAGTAGGATGGTACCGTGAATAACTAATAGTAGCATGGTAGCAATACAGAGCAGAGCCCAAGCATTTTTTTTTGTTGCCAAGTGACGTGAATAATTTTTTAAGCCCACTTGTTCAATACACGCTATATTATTTTAGTTATTGGCCTGGCCCAATAACTACTATATTATTTTCAATATACACGTTCGTCCCTCAATATCTCTATTTCTCCCTCAGTCCCTCTATTATTTCACGAAGATATATCTTCTAAAAGACTTTTTTTGCTATATTTTGTTGTTTTCGGTAAAGCAAATCTATTACTACATTATCTTTGTTTTAGTAAAAATATGTTTTGTAATGCTGAAACTTTACTTTTTAATGATGAATATATATTATGTTGTTAAAAAAAAATTTGGCCCCCCCAAGATCAAATCCCGGTTTCATCCCTGCTTCTCCAAGAAATGAAATCCACAAATTTGACAGGGATGAGAACGATTCATTCCAATCTAATAGACCAACTAAACACAAATTTTTTGTAGATCCCCTCTGGGTTGCTGGCCAATAACAAATGCTTATTGAGGCATGCTTGCATCTCTTGGTGGCAGTGTTGTTCCAACAAAATCGACCCTCAACCCTTGTTATATAATGTTTTTTTGTCAGAAATTGTTGGTTTGATGGCTTAGTTGCTAGTGTTATGGCTATTCAGCTCAACCCAAAATCTATTATGCATAGAAATTATAAAGCAGTGATCTTTAGTTTGGATTTTAAGGTAGGAATGTAGGATACCATGAGTTCATGATCCATAGATGTATCAGTGCAAAATCAACAAGTAAATGGAGATGAAGTAACTTAGACAGATATAGTACTTCCTTCCTCTGGCATGTTTCTTCTCTACTTTTGCTTGATTTTTTTTTTTGGTAAAAAAATTACTTATATCTTGAGATACGAACTGCAAAAACACCAGTTTTCAAAACAATGTGTATAGGCACATTTTTACATCTGAAAAAACTCAAAATATTGAAATAAAGATCTCAGTAATATCTGATGCTGCTTCTCTTCTTTTCATTTCATCGAACGGGCACCTTAATCCAACCATTGAGAAAGGCAATGGCTAAGATTACGAAAGGTGTTGACATACCAAATAAGATAATGTAAGGTAGGGGTGTTGACATGGGATTCTCCCCTTCCCTTTCCCCTGCTGTTTGCCAATACCTGCATTTAGCAAATAACTTCTGCTGATAAATATTTTGTATTCAGCAATTGGAATGTCCATATGGTAGAACTTTCGAATTATTTTTCTTGTTTTATTTTAGAAATCAAGAAAAGTACTTGGAATTAATATGCTAGGTAAAACATGAGTCTTACTGTTCTGGTTCTTCTTCTTTGGTGATGAATTTCCTCTTCTGTTTTTGTTTGAGTTCTCCCTCTTCTCCCCCTATAAAGAAACAAATCCATCTACACCAATTGTCATTTTGGTCCAAAATTTAAACAAAATTATAGGTAAAAATTTGTGCTTTTGAAACAAGATTGGAACTTGTAAATGAAACATGACAAAGCAGCCAAACCCAATTCTGCATGAATTCTGAAGTGTTTAGCCTTTGGTCTTGATGAGCCTGAGATGGGGGAGAGAGCTGGTGATGAGAGTCTGGTAGGGAGGGGAAGTTTGGTGGTGAGTGGAGAAGAGATGGCCAACTTAGCTGCCATTTTTCAAAAATAAATAAATTTATGTATATCTCAAGATGGTTCTTTGGACTATCACATAGAGAGTATATCTTTTGGTTTAGGATATGGATATAGTGGCTACAAAATTTCCACTCCTGCTATTTTTCTTGAAGTGAAATGTGACATCTGGCCAAGCAAGATATAACTCATATCCACTAAGCGGCCATCTTTCAAAGATATGTGTGGTGTATATGTTTAGCAATTTATCTCCTCACATGTAGACCAAAAGTCTTAAAAGGGATGGTTATGGTGTAGCCGTGTAGTATATGTATTGAGTTGAAGTGTTGAACCAATAATATCTTTAATTAAAAAATCAACAAGAGTTGGACCAATTAGATCCATAAGACTACTCCCCTAGACCCCTACCCTTTGAAATTATTACCTTTGGTAGTAAACCTCCTTGAAGTTTTACCACCACAAGGAAGCCATAGGCTAGGGGTTAATGCATGCCGAGTGCCGGAAGGTCAAGGAAGTTGAGTGACCTGATGACAGAGGAGCCTGCGAACGGCAACCGTAATCATAACGGTCCAAACTAATTTATAAATCATTTGTTACTATTCCTCTATTCAATAACAACTTATTTTTGTACTTATAAATTGTTTTTTAAGTCAAAAAAATAAGCAAGTATTTGTAATTTATTTTAAAATGACTAATAAGTCATTTTTAAATAAGTTACAAATAGTTATTTAATTTTAAAATGACTAAAATGTTCGGGATGACTTATTTTAAAATGACTTATAAACTAAAATATAAGTTGACTTATAGGTTTTGACTTATAGGTAAAAAGTATGGCCTACTCAAAAATAGGTATATATCACCCATTCTCGGTTGTCAATACACTGCAGTGCGAAAACAATTACAACTTTATTATTACAACAAGAAAGCGTGAGTTTGAATACAAATATTATCTTCAGACAATATCTATCTTTCAAATAAATCCTCATCACATTTATTGATACATTATTTTACAAAAATGGTGAGGACTACTAAACAACTCTCTCTAGAACCTTCATTCCATATTCCCATTTGTACTCGCATTTATATTCTCGCCTCCCGAGAAGAAAAGTGGAACAAAAAGGAAAAAGGTGAAATTTCAATAGCAGGTAAAGAATATTATGACTAAGATAATATACAACAAATTATCATTAGTCTTCAACGAGAAAAAATCTAATAGAATCTGATAGACAACAAATTTTTAAATCAATATTAGCAATGAAATAATAATTCATTAGAAGAGTTAAGTAGAGAATGCAAACTACTATCTTCTACATGTATGAATTTAAAAGTTCATCGTCATCTTTTATCCTCGTAACATCAATCAATATACATCCGGAATCAAATATTCATTTTGCACTACATGTGCCAAAGATATTCATCATTAGTCGTGTTCATCTAAACACTGTTCATCTTCACTACTACGGCCAAAGATATTCATCGAAATCATTCATCTGCACTACGGGCCAAAGATATTCAATAATATCATCATTTAAGACCGAGGATGATGAAAAATTTTTTTAAATAAATCGAATCCGGTGAAACAAAATGATGTGAGGATTAAGGATTAAGGATTCGTGATTGTTTTATCCATCATCCAAAAATACCTCAAAAATAATCATAGTGGTGTAAAATTCAAGAATGATCAAAACATGGATACAATCAAAGCTAGTATCCGAATAGATATTTTGGACGAAATGAAAATTTTTATTTTTCGATGAATAGTCTTAGTATTCATGAATAAGATCAGTATACGTGAATAGTCTTTGTATCGTGAATAAGAACTCAGAACACCAAAAGTTCCAAATTTGATAAAAACTTCAGATCAATATTTCAAACATAATGATATTGAAAAATAATATCATTACGAAAAATAATAATATCCCTTACCTCGAAAGATCAAGATCTTCTAAAGGTAAACACAGGATATAAATTTATGACTTGAACTTGGACCAGTATAAGAATAGTCAAAATATACTCAAAATACTCACAAGAATACGCTCGATAATATAGAGAGAGAAAACTTGATTTACGGTGTGATTTTCAATTCTAACCTAAGACCCTATTTATAGGAAAACTTTAGAACACCAAAATATAAAATTTATTAAAATATTAATTTATTAATTTTTATTCCTACGCCCACATTTAGATATCTGAATTCAGCCACTTCTAACACATGCAAGACCCACAATAATGACAAAAACATTTTGTCATTTTAAATATTTTATACTTCAAAAATCAATTATTTGAGTTTCAAACTTGATAATTCACAATAAATAGCCCTTTTGTCGGAAAATTGAAACTCGCGACTTTTTATAGGAAATTAAATTCTCTACAACTTTGCAGAAGAAAGTTTTTCCGAATTCAAACAGTAAATTGACCGAAATCCACAAACAGGCGATTTTACGCCTATAATCAAATTTCAAATCGATAAATGGGGTCCACCGACAGCATGTTTTAACATGTTTTAAACATTTATTACAACAAAAACTCTTCCTCCTCAGATACTCATATATCCCACATTCGTTGTAAAAATATCACCATTATTATATTATTAAAATATAATAATATATTTAAATGAATTATTTTATCGAGGAAAAGATAAAATTTCAATTTTCAACAATTGTCACATTAAAAATTTTCTCCATCTATATCCACATAAAATTAATATTTTTCTCATCATATGAATCAATAATTAATTATTCACAAATAATATTACGTAAATCACAATATCGACAACTGGCAGCTTCTCGGAAAGAGGGCTTTCCAATAAGAATTTTTCCACTTCTTGGCAAGCAATTAGGTGACCAAACCTCTCCTGATGTAACTTTCTAGACATTGCCAATAATGTTATCTAATAATATTATTCGGATAATATGAATTATTGCTTCGATAATGAAAAATAATCTTGTGTAATGATAATTATTGAAACAACATCAATATAAAATATCAATCGCAAAGAATTATTAAATCAATAAAATCTTGAGCGAAGAATTATCGTAACCATTATTGAGTAGTGCCTTTTACGTAAGAATCAATAATTGGTGCAATACCGGTATCTTCTTGTGTTTTAAACCACCGAAAGTATTTTAACAAGATTATCTGCAATATAATTCTGTTATTATTTTTAAACAACTTATATTTGTCGTTTCTTCATCCAATCGCTTTCAGTTATGGGACCCACACATGGTTGCTACTGCAGTCGTCATACGAATATTCCCCGACAGCATTTAATATTCCACCACCAAACGAATATTCCTAAACAACAATGAATATTTTATAACCACTGCTTATTTTGAAATATTTGCGTATTTTACCCATAACTATCCACATTAATCAAATCAACCCTTACTATTTCAAAATAATAAATAGAGAAAATTAAATTTCATTAACAATAAATTGGGATCTTACAAAAGCGTTCGACATTAATTTGACTTATAAGTCAGAAATTAAGTTAAAACAAGTTATAAAGGTGTTTGACTCATAATGACTTATAAGTTAAAATAAATGTAAAGATTGTTAAAAAGACATTAATAAAAAGGGTGGCAAAATAGATATTACATTTGTTCAAACTAACTTATTTTAAAATGACTTATAAGTCATTTTTAAATAAGTCACAAATAGTTACTTATAATGTCTATTTTGCCCCTACTCTATTTTGTCTCTCTTTTCATTAATGTCATTTTTAGTAATTTTATATTTGATTTTAACTTATGAGCCGAACACCTTTATAACTTGTTTTAACTTAATTTTTAATTTATAAATTAAATTGATATCAAACACTTTTTATTTATAAGTCAAAAATTTATAAATTAATTTATATTTTAATTTTAAATCATTTAAAATAAGTCGGCTGTTAAAGCTTCAACTTTCTTTGATGACAACCGTCTATTTCTTGAAGTATCCGTATATCATTCAATGATTATACAATAAAATTTATATTTAAAAATACTCTATATAAGAATAGCATCTATAATATTATAAAAATTTTAATACCAATTTAGGTCAATTATAAATGAAATAACCTCTAAATTATAATGTTATATATTTTTTAAGTTAAAGATATTAAAACTATACCATATATATAGTAATAATTTATATATATATATATATATATATATATATATATGAAAGAGAGATAATATTAATTTTAAAAGACTACATTTTCTATAAAAATTACATTTTCCTATAAAAAAATTACATTTCCTATAAATGACTATATTTTCTTATAAAAGACCTCATTTTCCTATAAAAGAGTACTTTGCATAAATATTTTTTGAATAATAATTATTATAGAGTTCTTATTGATATTTTTGTTAAAGTTGATATTTTTGGGTGTTCGGAAAATATTTTGTACCAATAACTCTATTTAGTAATAATCTCTTAATTAGAATACAAATAGTTTGACTTCAAATATATTTTTAAATAGAGATTTTATTGTAAATGCATGTTCTTTTTTTAAAAAAATTGGTTCCAAAAAAAGGAAAAAAAGAAAAAATAAAATAAAATCAAACTCCTTGTTTTTGACTACGCGTTTACAAGTCTACTGCTTAAATTTCTGATTTTGTGACCAAAAACCTTAACGAATTTGACGCTCCTCTTTTTGGGTCTCTCTTAATTAATAATAGAGTAATTTGCTACCCAACTTTATCTCAATCTTTACTACCCTAGTTTTTTGATCTTCTCTTGGTGGGATTTTGCTGATTTTGAACTCCAAAGCTTGATTGTGGTGGTTGATTTATCTTGCGGCAGTAGAGACCTTGTGTTTCGTCTTCTGGGTCTTCATCATATGTCGCATTGATACTCTACTGTCACACTGAAGATCATTTTTGGAGGTTTTAGTACTTACCCTCTTCTTCTTTTGGAATTTACTCTTTTGGATTTATGCAATTTTAAGCTTATTTCTTAGCTATATCAGTTTTGGTATATCTTCCTAAGAAAATCTGTGGTTCTCTTTTTAAGTTCTAAAAACTGTGGATTCTGTATTTGTAAATGCCATGAGAGATTTTGATGCTTCTTATGTTGTGTTGAAGCCATGGCCCTATACAAGAAAGGCCGGATTAGAGATGGAGATTTACGCCGGTTTCTCCCAGTACTTGTTATAACTTTATTAGGGGTTTATTTTCTGCTTTTTCTACCTAGGACGACAAATTCAGCTACCAATTTAGGGAATTCAAATTCTAAAGAAATTGATGAGGGTAGGAAAATGAGACTTAGAGGAAGAATTAACCTCCCAAAACAGAGCGAGCTATCAATTTTGTTAGAAAATCGAAATCAGTTGCCCCCGAGAAACATGGATTTGTATCCAACTCTAGCCAAGGATCATATAATAATTGTTCTGTATGTTCATAATCGACCCCAATATCTCCAGTTAGTTGTTGATAGCCTTTCTAATGTTGTGGGGATTAGTGAAACTCTGCTTATTGTCAGTCATGATGGGTACTTTGAAAAGATGAACAAGATTGTGGATGGTATCAAGTTCTGCCAAGTGAAAGAAATATTTGCTCCTTACTCGCCCCATGTCTTTCCTGATAGCTTTCCTGGTGTCTCCCCGAAGGATTGCAAGGATAAAGATGACCCAATTAAGAATCATTGTGTAGGGAATTCCGATCAATATGGTAACCACCGAGCACCAAAGATTGTATCGTTGAAGCATCATTGGTGGTGGATGATGAACACAGTGTGGGATGGGTTAAAGGAAACTCGTCAGCACTCTGATCATATTCTTTTCATAGAAGAGGATCACTTCATTTTCCCCAATGCATATCGTAACCTGCAGTTACTTATGGAACTGAAGCCTCAAAAGTGTCCTGATTGCTATGCCGCAAATTTGGCACCCTCTGATGTGAAGTCAAGGGGAGAGGGGTGGGAGAGTTTAATCGCAGAGAGAATGGGTAATGTGGGTTATGCATTTAATCGGACTATATGGAGGAAAATACATAGGAAGACAAGAGAATATTGTTTCTTTGACGAGTACAACTGGGATATAACTATGTGGGCAACAGTTTATCCTTCATTTGGTGGTCCTGTTTATACACTACGAGGGCCTAGGACTAGTGCTGTTCACTTTGGGAAATGTGGTTTGCATCAGGGTCAGGGGGAGAAAGCTGCTTGTATGGATGATAGTGCTGTGAAAATTGATATAAAAGAGATTGATAAGGCTGCCAACATTAAGTCGGACTGGGGAGTACATGTATATAAACACCAATCAGGATATCAAGCTGGGTTCAAGGGTTGGGGAGGCTGGGGAGATGAGAGGGACCATCAGTTGTGCTTGGAATTTGCTAACATGTATCATTTGGGAGGCACACACTTATGAAAGTCCTCGGGATTCTTTCTCTCTCAATTGTCTAAAGAGGTAAAAGTTACTAATATATATTTTTAATTTTTCAAATTACTAGAAGCTACTTCTACACATTTGTAATATGTCCCGGATATCTCATATTGTTTTTCGAGATATTATTTGAATAAAACCATCTCTGAAATGAGTATTCCTAGTTGTCTAAAGAGGTAAAAGTTGCTAATATATATTTTAAATTTTTCTAATTACTAGAAGCTACTTCTATACTTTGTAATATGTCCCGGATATCTCATATTGTTTTCGAGATATTATTTGAATAAAACCATCTCTGAAATGAGTATTCCTAGTTTTGGCCAAGACCATCCCTCTAGAAAAACTCATCTCCCTCTAATTTCCCTCTAGTTTCTGTTACTTCCCTCATCTCATATGTTTACTATAGCTTGTGATCATCCCTCTAGTTTGTCTCTGGTTAATTGTTGATTTATATTTGAAGACAATAAACTCGTATACATAAAGATATAAAATTTATGCTATGCACTCCAACAATTTGAATTCTAAAATCTCTTGTTCCACTCAACCTGTACATTGTTTTAGTTTCCGCCTGTGTCCATGACTCTTAAGTTCTTGTGACTGTTATTTTCTCCTTCATCCCGTCATCCGTCAACACACTACTCCATGCATGGAACTAGTAGTTTAATGTGGACAACCACATGTTTCCCATCAATTCAACCAAACTATTAAAACCATGCATGGATTTACTGATTGAAGGAAGAACACAACTTTCTCATTAGCATTAACATTCCCCCAGTTATTAGAATAACCAACTTAGCTAATAAAATCAAGTGCTCCCTATATTATTACTGAAAAACATGCATGTGCTGAAATGAGTTTTACCATAGCTTCAAGTGCCTCGATAGTGTTCCGTGTGAGCTACTTTAAGGATTCAAGCCGTGGTCTCGTCTCTTTATTTTCTCTCTAAAACATATTAATTGCAACGAGCCTTTTGATACAGAGTCCAGGTTTTGTGTTTAATTAGTATCTACTATGTGATGTAAAAATTACTGCAAGTATCTATTACATTTGAAATTAAAACTTAAAAAAATTAGGACCTTCTGCAATACAATTATTTGACCTCCAATTCCTTGACATAGTCATGCTGTAGTTGAACTTTATATGATGTAGTGCGATTGATTCCTGGAATTTTTTCTCATTGATAATTTTATGGAGGAACATGACCTTCATTTTGCTTCTTGTATTAGAAGCAATGGGAGTGCCTAAACTTTTCAGGTAAAACTAATCGGTGAATATGTGCTACTCTTTAAACTGAATTTCAAGAGGAGGAGTTTTGAGTTGCACCTTAACTTGCAGGAAGCAGTTGCACTAAATGTATATATATATTGTTGGCATCAATGCAGGTTGATTATTTATTTTCTTTTGTTTTTTTTAAACACTAGAATAACATAACTTATCCTTGTTTTGAATAAGATAATCCTGATTTCAACAAGCATTCCATCTTTAGTGCATCATCATTGTAATTTCCGTGCCAGAAACATCAAAGTGAATAAGAAATCCTGAGTTGAACGAGGATTCCATCTTTTTTAAGTGTAATTTTCGTGTCAGATACATGAATAAGCTGTTGATGTATTGCATAATGTTGTTCGGAATTGTTGAATCTACAATTAATTATTATGAGACATTATGATTTAAGACCCCATTGTTAGTTACTCAAATTTAACTTTTCAAGGCATTTAATTTTATTTGTTTAATTGATTCAATGATTCTTAATCTTTCTTTTGTTTATTTAAATTTATTGAAGAAGATTATTGGGGAGATAGAGATATATATAAGCACTTGTTATTTTCCTCCTCTTTCTCTCTACTATGTTATTTTTATTGCTGACAAGATAAAAGACAAGGAACAATAAATATATACTTCCATATATTGTTTTTATCAAATATATGTTAAATTATATAAGAGTCTCATTTATAAAATGTAGTAGTATAATTTAATACGATCATCGTCTAAAGAAATAAATTACTCCTTTTCTGTTCCAAATCATAAACTAATATTGATTTTGAAAAATTAATTTTAAATATTTTAAACTAAAACTGACATGAATTTATGTAGTTCATGTCTATCAAAACGGTATTATTAATTATGAAATTTATTATTTTTAAAACTTTAATAAATTATTTTAATTTAAATTTGTTAAATTCGAAACGAAGAAAGTATTACTTTAAGTCTGTATATATACTCTTTAAACTGATAGTTGTACATACACAATGATATTGTTTGTATAATCCGATGTAATGATTAATAATTATAATTTTTTTAGACACAAGTTAACATTATTATTTTTGAAATAGTTCAAAAGCTTGAAATATATTACTACCTATGCCTCAAATTAATTGCTTAATTTTGATTTTTTAAGTCAAATTGACTATTCTTAGAATTAATAATTAAGCATATATAAATATATTTCTAAAATTATAAAAATTAGGATTAGTAATAAATTGTATATACTTTCTTTTGGTTATAATCTCTTCACCTATATTTTAGCAAAAATAATAAAAGATTAGTTTTAAAATAGTTAATTTAACTTTAAAAAAAAATCAAACCGAAGAATTAATTTGGGGCCGGAGGAGTAGTATTGTATAATGAAAAAATCGAATAATAATCTTTTCAAATTAGGAAGATATCTAATTATATTTATAGGCAATAGCTAGTTGTTATAACAAATATTACTAGAATAAAGTTAATATAAAAATATCAATTTAATATCTAGGTTTGACCGGTTTTCATCGGGAAAAGCAAAAATAATAATTCGTTTTAATAATTTCACACTCAAAATTTAAAAAAATATCACCTTCAATCAACACAATGATAAATAGTTTTCACATATGTTATAAAAAATTCCAAAATAGTGAAAGTAAAAGTTTACAAAACAAATAATAATCCTATCACAAGTATATAAAACAAGGAAACTAAGCTTTTACATTAAAAAAAAACTATCTGATAATACAAATAACACGAAATAAAAAAAATATAAAGAAAGGTTTATATTATGTAAACTGATAAATTCACAACAGAAAATAATATTTTCACATGAAAATTGTCGTTATAGATTTTATAGCGATGGCTATAGCGACACTTTTCTTTATATTATTGATGAGTTAAATACACTTTTCTCCACTCTAGTCAACCTCGGTTTATAAATGTATCACTGGACTTAAATTTTTTACAGTCAACTCATTGAACTGTAATTTTTTTATAAAAATTCAAAAAATCGTCTACTTTATTAAAATATTAACGGAAAATCTATGTGTCACATGTGATGAGGAGAGAGAAGCTTTGTCGGATAACTAATTAAATTAAATTATATTCAATTCTATAACAAATAGTTAAACGAAATATAAATCAAATTAATATACATAACAAATAATTAAATAAAATAATAATAATAAAATTAATATAATTAAATTAATATATTAATGTATAATTTTTACAAATATATTTATATAAAATTAATGAATTCATATTTTTTTTAATATTTTAAGTTTACTTTAAAAATATAAAATTATCTAATATTTTAAAATGGAGAGATTATTATTATTATTATTATTATTATTAAACAAACTAAACAAGAAATAATATAACAACCATTTTAAATAAACTAATTAAAAATTTAGACTAAAATAAATTGAATTTATTTCACTGCCGTAGGCGCCGGTGCTGTCATTACCGCTCTCTCTCTCTCTCTCTCTCTATATATATATATATATACATCTATGCATATATGTGGTGCATATCAACTATCAAGTGAGCAGCAAATCAAAATACCATCCAACGGGAAAAATAAAATTTAAAAAAAAAACAAAACAAGTCCAATGAATCATTGTCTATAGCCCACTAGAGTAATTGAAGAAATAATAACAACATCCACCCCAAATCTAACCCCACTGTTAGAAATCCTCCTTTAAGAATATAGAAGATACACACATATATATCTATCTATTTATATAACAAATTACAATTAATTTTGAATTTTTCGCTCACCTTAATAAATCATCTAGGCCGTCCAAAGTTTAAAATAAATTCCACCGTTCATATAGTGCCAAAGTCATGGAACACAACTAGTATATTTATATATATATACATATATATAAATTAGAAAATTTTCCAATTTATCTTATTTATCTTTTTTGTTAAAATTCAATTAATGAACTAAATTCCCACAAAAAATAAAATTCCATGTAGTGTAAATTATTCATCATGGATTCAACATAAATTTTTATCAATTTCAACTAATACTTAATCTTAATCATAGATTCAAATATGGAAATGTGGATCAAACCCTAAAAGCCAAAATTTTTTAATGTTGTTTTACTGAAAAACTTTAACCCAAATTACTTTACCAAATCAGATCTAGAAAAAAAAAATAGAACCAAAGTAACCCCTGCCAATAAACACCACAAATCTAAATCTAAAATAGTTCGAAATCAAAATTTTGAAACTCATCAATATCAAAGCAAAAATAAAAACAAAGCATTTGTTGTGAGACCCCAGATTTTATCAATAAAGATTTAAATTTTATCGAAATAATTTTTAATATTATGGTGTGAATTTAAGATAATATTATAGTTGTGGGTAGTATTTATAAATTTTGCAAAGTATGTCACAGTGGTTATATTATATTCGATTGGTGGGGAATATTAGGTTTAGCGAGGGAATATTAAATGCATAACGGCTCAATCATTGGTGGACCTTATTAAGCAAATTATTGTCGGATTGAGAAAAGCGACAAAAAATATTTTATTGAAATAACGGCGGAAGTTTCTGGTTGATCTTTGTTGAACTACTCGATAGTAAAAATACAAGAATACGTGTGGTTGCATAGTAGCACTACGGTATTGATTATTGACGCTTTATGTGAAGTCACCGGTTTGATTAAATTATTGTCGATTAATAATATGAATTATTATAAGCGATAATGACGTTTTGTTTTATTCAGTATTATTAACGTAATAAAAGCGAAACATCTTTATATAAAATGAATACTTTATTAAAGTTATTACATAAATAAAATATATTATATTTTATTATGCGTAGTCATTGCGTAGTGTTTTGCATAGTGTTGCGTAGTGTTTGCGTAGTAAAATGTTTTTATATAAATAGAATATATTATATTTTATTTAAAAGATTTTTCTTTAAATATGGACCGTCAGATAAAGTAAATAAATCCTGAACAGATAGTTCATGGATTAATTACTTATGCATTCTATTTTCCTATAAATAGAAGCTCATTCCTTCATTATTTTTTACACGAATTCACTTTGAAACTCTACAGAGAGAAACTATAGAGAAAGAAGAAAAGTATCTCGCTACTTCACTTTGCGATATTGGTTCTTCTAAGGTAGGGAATATTATTTGTTGTGCCCGTAAAGGGGTGTTATTCTTTCTTATTCATGAAGAAATCGTTGTTATTCCATTGCTTATTATTACATTGGAATAACTTTTATCTGTGATTTTACCTATACTTGGTGACATTCTTTATTATACATTGGAACATCCATGTCATGTTTTACAGGACTGGTTAAATCTTTATTATTATTTTGTTGGAACATCCTCAACAGGTGTTTTTACCAGGACTGGTTAAAATCTTTATTATTACATTGGAACATCCATGCTCATGTGTTTTACAGGACTGGTTAAAATCTTTATTATTCTGTTGGAATATCCTATCGTGTGTTTACACCGGATCCAGTTCCATCTTTATTATTCATTTGGAACATCACATCGATTGTGAATTTTACCACGACTGGTTCCGTTATTATTATTACATTGGAATAACTGCCTATGCATGCAATCGCATGCGTGGTGATTTTTTTGTTATTCCATTCTTTATTATACCCGGTTGGTTAAAACTTTGACTTTATACTCCATGAAATTAGTAGAATATCCTTGATATTTGCGTTTCATCGATATCTTTTCATGGAAATATTCTTCGATCATTGTTGAATTTTACTCTACAAAATAAATTATCATTTTGACAATTTGGACGTTAATAATTCTGGATAAAATAATTCTTGAACTTGTTTTATTGAATTATTATGTCATTGTCATCATCCTCATGTTATATTATGTTATCTTCGAACACGTGTATAGATGAACTTAGTATGATTATGACCAGGGGATCATTCGGTATAATCATGGCTTGTTATAAATGATGTGATAAAAGTCCTCGGTGGCTGTGTAATGCGTTGATGGATAGTTTTTGGTATGATTATGATCGGGGGTGATTCGGTATAGTCGTGACCATTGATAATTTGATGAATATCCTTGGTAGTAGTGATGAGGGTGATTCGATGATGTGGATTATTTATTAAAGTGAGTCAAACTATAATGATGATGAAAAACCTTTTAAAACCTAAAAGATAGTATACTTTATTCTCTACTTGACTCTTTTAATGGATTGCTATTATTCATTGCAGATTAAACTTGTTGTCTATTGTATTTTATCGGTTTAACTCTTTGTTGAAGGCTAATGATAATTTATTACGCATTATCTTAGTCATAATATTTCTTCTTGGGCTAGTTGAGCTCACCCTTTCTTTCACCGTTCTCTTCGTGAAATGAGAACATAAGCGGGACGAGTCGGGGAGCGGAGTAATGGTCGGAGGATAGCATTAGTAGTCCTCACTATTCGTGAAATAGTGTGATAATAGTTGTAATGAGGACTCCTTTTGAGTTTGTATAATATCTAGTAGACAATATTTGTATTCAAACTCACGGTTTATGTCGATTGTATACCGACAGTTATATTAGTAAGTTGTATTTGAATTTATGTACCATGTAAGTGGCGACCCAAGATGGGTGATGTATACCTAATTTTGGGGCGTCACGGTTGGTATCGAGCTTAGGGATATGATCCCCGCTAAGATGTGAGACTAGAACTAGGAGGGAGAGATAGGGAATTCTTCGCTAGTATGACCTACCTAAGTTTATTTGGTATTTGATTGGTCGGTCGAGTATAGTGATAATATGTTGCATGTCAATTAACCCTTATTTTGTGGCAGTGTTTGAAAATGGCATCCGAGAATGTTGAGAATAGCAATGGAGCACATGAGAGTGTTGATTCTCCACAGATTAATAATCGGGGACAATGTGCAACGGGATGGCGATAATCCTCCCGTAAACAACAACACCGATCAATTGATGAGCAACGACGATGCGTTTAAGAAGTTTTAGAATTCATGCAACATCAAAGTAAAGCGACTCTCATCCAAAACGTAGGTGGAAACACGAAAAACTCTCGGCGGTCACCGCTAAACAATTCAATTTGAGCTGACAACCGGAGTTTAAGGAGAGCAAAACCACTTCGGTCATGGTGAAGGATAAAGCATGATTACCAAGATATTTGATGTCTTGGGATGCTTCGAGGAGCAAAAGGTTCCTTTTGCCGCCTTTATATTCTTGCAGAGAGAGGCGATTCATCGTGGGAATCGGAAGCGTACTCAACTTCTTTGTCTTGAAGATATCTTGGGAGAAGTTCGGGGAGTCATTCAACGACAAATACTTTCCGAAAGTATTCGCCACATGAAGGAGGTGGAGTTTATCAAGTTGGAACAAAACAATATGGACCGTGTCGCAATACGAGGCAAAATTTGCGGAGTTATCACGGTTTTCGTCCCACTTGGTGGATAATGAAGAGAATGACGCGAATGTTTTTAAGAGGTTTGAAGCGAGATACGTCAACATCTTATTTCTCATAAACTGTGTGTTTTATTCAGATGTTGTAAATAGGGCTCGATTAGTGGAGCGATAACGAGTCAATATGAACTAAAAAGAAGCGGTAAGCAAAATTATAATACCGGTGAGAGTAGTCATGAAGCGGTGACAACAAGCGTGGAGGAATCAAGCAGGCGGATATGGTAACCACCGGTGGTAATCGAGGCCAAAACAATAAGAATGGACATTTCAAGAAAAGGAGATTCAACAATGATGGAAGGACGTCAAAGACCAAGACCGTTGTTAAGGAAGGAGAGAAAGACCACCTATCATATGCTTCAAATGCGGAGGAGAGGACACATCGATTCGAATCGCGCATCATGCAGTCAAAGCATGTTATAATTGTGGAAGAGAAGGTCACTTAGCTCGATTTTGTCGCCATCAAGACAAATTCAACTAGGATGGAGGCACCAAAGGCTGTCCCAGACAAACCAAAGCCGGTAGTTTAAGAGAGAGCGTTTTTTTTTCTCGTGACGAGGAACCTGAATAAAATTATCACGGGTAAGTTAATCGTAAGCTCTTGCAAAGTCTATACCGTGTTAGATACCAGTTCTACCCACTCTTTTATTTCACCTAGTTGTGTTCAACGTTTAAATTTGACTCCGAAGAAGTTAAACTTTGACTTATTGGTTGAAACTTCGTTAGTAGGAGCCTTCGTTACCTCTACTGTTTTTAAATCTTGTTTGATTCAAATAAACATTTTCACGTTACCTGTCGATCTTATCTCTTTGAAAATATTTGTCTTTGATGTGACTTTAGAAATCGATTGGTTAAATACTCATCATGATTTTTATGTAAGGTTGTTAGCTTTCATACTCTTAACCAACCTGTTATGCGAATTCAAAGTAACCAAACCACTAAAGTCAATCATTGTCATATCAAGCCATAAGTAAAGAGCCCGATCCTTTCGTTGTTGACTTTCTTGTGTGGAATGCACCAGAAGCGGACTTTTCTCAGGCGGCGTCATTGATGAAGATGGCAAGTTGATAGGTATCATTGTGAGGTCTTATCTGGGTTAGGGATAGAAGTCACAATTGGTATTAATGTGACGTCTTATCCAAGTCTTGGGACGAGTAATGCTTTTTGAATGATATTTCTATCATTAATAAATTTCTTGGAGTATTCTTGAAGAATTCCTAGCCTACCCTAGAGCGTGAAATCGAATTTTGTATTGACCCCAGTACAAAACCCATTTCTTAAACCCTCAAATATTTCTTCAACTAAAATGAACAGTTTACGTGGTTTATGATGAAAGTCATAATAAAAGCATTGGACTAATGAAAATCAAGGGTATTCGTGGTATTAGTAAGTGTTATGATGAGTTATGTTGGTTAGTATGTGAAAACATGAAAGTTTCTTAGAAATCACAAAGAGTTGAAAATCAAATTTTGGTGAAAAAGCGTAACATGAAATTTAATTGACCAAATCTCTTATTATATTTTGAATTTTTGAGTGTGGTCAAGTCCTAGAGTTAGATCTATGAGTTACCTAACTAATCCAAGTGGAATTACTGGAAAAGGTGTTGTAGATTTTTGTGTGGACTGATTTTAGCAAAGGAGTGCAAAGCTGCAAAAACCGAAAAAGCTGCTGCCATGATTTTAGAGGGACTGTTTCGGCCATTTAAATTATGAGAAAAATTCTGGCCTTTTGGGACATGAAGGTATATGGTATAAAGTACCTCCTGTCCAAAAATGAGCTCATTCTCGACTTAAAATGAGCAAGTTATGACTATTTCAATATTTAGGTTTTTAAATTTAAAACGCTTATAACCCGAGTTCTATAACTCCGATGACCATGAAATTTAAACTAGAAGCTCACGTTAACATGTGTAAGGTCCTGCCAAGATTTGGGAATTTTTGGAGTTAAACTTGAGGTAGCTAATTTCTTAAGGAATTAATTAGAAATTTATTTTTTTGAAAATAGTAAATGAATTTTAAAAATTCGAGAAAAATATATTTTCATTATGGGACTATATTATGCTAAATCCCAGAAAAGAAATATTTTTGGGACTAATTTGGTATTTTTCATGAAAATAGTTTAATTACTGAACATATGAGTTAAATATGTTATGGGAAATAACAAAGTTGAAAATAGGATTTTATGGCTGAGAATCCTATATAGAGTATATGCATATTTTTTGAGGGATTTGATAATTGGTGATGATATCGTATGAGTATGGCATTTTTGAATGATTAAATGCATTATATGGTAAAGCGTAAACAATTGAGATAAATTGTTTATAAATTAAAGAAGTGATTAAAATATTGTTATAATATTAATGATATTAGATTATGAGATTATTAAGTGATTGATAACATGGGGATATTCTTGAATCTCGGATAAATTATATTATAAATGTTTAATATTTATCCTTTATCTCATTTGATTGATTCTTTATATCATTATCCTCATGTTTATATTATGTTGAAAGTCATACGTGGCTTCAGAGTGCATAGATGGACTTGGTATGATTATGACTGTGGATTGTTCTAAGATATAATCATAACCGTAATTGAAAACACGATTATCTTTGTCAGTAGTGCATGGATAATTTGTGGTCGTGATACTAATTATGAGACCCCAGATTTTATCAATAAAGATTTAAATTTTGTTGAAATAATTTTTTTAATATTATGGTGTGAATTTAAGATAATATTATAGTTGTGGGTAGTATTTATAAATTTTGCAAAGTATGCAAGTGGTTATATTATATTCGATTGGCCTGGGAATATTCGGTTTAGCAGGAATATTCATACAACTACTCAATCATTGGTGGACCCCATAATGTAATTATTATTCGGATTGAAAACGACAAAAATATTTTATTGAAATAACGGTGGAAGTTTTACCGTGGTTCTTGTTGAACTACTCGGTAGTAAAAGTGCGAATACGTGTGTGTTGCATAAGAAGACACACGGTATTGATTATCGATGCTTATGTGAGAAGTCACTCGGTTTGATTCCATTATTGTCGATTAATAATATGAATTATTATAGCGATAATGACGTTTTGTTTTATTCAGTATTATTAACGTAATAAAATGAAACATCTTTTATATAAAATAGAATACTTTATTAAAGTTATTCTATAAATAGAATATATTATATTTTATTGTGCGTATATAAGTTTTCAGATAGTGTTTTGCATAGTATTAGTAAAATGTTTTTATATAAATAGAATATATTATATTTTATTTAAAAGATTTTTCTTTAAATATGGACCGTCGATTAAAGTAAATCAATCTGGACCGTTCATGGATTAGTTACTTATGCATTCCATTTTCCTATAAATAAGCTCATTCCTTTATTATTTTCTTACTTAATTCATTGAAACTCTAGAGAGAGAAATTATAGAGAGAAGCTATAGAGAAAGTTATAGAAAGAAGAAGAGTATTTCGCTACTTCACTACTTCTATATTAGATTTCTTTTACGGTAAGGGTGTTATTCTTTCTTCTTCGAAGAGAACTTCGTTATTCCATTCATTATTATTTCATTTGAATAACTTTTGTAAAAGTGGTATACCCTATACATAACCTCGTATATGCGCGATACCCTATACTTGGTGAAATCCTTATGTTATTCCATTCATATTTATTCATTGGAATAACTTTGTATCTGTGGTTTACCCTATACTTGGTGACATTCTTCTATTATTCATTTGGAACATCCTCATCGTGTGTTTTACAGGACCTGGTTTAAAATTTTTATTATACGTTGGAACATCCTCACTCATAGTTTTACAGGACTGGTTAAAATCTTTATCATTCTGTTGGAATATCCTATCCATGTGTTTTACAGGATCCGGTTCCATCTTTATTATTCTGTTGGAACATCCCGCTTGTGTGAATTTCACCGACTGGTTCCGTTATTATTATTCTCGTTGAATAACCTATCTATGCGCAAGTACCGCATGCATGGTGATTTCTTTTGTTATTCCATTCTTTATTATACCCGGTTGGTTAAAACTTTGACTTTATACTCCATGAAATTAGTAGAATATCCTCGATATTTGCGTTTCATCCAAAGATCTTTTCATGGAAATATTCTTCCGATCATTCTTGAATTTTACTCACGTAAACAAAGATCATGTTGACAATAAGGACGTTAATAATTCATGGATTAAATAATTCTTGAACTTGTTTTATTGAATTATTATGTCATTGTCATCATCCTCATGTTATATTATGTTATCTTTCGCTTATGTGCATAGATGAACTTAGTATGATTATGACCTGGGGATCATTCGGTATAATCACGACTTGATATAAATGATGTGACAAAAGTCCTCGGTGGCCCGTAATGCGTTGATGGACAATTTTTGGTATGATTATGACCGAGGGTGATTAAGTATAGTCATGACCATTGATAATTTGATGAAAATCCTTGACCGTGTGTACGGGGATGATTAGATGTGGTGGTTTATTTATTGTCGAGTCTCAAATGATAAAAATTGATGAAAACCTTTTAAAACCTAAAAGATAGTAGACTTTATTCTCTACTTGACTCTTTTAATGGATTGCTTATTCACCGCAGATTAAACCGGTTGTCTATTGTATTTTATCGGTTTAACATTGTTTAAGGCTAATGATAATTTATTTCGCATTATCTTAGTCATAATATTTCTTCTTGGGCTAGTTGAGCTCACCCTTTCTTTCACCGTTCTCTTCGTGAAATGAGAACATATTTGGGACGAGTCGTGGGAAGCGAAGTAATGGTCCGAGAGGATAGCATTAGTAGTCCTCACTATTACGTGAAATAGTGTGATAATAGTTGTAATGAGGACTCCTTTTGAGTTTGTATAATATCTAGTAGACAATATTTGTATTCAAACTCACGCTTATGTCGTATTGCATACCTACGCTTAGGTTAGTAAGTTGTATTTGAATTTATGTACCCATGTAAGTGGCGACCCAAGATGGGTGACGATACCTAATTTTGGGGCGCCACGGTTGGTATCAAAGCTTAGGATATGATCCTGGCTAAGATGTGAGAATAGTACTAGAGGAGGGAGAGACGGGAATTCTTCGCTAGTATGACCTACCTAAATTTATTTGGTATTTAATTGGTCGGTCAGAGTATAGGGATAATATGTGATATGTTAATTAACCCTTGTTTTGTGACAGTGTTTGAGAATGACATCTGAAAATGCTGAGATAAGCAATGAAGCACATGAGAGTGTTGATTCAGCTCAAACAAAAGGTAACGACCAATAATACGATAATAATCATACTGGTGGCAACGGCTATCAGAACAATGATAACCATCGTGGGGGAAATTATCATGCTAAGAATGGTAACCACTTCGGTGGTAATCATGGCAAAGATAATAGAAGTGGAAATTTCAAGAAGAGAAGGTCATTTAGCTCGATTTTGTCGTATAGTGAAGTCAAGTCCAGCTGGGATAGTGGCACCAAAGGCGGATACGGACAAAACAAAGTCGATGGTTTCAGGAAGAGCGTTTTTCGTGACTTCTCAAAAAGTGGGTAACCCGAACGAAGTTAGCACGGGTTAGTTAATTATAATTTCATGTAAGTCTATACCTTATTAGATACCGGTTCTACCCATTCTTTTATCTCTCTTGCTTGCGTTCAACGTTTAAATTTGACTCCGGAGAAATTAGACTTTGATTTATCTATTGAAACTTCGTTGGGAGAAACCTTTGTTACCTCTACTGTTTATTAATCTTGTTTGGTTCAAATAAACATTTTCACGTTATTCGTCGATCTTATCTTTTTGAAAATATTTGCCTTTGATGGGATTTTAGGAATCAATTGGTTAACTACTCATCATGCTTTTCGTAAGGTTGTTAGCTTTTATATTCATAACCAACCCGTTATACTTAATTCAAAGTAACCAAACCCTAAAGTTAATCCTTTGTTATATCAAGCCATAAGTAAAGAGCCCGATCCTTTCGTTGTTGACTTCCTTGTGTGGAATGCACCAAGCCGGGCTTTCAGAGAGCGACATCGTGAATGAAGATGGCAAGTTTATAGGTATCATTGTGAGGTGTTATCTAGGTTAAGGGATAGAAGTCACAGTTGGTATTAATGTGACGTACTATCCAAGTCTTGGACGAGAATACAGATTTTGAATGATATTTCTATCATTAATAAATTTCTTGGCGTATTCTTGAAGACTTCCTAGCCTACCCTAGAACGTGAAATCGAATTTTGTATTGACCCAAAGACAAAACCCATTTCTTAAACCTCAAATATTTCTTCAACTAAAATGAGCAGGTTTACGTGGTTTATGATGAAAGTCATAATAAAAGCATAGAAATGATGAAAATCATGGGTATATGAAGTATTAGTAAGTTTTAAGATGAGTTACGTTGGTTAGTATGTGAAAACATGAAAGTTTCTTAGAAATCACAAAGAGTTGAAAATCGATTTTGGTGAAAAACGTAACATGAAATTCAATTGACCATATCTCCTATTATATTTTGAATTTTTGAGTATGGTCAAGTCCTAGAGTTAGATCTATGAGTTACCTAACTAATCCAAGTGGAATTACTGGAAAAGGTGTTGTAGATTTTGTGTGGACTGATTTTAGCAAAGGAGGTCAAAGCTGTAAATTTCGAAAAATGCTACTGCCCAGAAACTTTAAGGGACTGTTTCGGCCACTTAAATTATGAGAAAAATTCTTGCCTTTTGGGACATGAAGGTATATGGTATAAAGTACCTCCTGTCCAAAAATGAGCTCATTTCGACTTAAAATGAGCAAGTTATGACTATTTCAATATTTAGGTTTTTCCGATTTAAAACGCTATAACCAGAGTTCTATAACTCCGATGACCATGAAATTTAAACTAGAAGCTCACGTTAACATGTGTAAGGTCCTGCCAAGATTTGGGAATTTTTGGAGTTAAACTTGAGGTAGCTAATTTCTTAAGGAATTAATTAGAAATTGATTTTTAAAAAATAGTAAATGAATTTTAAAAATTTCGAGAAAAATATATTTTCATTATGGGACTATATTATGCTAAATCCCAGAAAAGAAATATTTTTGGGACTAATTTGGTATTTTCATGAAAATAGTTTAGTTACGAACATATGAGTTAAATATGTTATGTGAAGTAACAAAGTTGAAAATAGGATTTTATGGCTAGAGAATCCTATATAGAGTATATGCATATTTTTTGATGAGGGATTTGATAATTGGTGATGATATTTTATGAGTATGGCATTTTTGAATGATTAAATGCATTATATGGCAAAGCGTAAACAATTAAGATAAATTGTTTATAAATTTAAGAAGTGATTAAAATATTGTTATAATATTAATGATATTAGATTATGAGATTTTGAAAACATGGGGATATTCTTGAATCCTGGATAAATTATATTATAAATGTTTAATATTTATCCTTTATCTCATTTGATTGATTCTTTATATCATTATCCTCATATTTTATATTATGTTGAAAGTCATCATCATTTCAGAAGTGCGATAGATGGACTTGGTATGATTATGACGAGGATTGTTGGTATAATCATAATCAGTAATGAATACACAATTATCTTCGTCAGTAGTGTATGGATAATTTGTGGTCGTGATACTAATGAATACACAATTATCTTTGGTAGTAGTGTAATGGATAACACAATTATCTTAATGAATACACAATTATCTTTGGTCAGTAGTGTATGGATAATTTGTGGTCGTGATATTAATGAATACACAATTATCTTTGGCAGTAGTGCATGGATAATTTGTGGTCGTGATCTTAATGAATACACAATTATCTTTGGCCGTAGTGCATGGATAATTTGTGGTCGTGATATTAATGAATACACAATTATCTTTGGTAGTAGTGCATGGATAATTGTGGTCGGATACTTAATGAATACACGATTATCTTTGGCCAGTAGTGCATGGATAATTTTGGTGGTCGTGATACTAATGAATATCCTTGGCCACGTAGTGCGGGGATGATTCGATGATATGGATTAATTATTGAAATTTGAGTCTCAAAGAATGAAATATTAATTCATGGATGTGGTAAAAGTCATCTTTCGTAGTAGTGCATTGATAGACTTGGTATGATTATGACCACTAATGATTATTCTGGTATAATCATGATCAGATTGAAAACACGAATATCCTTGGCCGATTAGTGCATGGATAATTCGTGGTCGTGATACTATTAAGTTAAGTCTCGGTATTATTGGTTTTATAGATTATATATCTTTGGTTTGTAGTGCAAAAAGATGAATTGTTAATAAATATCTTTGGCTCAGTAGTGCAAAGATGAATTGTTAATAAATATCTTTGGCACAGTAGTGCAAAGATGAATTGTTAATGAATATCTTCGCCGGATTGCAAAGATGAACTTAATATTTTCAACGATAAAGGTATTCAAGGTATCCTCACCTCTTTATCATATCAGTACGCACCCTAATTTCGAGGGCTAAATTCCATAAGGAGGGAGATGTGAGACCCCAGATTTTATCAATAAAGATTTAAATTTTGTTGAAATAATTTTTAATATTATGGTGTGAATTTAAGATAATATTATAGTTGTGGGTAGTATTTATAAATTTTAAAAGTATGCAAGTGGTTATATTATATTCGATTGGTGGGGAATATTTGGTTTAGCAGGAATATTCGCATAACTACTCAATCATTGGTGGACCCCACAAATGTAATTATTGTCGATCGAGAAAATGACAAAAATATTTTATTGAAATAACTATGAAGTTTTACCGTGGTTCTTGTTGAACTACTCTAGTAGTAAAAGTGCAAGATGAATACGTGTGGTTGCACAAGAAATACTACCAGTATTGATTATTGATGCTTATGTGAGAAGTCACTCGGTTTGATTCCATTATCATCGATTAATAATATGAATTATTATAAGCGATAATGACGCTCTTTTGTTTTATTCAGTATTATTAACGTAATAAAATGTAAACATCTTTTATATAAAATAGAATACTTTATTAAAGTTATTCTATAAATAGAATATATTATATTTTATTATGCATAGTGTTGCATAGTGTTTTGAATAGTGTTTTGCATAGTATTGCATAGTGTTTGCATAGTAAAATGTTTTTATATAAATAGAATATATTATATTTTATTTAAAAGATTTTTCTTTAAATATGGACCGTCAGATTAAAGTAAATCAATCTGGGATGTTCATGGATTAGTTACTTATGCATTCCATTTTCCTATAAATGAAGCTCATTCCTTTATTATTTTCTTACGAATTCATTGAAACTCTAGAGAGAGAAATTATAGAGAGGTTTATAGAGAGAAAGTTATAGAAAGAAGAAGAGATTCTCGCTACTTCACTACTTCTATATTCGGTTCTTTTACTAGGGGTGTTATTCTTTCTTCTTGAAGAGAACTTCGTTATTCCATTCATTATTATTCGTTGGAATAACTTGTAAAAGTGGCATACCCTATACATAACCCGATACGCCAGATACCCTATACTTGGTGAAATCCTTATGTTATTCCATTGCTTATTATTCTCATTGGAATAACTCAGATACGCTTGATTTACCCTATACTTGGTGACATTCTTCTATTATTTGGAACATCACATGCGTGTGTTTTACAGGACCGGTTCCGCTTTTTATTATTCTCATTGAACATCCTGTCATGTGTGTTTTACACCGGACCGGGTTCTAAATCTTTATCATTCTCGTTGAATATCCTATCTCGTGTGTTTTACACCGGATCCGGTTCCATCTTTATTATTCTGTTGGAACATCCCGCTTGCGGTGAATTTCACCCGAATTTGGTTCCGTTATTATTATTCCATTGAATAACTCGTCTATCATGCAAGTACCGCATGCATGGTGATTTCTTTTGTTATTCCATTCTTTATTATACCCAAGTTGGTTAAAACTTTGACTTCTATACTCCATGAAATTAGTAGAATATCCTTGATATTTGCGTTTCATCCAAAGATCTTTCATGGAAATATTCTTCGATCATTCTTGAATTTTACTCTCAATAAACAAAGATCATGTTGATAACAATAAGGACGTTAATAATTCATGGATTAAATAATTCTTGAACTTGTTTTATTAAATTATTATGTCATTGTCATCATCCTCATGTTATATTATGTTATCTTTCGCTTACGTGCATAGATGAACTTAGTATGATTATGACCAGGATCATTCTAAGATAATCACGACTTGATATAAATGATGTGACAAAAGTCCTCAAATTATTCTGTAATGCGTTGATGGATGGACAATTTTGGTATGATTATGACCGGGGTGATTCGGTATAGTCATAACCATTGATAATTTGATGAAAATCCTTGACCGTGGTACGTGGATGATTAGATGTGGTGGTTTATTTATTAAGTGAGTCTCGGCCGATAAAAATTGATGAAAACCTTTAAAACTAAAAGATAGTAGACTTTATTCTCTACTTGACTCTTTTAATGGATTGTTTATTCCACCGCAGATTAAACCTGGTTGTCTATTGTATTTTATCGGTTTAACACTTTAAGGCTAATGATAATTTATTCTCGCATTATCTTAGTCATAATATTTTCATTGGGCTAGTTGAGCTCACCCTTTCTTTCACCGTTCTCTTCGTGAAATGAGAACATAAATGGGATTTAGTCTGGGAACGTAAGTAATGGTCCGAGGATAGCATTAGTAGTCCTCACTATTACGTGAAAATAGTGTGATAATAGTTGTAATGAGGACTCCTTTTGAGTTTGTATAATATCTAGTAGACAATATTTGTATTCAAACTCACAGCTTTATGTCGATTGTATACTACGATTAGGTTAGTAAGTTGTATTTGAATTTATGTACCATGTAAGTGGCGACCCAAGATGGGTGACGATACCTAATTTTGGGGCGCCACAATATTTACGAGCACTACCTATATGATCTTGGTGTTTGTTTGAAGTATAATTCTCAATTTGAGGCAATGGAGATAATGATAAATCAAAGAAGACTCACCATGGGAAGAATATGATAGTAATCTTCTCATTTTTCTTTGGGGTCTATTGGGTAAACCAAGAATAATTACGTGGCCATATGATATCTATCATAACCTAGAAGCATGGCCTCCCATGTACGAAGGTTTCATGAGCACTTCCCAAAGATTCTAATTTCTAAAACAGTTTTTGACTATACATATATGTAAGGTGTCATTGTGGACGTACTATCCAAGTCTTGGATGAGAGTAATAGTTTTGAATGATATTTCTATCATTAATAAATTTCTTGACGTATTCTTGAAGATTTCTAGCCTACCCTAGAGCGTGAAATCGAATTTTGTATTGACCCTAGTACAAAAACCCATTTCTTAAACCCTCAAATATTTTTTTTCAACTAAAAGGATCTATTTACGTGGATTATGATGAAAGTCATAATAAAAGCATTGGAATAATGAAAATCATGGGTATTCGTGGTATTAGTAAGTTTTATGATGAGTTATGTTGGTTAGTATGTAAAAACATGAAAGTTTCTTAGAAATCACAAAGAGTTGAAAATCAGATTTTGGTGAAAAACGTAACATGAAATTCAATTGACCATATCTCTTATTATATTTTGAATTTTTGAATGTGGTTAAGTCCTAGAGTTAGATCTATGAGTTACCTAACTAATCCAAGTGGGATTACTGGAAAAAGTATTGTAGATTTTTGTGTGGACTGATTTTAGCAAAGGAGGCCAAAGCTGTAAATTTCAAAAATGCTACTGCCCAGAAACTTTAAGGGGCTGTTTCAGCCACTTAAATTATGAGAAAAATTCTGGCCTTTTGGGACATGAAGGTATATGGTATAAAGTATCTCCTGTCCAAAAATGAGCTCATTCTCGACTTAAAATGAGCAAGTTATGACTATTTCAATATTTAGGTTTTCCGGACAAAAATGCTTATAACCGGAGTTCTATAACTCCGATGACCATGAAATTTAAACTAGAAGCTCACGTTAACATGTGTAAGATCCTGCCAAGATTTGGGAATTTTGGAGTTAAACTTGAGGTAGCTAATTTCTTAAGGAATTAATTAGAAATTGATTTTTGAAAAATAGTAAATGAATTTTAAAATTCGAGAAAAATATATTTTCATTATGGGACTATATTATGCTAAATCCCAGAAAAGAAATATTTTTGGGACTAATTTGGTATTTTTCATGAAAATAGTTTAGTTACGAACATATGAGTTAAATATGTTATGTGAAGTAACAAAAGTTGAAAATAGGATATTATATTACTAGAATCCTATATAGAGTATATGCATATTTTTTTGAGAGATTTGATAATTGGTGATGATATCTTATGAGTATTACATTTTGAATGATTAAATGCATTATATGGTAAAGCGTAAACAATTAAGATAAATTGTTTATAAATTTAAGAAGTGATTAAAATATTGTTATAATATTAATGATATTAGATTATGAGATTATTAAGTGATTGAAAACATGGGGATATTCTTGAATCCTGGATAAATTATATTATAAATGTTTAATATTTATCCTTTATCTCATTTGATTGATTCTTTATATCATTATCCTCACGCTTATATTATGTTGAAAGTCATCTGTGGGCAGATGGTGCATAGATGGACTTGGTATGATTATGACCGAGGATTGTTAAGATAATCATAACCGTAATTGAAAATACAATTATCTTTGGCGTCAGTAGTGCATGGATAATTTGTGGTCGTGATCTTAATGAATACACAATTATCTTTTCGTAGTAGTGCATGGATAATTTGTGGTCGTGATCTTAATGAATACACAATCATCTTTGGTAGTAGTGCATGGATAATTTGTGGTCGTGATACTAATGAATACACGATTATCTTTGGTCAGTAGTGCATGGATAATTTGTGGTCGTGATATCTTAATGAATACACAATTATCTTTGGCAGTAGTGCTTGGATAAATTGTGGTCGTGATACTTAATGAATACACAATTATCTTTTCGGCAGTAGTAGCATGGATAATTTGTGGTCGTGATACTAATGAATATCCTTGGCCTGTAGTGTGTGGATGATTCGATGATATGGATTAATTATCGAAATGAGTCTCAAAGAATGAAATATTAATTCATGGATGTGGTAAAAGTCATCTTTGGTAGTAGTGCATTGATAGACTTGGTATGATTATGACCAAGGATTATTTAAGATAATCATGATCAGATTGAAAACACGAATATCCTTGGCGATTGGTGCATGGATAATTCGTGGTCGTGATACTATTGCTGCGTCTCGGCATTATTGGTTTTTTAGTTTATATATCTTTGCTTTTGTAGTGCAAAGATGAATTGTTAATGAATATCTTTGGTGGGATTGCAAAAAATGAATTTAATGTTTTCAACGATAAAGGTATTCAAGGTATCCTCACCTCTTTATTATATCGTATCGTACCCTAATTTCGAGGGCTTAAATTCCATAAGGAGGGAGATTGTGAGACCCCAGATTTTATCAATAAAGATTTAAATTTTGTTGAAATAATTTTTTAATATTATGGTGTGAATTTAAGATAATATTATAGTTGTGGGTAGTATTTATAAATTTTGCAAAAAGTATGCAAGTGGTTATATTATATTCGATTGGTGGGGAATATTCGGTTTAGCGAGGAATATTCGCATAACTACTCAATCATTGGTGGACCCAATGTAATTATTATCCTGATTGAGAAAACGACAAAAATATTTTATTGAAATAACGGTGGAAGTTTTACCGTGGTTCTTGTTGAACTACGGTAGTAGTAAAAGTGCGATGAATACGTGTGGTTGCATAAGAAATACACCGGTATTGATTATTGATGCTTATGTGAGAAGTCACTCAGTTTGATTCCATTATCACGATTAATAATGAATTATTATAGCGATAATGACGCTTTTGTTTTATTCAGTATTATTAACGTAATAAAACGAAACATCTTTTATATAAAATAGAATACTTTATTAAAGTTATTCTATAAATAGAATATATTATATTTTATTATGCATAGTGTTTTGCATAGTGTTTTGCATAGTATTGCATAGTGTTTGCATAGTAAAATGTTTTTATATAAATAGAATATATTATATTTTATTTAAAAGATTTTTCTTTAAATATGGATCGTCGATTAAAGTAAATCAATCTGACCGTTCATGGATTAATTCTTATGCATTCCATTTTCCTATAAATAAGCTCATTCCTTCATTATTTTCTTATTTAATTCATTGAACTCTGTAGAGAGAAATTATAGAGAGAAGATATAGAGAAAGTTATAGAAAAGAAGAAGAGTATTCTCGCTACTTCACTACTTCTATATTCAGGTTCTTTTACGGTAAGGGGTGTTATTCTTTCTTCTTCGAAGAGAACTTCATTATTCCATTCATTATTATTACATTTGAATAACTTTTGTAAAAGTGGCATACCCTATACATAACTTTGTGATACGGCGTACCCTATACTTGGTGAAATCCTTATGTTATTCCATTCATATTTATTCTGGTTGGAATAACTTTGATCTGTGATTTACCTATACTTGGTGACATTCTTCTATTATTACATTGGAACATCACATGCGTGTGTTTTACACGGACTGGTTAAAATCTTTATTATTCATTGGAACATCCCGTTTGTGTTTTTACGGGACTGGTTAAAATCTTTATCATTACGTTGGAATATCCTATCGTGTGTTTTACACCGGACCGGGTTCCATCTTTATTATTCTGTTGGAACATCCCGTCGATTGTGAATTTCACCGACACGGTTCCGTTATTATTATTACATTGGAATAACGCATGTCTATGCAAGTACCGCGTGCATGGTGATTTCTTTTGTTATTCCATTCTTTATTATATCCTGTTGGTTAAAACTTTGACTTCTATACTCCATGAAATTAGTAGAATATCCTTGATATTTGCGTTTTCATCCAAGATCTTTTCATGGAAATATTCTTCCGATCATTCTTGAATTTTTACTCTACGTAAACAAAGATCATTTTGACAATAAGGACGTTAATAATTCATGGATTAAATAATTCTTGAACTTGTTTTATTGAATTATTATGTCATTGTCATCATCCTCATGTTATATTATGTTATCTTCGCTTACGTGCATAGATGAACTTAGTATGATTATGACCGAGGATCATTCGGTATAATCATGACTTGATATAAATGATGTGACAAAAGTCCTCGGTGGCTCGTAATGCGATGATGGACAATTTTTGGTATGATTATGACTGGGGGTGATTCGGTATAGTCGCTTGACCATTGATAATTTGATGAAAATCCTCGACAAGTGGGTACAGGGATGATTAGATGTGGTGGTTTATTTATTAAGTCGAGTCTCAAATGATAAAAATTGATGAAAACCTTTTAAAACCTAAAAGATAGTAGACTTTATTCTCTACTTGACTCTTTTAATGGATCGCTTATTCACCGCAGCTTAAACTGGTTGTCTCATTGTATTTTATCGGTTTAACATTTTTAAGGCTAATGATAATTTATTCTCGCATTATCTTAGTCATAATATTTCTTCTTTGGGCTAGTTGAGCTCACCCTTTCTTTTTATTTTCTTCGTGAAATGAGAACATAAATTTGGGACGAGTCGGGGAACGAAGTAATGGTCGAGAGGATAGCATTAGTAGTCCTCACTATTACGTGAAATAGTGTGATAATAGTTGTAATGAGGACTCCTTTTGAGTTTGTATAATATCTAGTAGACAATATTTGTATTCAAACTCACGGTTTATGTCGTATTGTATACTTATAGTTAGGTTAAGTAAGTTGTATTTGAATTTATGTACCATGTAAGTGGCGACCCAAGATGGGTGACGTATACCTAATTTTGGGGGCGTCACACTAATGAATACACGATTATCTTTGGCCGTAGTGCATGGATAATTTGTGGTCGTGATACTAATGAATACACGATTATCTTTGGCCGTAGTGCATGGATAATTTGTGGTCGTGATACTAATGAATACACGATTATCTTTGGCCGTAGTGCATGGATAATTTGTGGTCATGATACAAATGAATACACGATTATCTTTGTAGGTGGATAATTTGTGGTCGTGATACTAATGAATACACGATTATCTTTGGTAGTAGCGTGGATAATTTGTGGGTGATACTAATGAATATATTATGCGTGGATAATTTGTGATCGTACTAATGAATACACGATTATCTTTGGTAGTAGTGCATGGATAATTTGTGGTCGTGATCTTAATGAATACACGATTATCTTTGGTCGTAGTGCATGGATAATTTGTGGTCGTGATACTAATGAAATACGATTATTATTTGGCACGTAGTGCATGGATAATTTGTGGTCGTGATACTAATGAATACACGATTATCTTTTGCACGTAGTGCATGGATAATTTGTGGTCGTGATACTAATGAATACACGATTATCTTTGGCCGTAGTAGGCGTGGATAATTTGTGGTCGTGATACTTAATGAATACACGATTATCTTTGGTAGTAGTGCGTGGATAATTTGTGGTCATGATACTTAATGAATACTAATTAATACACGTGCGTATAATTTGGTGCGTGATCTTAATGGATAATTATCTTTGGTAGTAGTCGTGGATAATTTGTAATACTAATGAACACGATTATCGTTGCATGGATAATTTGTGGTTGTGATATTAATGAATACACGATTATCTTTGGCACGTAGTATGGATAATTCGTGGTCGTGATACTTAATGAATACACGATTATCTTTGCACGTAGGTCGCATGGATAATTTGTGGTTGTGATACTAATGAATACACGATTATCTTTGTCGCGTGAGTGCATGGATAATTCATGGTCGTGATACTAATGAATACACGATTATCTTTGCACGTAGTGCATGGATAATTTTGTGGTCGTTAATGAATACACGATTATCTTTGGCCGTAGTGCATGGATAATTCGTGGTCGTAATATCTAATGAATATCCTCGCCCAGTAGTGCGTGGATGATTCGATGATATGGATTAATTATCGAAATGAGTCTCAAAGAATGAAATATTAATTCATGAATGTGGTAAAAGTCATCTTTGGTCGTAATACATTGATAGACTTGGTATGATTATGACCAAGGATTATTCGGTATAATCATGACCAGTAATTGAAAACACGAATATCTTGGCCAAGAAGTGCATGGATAATTCATGGTCGTGATACTATTAAGTCGCTGCCTCAAAGATTATTGGTTTTACAGTTGTATATCTTTAGCCTGTAGTGCAAAGATGAATTGTTAATTAATATCTTTGGCGGATTGCGAAGATGAATTTAATATTTTTAACGATAAAGGTATTCAATGTGACGCCCCCAAAATTAGGTATACACGTCACCCATCTTGGGTCGCCACTTACATGGTACATAAATTCAAATATAACTTACTAATATAACTGTCGTGTACAATACGACATAAACTGTGAGTTTGAATACAAATATTGTCTACTAGATATTATACAAACTCAAAAGGAGTCCTTATTACAACTATTATCACACTATTTCACTGAATAGTGAGGGACTACTAATGCTATCCTCCGGACCATTACTCCGCTCCCCGACTCGTCTCCAAATTATGTTCTCATTTCACAAGAGAACGGTGAAAGAGTGGTGAGCTCAACTAGCCCAAGAAGAAATATTATGACTAAGATAAATGCGTAATAATTTATCATTAGCCTTCAATGAATGTTAAACCGATAAAATACAATGTATAATAAGTTTGATCGCAGCGGAATAAGCAATCCATTAAAAGAGTCAAGTAGAAAATAAAGTCTACTATCTTTTAGGTTTTAAAAGGTTTTCATCATCATTATATAAGTTGAGACTCAAACTTTTAATAAATAATCCACATCATCGTATCACCCCGCACTACTTCTACCAAGGATATTCATCAAATTATCAATGGTCATGACTATACCGAATCACCCCTAGTCATAATCATACCAAAAACTATCCATCACTGCATTACAGGCCACTGAGGACTTTTATCACATCATTTATAACAAGCCATGATTATACCGAATGATTCCTCGTCATAATCGACTAAGTTCATTTATGCACGTAAGCAAAGAGATAATATAATATAACACGGAGGATGATGACAATGACATAATAATTCAATAAAACAAGTTCAAGAATTATTTAATCCAGGAATTATTAACGTCCAAATTAGTAAAATTCAAGAATGATCAGAAGAATATTTCCATGAAAAGATACTGGATGAAACGCAAATATCAAGGATATTCTACTAATTTCATGGAGTATAAGTCAAAGTTTTAACCAACCGGGTATAATAAAGGATGGAATAACAAAAGAAATCACCATGCATGCGATGTAATCGCATGCATGTGTTATTCCAAATGTAATAATAAATAATCGGAACCAAAGTCGTGTGAAATTCACACCCATGTGATGTTCCAATGTAATAATAAAGGTGGAACTGCATCCGTGTAAAACACACGATAGATATTCCAATGTAATAATAAAGACGGAACCAGTCCTGTAAAACACATGCATGTGATGTTCCAATGTAATAATAATAAAGGAACCAGTCCGATGTAAAAACACATGCATGTGATGTTCCAACAAAATAATAATAAAGATTTGAACCAGTCCTGTAAAAACACATGCATGTGATGTTCCAATGTAATAATGAAGAATGTCACCAAGTATGGTAAAATCACAGATACAAAAGTTATTCCAATGTAATAATAAGCAATGGAATAACAACAGCTTCTCTTCATGAATAGAAAGAATAACACCCTTACGGTACAACAAATAATATTCCCTACCTTAGAAGAACTGAATATCGCAAGGTGAAGTAGCAGAATACTTTTTTCTTCTTTCTCTATAGTTTCTCTCTCTAGAGTTTCAAAGGAATTCGTGAAAATAATGAAGCCCCAGCCTCTATTTATAGAAGATTTCTAGCTTAAGACCGCGGTGTGAAAAGGCAAGTGGCTCGATTTAATCGGTTTCGACGCTCGTAATGTGAAACGACAAGTGGTTCGACGCTCAGAATGTGAAACGACAAGTGGTTCGACGCTCAGAATGTGAAACGACAAGTGGTTCGACGTCTGGTAAAGGTAATTACTATTAACGAAGGTAAATACTATCGACGGAAGGTAAATACTATTCACAAGGGTAATTACTATCGACGAAGGTAATTACTATCGATTTGAAGGTAAATACTATTCACAAGGGTAATTACTATCGTGAAGGTAATTACTATCGACGAAGGTAAATACTATTCACAAGGGTAATTACTATCGACGAAGGTAATTACTATCGACGAAGAGACTCTTAGATGATGACATATAGAGCCCCCATAAAATAATCAAACTTACCACAAATCATTTTTTTTTTTCATCAACACATATTTAATCTTTCAACAATTATTAATCATTTATAACTTGTCGCCTCAATTATCGATTTAATACTATAACATATTTTATAGATGATATCGTGACAATAATTGAATCAATAATATAAGAGATATGATGCAACAATTACTATAGCAATAATTGAGCATACCGAAAGTGACTTCTCACGTAAAGATCAATAATCAATATCGTGTGCTACTATACAACTACGCCAGACATCGCACTTTTACTAATGGGTAGTTCAACGCTTTTAATCAGTAACACTTCTCGCCGTTATTTTTATAGAAAGATAATTTTGTCGTTTTCTAACTACGATAATACTTCCATTATGGGGTCCACTAATGATTGAGCCGCCGCATTTAATATTCCCCGACAAAAGAATATTCCCCACCAAACTAATATTTTATAACAACTTGCATACTTTGCAAAATTTATAAATACTACCCACAACTATAATATTATCTTAAATTCACACCATAATATAAAAAAATTATTTCGACAAAATTTAAATCTTTATCGATAAAATGGGGTCTCACAATCTCCTCCTTATGGAATTTCGCCTCAAATTAGGGTACTTACCGTATGATAAAGAGGTGAGGATACCTTGAATACCTTTATCGCTTGAAAACATTAAATTCATCTTTGCAATCCGACCAAAGATATTTATTCACAATTCATCTTTGCACTACGTGCCAAAGATATACAATCAGAAACCAATAATGCCGAGACGCACTTAATAAGATCACGACCACGTAATTATCCATGCACCAACGCCAAGGATATTCGTGTTTTCATTTACTGATCATGATTATACCGAATAATCCTCGGTCATAATCATACCAAGTCTATCAATGCACTACTACCAAAGATGACTTTTACCACATCCATGAATTAATATTTCATTGCTTTGAGACTCACTCAATAATTAATCCATATCATCGAATCATCCCCGCACTACGTGCCAAGGATATTCATTAAGATCACGACCTACGAATTATCCATGACTACTACCAAAGATAATCGTGTATTCATTAAGATTACGACCACAAATTATCCATGCACTACTACCAAAGATAATCGTGTTTTCAATTAGAATGAGCTCATTTTAAGTCGGATCCTGTAAAACACACATGAGATAGGATATTCAATGTAATAATAAAGACGGAACCGGTCCGGTGTAAAACCACACGCACAGGATAGGCTCTAGGTAGGCTAGGAAATCTTCAAGAATCGCCAAAAATTTATTAATGATAGAAATATCATTCAAAATCGCTACTCTTATCCAAGACTTGGATAAGACGTTATATCGATACCAATGTGACTTCTATCCTTTAACCTAGATAAGACCTCACAATTATACCTATCAACTTGTTGGAACATCCCGGTCATGTGTTTTACACCGGACTGGTTAAAATCTTTTATTATTCGTTGGAATATCCTATCGTGTGTTTTACACCGGATCCGGTTCCATCTTTATTATTCATTGGAACATCCTGGCTTGAATTGAATTTCACGACGGGTTCCGTTATTTATTATTCGCTGAATAACCTCGTCTGCATGCGGCCTATCGCATTGCACGGTGATTTCTTTTGTTATTCCATCCTTTATTATACCTAGTTGGTTAAAACTTTGACTTCTATACTCCATGAAATTAGTAGAATATCCTTGATATTTGCGTTTCATCCAAAGATCTTTTCATGGAAATATTCTTCCGATCATTCTTGAATTTTACTAATTTGGACGTTAATAATTCTCGGATTAAATAATTCTTGAACTTGTTTAATTGAATTATTATGTCATCATCATCATCCTCATGTTATATTATGTTATCTTTGGCTTACGTGCATAAATGAACTTAGTCCGATTATGACATAAGGAATCATTCTAAGATAATCATGGCTTGTTATAAATGATGTGATAAAAGTCCTCAATGGGTCTGTAATGCAAATGATGGATAGTTTTTGGTATGATTATGACTAGGGGTGATTAGGGTATAGTCATGACCATTGATAATTTGATGAATATCCTCGCCAGTAAATGCGAGGGTGATACGATGATGTGGATTATTTATTAAAGTCGAGTCTCAAATTTATAACAAATGATGAAAAACCTTTTTAAAACCTAAAAGATAGTAGACTTTATTTTCTACTGACTCTTTTAATGGATTGCTTATTCCACAAGCAATCAAACTTATTGTCTATTGTATTTTATCGCTTAATAATTGTTGAAGGCTAATGATAAATTATTCGCATTTATCTTAGTCATAATATTTCATGGGCTAGTTGAGCTCACCTTTCTTTCAACTGTTCTCTTCGTGAAATGAGAACATAAATGACGCAATCGGGGAACGGAGTAATGGTCCAGAGGATAAGATTAGTAGTCCTCACTATTCGTGAAATAGTGTGATAATAGTTGTAATAAGGACTCCTTTTGAGTTTGTATAATATCTAGTAGATAATATTTGTATTCAAACTCACGCTTTATGTCGTATTGTATACCTACGCTTATATTAGTAAGTTGTATTTGAATTTATGTACCATGTAAGTGGCGACCCAAGATGGGTGACGTGTATACCTAATTTTGGGGCGCCACGGTTGGTATCGAGCTTAGGATATGATCCTCGGCTAAGATGCTGAGATAAGAACTAGGAGGGAGAGGCGGGAATTCTTCGCTAGTATGACCTACCTAAGTTTATTTGTTATTTAATTGGTCTCACGAGTATAGGGATAATATTTGATATATTAATTAACCCTCGTGGTTGTGGTAGTGTTTGGAAATGGCATTTGAAAATATTCACAATGGAGTGAATGTGACCGTTGTGACACCTTTAATCACTAATCGTGTTATGCAGAAGGTCGGGACGAGGAACAAATTAGAGATATCCACGTAGTGAATGAAGAACTAGTTGTTTGCATTCGAGCTAGTTGCAGAGGTAGCAATGAGAGAGTGAGGAAGAAGAGAAGAAGAGGAAGAAGAGGAACCGAGGAGAATTGGTTGTAAGAAATTTATGATCAAAACTTAGAATTACAAAATCGTGTTCGTGAGCTTTGAAGAACAAAGTTGAAGAATCAAGCAAACTATCGTGGAACAAAGGGATACAACAATTCAAAATTGGGTTACCCGATATGTGATGCTCGAACAAAATCACGCTTTGGCGGTGTAAGATATTAAAGTTGGAATCGAGAATTTAAAAATCAAAGATCACCGAAAAGAAGAAACAATCGAACGAAGGAGAATAGACGATGTACATGGGTAAAAGCTTCATAACGCGTTGATAGTGTAGAAAAGACGTCCGATCCAATAAAGCCAAAATAGATGAAATGGACTTTGCTTTTTGGACAGCAATTGGGAGAACCCAACATCGAATTAGGAATTACCCTGTGCATAGCGGTCAACCCGAATTCGATATGGATCGGAGAATAATGATTCAAATCATGGATCAGGAATGTGAAGAAGCACTTAAGGGTGGAATGTACCCTATAGTAAAGTCAAACTCGATAATTTAAGCGAGAGCGTTTGTCGAGAAACCCGAACGAAGTTATTATGGGTAAATTAATTATAAATTATTGCGAAGTCTATACTTTATTCAATACAAGTTCTACCTACTCTTTTATTCTACCTAGTTGTGTTCAATGTTTAAATTTGACTCAAAAATTAGACTTTGATTTATCTATGAAACTTCGTTGGGAGAAACCGTTACCTCCATCTGCTTATTAATCTTGTTGTTTCAAATAAACACTTTCACGATCTTATCTCTTTGAAAATACTTGCCTTTGAGGTAATTTTTTGAAAACGATTGATTAACTACTTATTATTCTTTTTGTAAGGTTGTTAGTTTTCATATTCCTAACCAACTCGTTATACTTAATTCAAAGTAACCAAACCCTAAAAGTTAATCACCGTTATATCAAGCCATAAGTAAAGAGCCCCGATCCTTTCGTTGTTGACTTCCTTGTGTGGAATGCAACCGGCCGGACTTTCTCGGAGGCGACGTCGTGAATGACGATGACAAGTTGATAGGTATAATTGTGAGGTGCTATCTAGGTTAAAGGATGTAAGTCACAGTTGGTATCAATGTAACGCATTATCCAAGTCTTGGATAAGAAGTAGCGATTTTGAATGATATTTCTATCATTAATAAATTTTTTGACGTATTCTTGAAGATTTCTTAGCCTACCCTAGAGCGTGAAATCAATTTTGTATTGACCCCAAAGACAAAAAACCATTTCTTAAAACCTCAAATATTTCTTCAACTAAAAGGATCTGCTTACGTGGATTATGATGAAAGTCATAATAAAAGTATAGAACTGATGAAAATCATGGGTATATGAAGTATTAGTAAATTTTAAGATGAGTTATGTTGGTTAGTATGTGAAAACATGAAAGTTTCTTAGAAATCACAAAGAGTTGAAAATCAAATTTTGGTGAAAAACGTAATATGAAATTCAATTGACCATATCTCCTATTATATTTTGAATTTTGAGTGTGGTCAAGTCCTAGAGTTAGATCTATGAGTTACCTAACTAATCCAAGTGGAATTACTGGAAAAGGTGTTGTAGATTTTGTGTGGACTGATTTTAGCAAAGGAGTGCAAAGCTGCAAAAACCGGAAAAAGTTCTTTGCCATGATTTTAGACGGGCTGTTTCGGCCACTTAAATTATGAGAAAAACTCAGGCCTTTTGGGACATGAAGGTATATGGTATAAAGTACCTCCTGTCCAAAAATGAGCTCATTCTGACTTAAAATGAGCAAGTTATGACTATTTCAATATTTAGGTTTTTTTCGACGAAAAACGCTATAACCGGAGTTCTATAACTCCGATAACCATGAAATTTAAACTGGAAGCTCACGTTAACATGGGTAAGGTCCTGTCAAGATTTGGGAATTTTTGGAGTTAAACTTGAGGTAGCTAATTTCTTAAGGAATTAATTAGAAATTGATTTTTGAAAAATAGTAAATGAATTTTAAAAATTCCGAGAAAAATATATTTTCATTATGGGACTATATTATGCTAAATCCCAGAAAAGAAATATTTTTGGGACTGATTTGGTATTTTTCATAAAAATAGTTTAGTTACGAACATATGAGTTAAATATGTTATGTGAAGTAACAATGTTGAAAATAAGATTTTATGGCTAGAGAATCCTATATAGAATATATGCATATTTTTTGATGAGAGATTTGATAATTGGTGATGATATCTTATGAGTATGGCAGTTTTGAATGATTAAATGCATTATATGGTAAAGCGTAAACAATTGAGATAAATTGTTTATAAATTTAAAAGTGATTAAAATATTATTATAATATTAATGATATTAGATTATGAGATTATTAAGTGATTGATAACATGAGAATATTCTTGAATCCTCGGATAAATTATATTATAAATGTTTAATATTTATCCTTTATCTCATTTGATTGATTCTTTATATCATAATCCTCATGTTTATATTATGTTGAAAGTCATCTACGTATTCAGAAGTGCATAGATGGACTTTGGTATGATTATGACCGAGGATTATTCGGTATAATCATAACCGTAATTGAAAACACGATTATCTTCGTCAGAAGTAGTATGGATAATTTGTGGTCGTGATACTAATGAATACACGATTATCTTTCGTAGTAGTGCATGGATAATTCGTGGTCGTGATACTAATGAATATCCTTGGCCCGTAGTGCGTGGATGATTCGATGATATGGATTAATTATTGAAATGAGTCTCAAAGAATGAAATATTAATTCATGGATGTGGTAAAAGTCATCTTTCGTCAGAAGTGCATTGATAGACTTGGTATGATTATGACCAAGGATTATTTAAGATAATCATGATCAGAATGAAAACACGAATATCCTCGCCAATGGTGCATGGATAATTCGTGGTCGTGATACTATTAAGTCGCGCCTCAAAGATTATTGGTTTTATAGCTTGTATATCTTTGGCCCAGAAGGCAAAAAAGATGAATTGTGAATAAATATCTTGGCCTGGATCAGAAAGATGAATTTAATGTTTTCAAACGATAAAGGTATTCAAGGTATCCTCACCTCTTTATCATACCGTGGTAAGTACCCTAATTTCAAGGGCTAAATTCCATAAGGAGGGAGATTGTGAGACCCCAGATTTTATCAATAAAGATTTAAATTTTGTCGAAATAATTTTTTATATTATGGTGTGAATTTAAGATAATATTATAGTTGTGGGTAGTATTTATAAATTTTGCAAAGTATGCAAGTTGTTATAAAATATTCGTTTGGCTCTGGGAATATTCTTTTTGTTGGGGAATATTCGTGACATTTACCAATCATCATTGGACCCTAATAAAAGTATTGTCGTAGTTAGTTAGAAACCACAAAATTATCTTTCTATAAAAATAACTACAGAGGTGTTACCGTTAAAACCGCTGAACTACCCTTTTGGTAGTAAAAGTACGAAGAATACGCCAGAGTTGTATAAGAAGACACGATATTGATTATCGATGCTTACGTGAGAAGTCACTCACCTACGCTTTCAATTATTGCTATAGTAATCACGATCATATCTCTTATATTATTGATTCAATTATTGTCACAAAGATCATCAGTATAATATGTTATAGTATTAAATCAATAATTGAGACGATAAGTTATAAATGATTAATAATTGTTGAAAGATTAAATATGTGTTGATGAAAAAAAAATGATTTGTGGTAAGTTTGATTATTTTTATGGGGGCTCTATATGTCATCATCTAAGAGTCTCTTCGTCAATAGTAATTACCTTCACAATAGTAATTACCCTTGTGAATAGTATTTACCTTCATTAATAAGAATTACCTTCGTCAATAAGAATTACCCTTGGAATAGTATTTACCTTCGCAATAGATATTTACCTTCGCTAATAGTAATTACCTTTACCAGACGTCGAACCACTTGTCGTTTCACATTACAAGCGCCGAACCACTTGTCGTTTCACATTACAAAGGCCAAACCACCGTCAAGCCACTCGCTTTTCACTGCGCAGTGCTAAGAAATCTTCTATAAATAGAGGCCTAGGGCTTCATTATTTTTCACTTAATTCATTTGAAACTCAGAGAGAGAAACTATAGAGAAAGAAGAAAAGTATTCTCGCTACTTCACCTCGCCAATATTCGGTTCTTCTAAGGTAGGGAATATTATTTGTTGTACCCGTAAGGGGTGTTATTCTTTCTTATTCATGAAGAGAACTGTTGTTATTCCATTGCTTATTATTCTGTTGGAATAACCTGTATACGCGGTTTACCCTATACTTGGTGACATTCTTCTATTATTCTGTTGGAACATCCTATCTGTGTGTTTTACACCGGACCTGGTTCCGTCTTTATTATTATTTTGTTGGAACATCCTATCTGTGTGTTTTACACCGGACCTGGTTCCGTCTTTATTATTATTCTGTTGGAACATCCTGTCTGTGTGTTTTACACCGGACCGGTTAAAATCTTTTATTATTCTCGCTGGAATATCCTATTCGTGTGTTTTACACCGGATCCGGTTCCATCTTTATTATTCTCGTTGGAACATCCCGCTTCGTGTGAATTTCACACGACCGGTTCCGTTATTTATTATTCTCGCTGAATAACTCCGTTCTGTGCGGTCTATCGCATGCACGGTGATTTCTTTTGTTATTCCATCCTTTATTATACCCAAATTGGTTAAAACTTTGACTTCTATACTCCATGAAATTAGTAGAATATCCTCGATATTTGCGTTTCATCCAAAGATCTTTCATGGAAATATTCTTCCCGATCATTCTTGAATTTTACTAATTTGGACGTTAATAATTCCCCGTATTAAATAATTCTTGAACTTGTTTTATTGAATTATTATGTCATTGTCATCATCCTCATGTTATATTATGTTATCTTTTGGCTTACGTGCATAAATGAACTTAGTCCGATTATGACAAGGAATCATTCAGATAATCATGGCTTGTTATAAATGATGTGATAAAAGTCCTCGGTTATTCGTAATGCGTTGATGGATAGTTTTTGGTATGATTATGACTAGGGGTGATTCGGTATAGTCGCTGACCATTGATAATTTGATGAATATCCTCGTCAGTAGTGCAAGGGGTGATACGATGATGTGGATTATTTATTAAAGTTTGAGTCTCACTATAATGATGATGAAAACCTTTTAAAACCTAAAAGATAGTAGATTTTATTTTCTACTTGACTCTTTTAATGGATCGCTTATTCCGCTATGATCAAACTTATTATTCATTGTATTTTATCGCTTTAACACTTTGTTGAAGGCTAATGATAAATTATTCTCGCATTTATCTTAGTCATAATATTTCTTCGGGCTAGTTGAGCTCACCCTTTCTTTCACCGTTCTCTTTGTGAAATGAGAACATACCGACGAGTCGAGGAACCGGAGTAATGGTCCATAGGATAGCAATAGTAGTCCTCACTATTCGTGAAATAGTGTGATAATAGTTGTAATAAGGACTCCTTTTGAGTTTGTATAATATCTAGTAGACAATATTTGTATTCAAACTCACGCTTTATGTCGATTGCATACCTGACGCTTATATTAGTAAGTCAGATTTGAATTTATGTACCATGTAAGTGGCGCACCCAAGATGGGTGACGTGTATACCTAATTTTGGGGGCGCCACAAAATGAAATGCATAAGAATTCTAATCCATGAACGGTCCAGATTGATTTACTTTAATCTGACGGTCCATATTTAAAGAAAAATCTTTTAAATAAAATATAATATATTCTATTTATATAAAAACATTTTACTATGCAAACACTATGCAATACTATGCAAAACACTACGCAAAACACTATGCAACACTATGCATAATAAAATATAATATATTCTATTTATGTAATAACTTTAATAAAGTATTCATTTTATATAAAAGATGTTTCGCTTTTATTACGTTAATAATACTGAATAAAACAAAACGTCATTATCATTATAATAATTCATATTATTAATCGACAATAATGGAATCAAACCGAGTGACTTCTCACATAAAGATCAATAATCAATACCGCCAGTGCTACTTATGCAACTACACGACATCGCATTTTTACTACCGAAAGTAGTTCAACAAAGATCAACCAGTAAAACTTCCGCCGTTATTTCAATAAAATATTTTTGTCGCTTTTCGATCAATCCGATAATAATTTCGCATGGGGTCCACCAATGATTGAGTAGTTGCACGAATATTCCCCGCTAAACCGAATATTCCCTTGACCAATCGAATATAATATAACCACTCAGATACTTTGCAAAATTTATAAATACTACCCACAACTATAATATTATCTCAAATTCACACCATAATATTAAAAATTATTTCACAAAATTTAAATCTTTATTGATAAAAACTGGGGTCTCACAATCTCCCTCCTTATGGAATTTCGCCCTCGAAAATTGGGTAACGCGACTACACGGTATGATAAAGAGATGAGGATACCTCAATACCTTTATCGTTTAAAAATATTAAATTCATCTTTGAAATCGCCAAAGTTTATTCATTAACAATTCATCTTGCACTACAAAGCTAAAGATATACAAATCGTAAAACCAATAATCTTTGAGACGCAACTTAATAATATCACGACCATTTAATTATCCATGCACCAATCGCCAAGGATATTCGTGTTTTCAATTACTACATGATTATACCGAATAATCCTTGGTCATAATCATACCAAGTCTATCAATGCACTACTACCAAAGATGACTTTTACCACATCCATGAATTAATATTTCATTCATTGAGACTCAAACTCAATAATTAATCCATATCATCGAATCATCCCCGCACTACGTGCCAAGGATATTCATTAAGATCACGCACCACAAATTATCCATGACTACTACCAAAGATAATTGTGTATTCATTAAGTATCACGACCAGAAATTATCCAAGCACTACTACCAAAGATAATTGTGTATTCATTAGTATCACGCACCACAAATTATCCAAGCACTACTACCAAAGATAATTGTGTATTCATTAAGATCACGACCACAAATTATCCAAGCACTACTACCAAAGATAATTGTGTATTCATTAGTATATCACGACCACAAATTATCCATACACTACTACCAAAGATAATTGTGTATTCATTAGTATCACGACCACAAATTATCCAAGCACTACTACCAAAGATAATTGTGTATTCATTAAGATTATCACGACCACAAATTATCCATGCACTACTATAATATAAAGATAATTGTGTATTCATTACGGTTATGATTATACCGAACAATCCTCGGTCATAATCATACCAAGTCCATCTATGCACTACAAAAGCCACGATGACTTTCAACATAATATAAGCATGAGGATAATGATATAAAGAATCAATCAATTGAGATAAAGGATAAATATTAAACATTTATAATATAATTTATCCAGATTCAAGAATATCCCCATGTTATCAATCACTTAATAATCTCATAATCTAATATCATTAATATTATAACAATATTTTAATCATTTCTTAAATTTATAAACAATTTATCTTAATTGTTTACGTTTTACCATATAATGCATTTAATCATTCAAAAATGCCATACTCATAAGATATCATCACCAATTATCAAATCTCTCAAAAAAATATGCATATACTCTATATAGGATTCTCTAGCCATAATATCCTATTTTCAACTTTGTTACTTCACATAACATATTTAACTCATATGTTCAGTAATTAAACTATTTTCATGAAAAATACCAAATCAGTCCCAAAAATATTTCTTTTCTTGGATTTAGCATAATATAGTCCCATAATGAAAATATATTTTTCTCGGAATTTTTAAAATTCATTTACTATTTTTCAAAAATCAATTTCTAATTAATTCCTTAAGAAATTAGCTACCTCAAGTTTAACTCCAAAATTCCCAAATCTTGGCAGGACCTTACACATGTTAACGTGAGCTTCTAGTTTAAATTTCATGGTCATCGGAGTTATAGAACTCGGTTATAGCGTTTTCATCGAAAAAACCTAAATATTGAAATAGTCATAACTTGCTCATTTTAAGTCGAATGAGCTCATTTTTGGACAGGAGATACTTTATACCATATACCTTCATGTCCCAAAAGGCCAGAATTTTTCTCATAATTTAAGTGGCCGAAACAGCCCTTAAAGTTTCTGGGCAGTAGCATTTTTGAAATTTACAGCTTTGGCCTCCTTTGCTAAAAATCAGTCCACACAAAAATCTACAACACCTTTTCCAGTAATTCCACTTGGATTAGTTAGGTAACTCATAGATCTAACTCTAGGACTTGACCACATTCAAAAATTCAAAATATAATAAGAGATATGGTCAATTGAATTTCATGTTACGCTTTTTCACCAAAATCTGATTTTCAACTCTTTGTGATTTCTAAGAAACTTTCATGTTTTTTTACATACTAACCAACATAACTCATCATAACACTTACTAATACTTCATATACCCATGATTTTCATTAGTCCAATGCTTTTATTATGACTTTCATCATAAACCACGTAAACTGCTCATTTAGTTGAAGAAATATTTGAGGGTTTAAGAAATGGGTTTTTGTCTTTGGGGTCAATACAAAATTCGATTTCACGCCTAGGGTAGGCTAGGAAATCTTCAAGAATACGTCAAGAAATTTATTAATGATAGAAATATCATTCAAAATCACATTTTATCCAAGACTTGGATAGTATGTCACATTGATACCAACTGTGACTTCTATCCCTTAACCTAGATAAGACCTCACAATGATACCTATAAACTTGCCATCTTCATTCACGATGTCGCCTATGAAAGTCCGCTTTGGTGCATTCCACACAAGGAAGTCAACAACGAAAGGTTCGAGCTCTTTACTTATGGCTTGATATAACGTTGATTAACTTTAGGGTTTGGTTACTTTGAATTCAGATATAACAAAGTTGGTTATAAATATAAAAGCTAACAACCTCACGAAAAGCATGATGATTAGCTAACCAATTGATTCCTAAAAATCACATCAAAGGCAAGTATTTTCAAAAAGATAAGATCGACAGTAACGTGAAAATGTTTATTTGAATCAACAAGATTTAAAAAAAGTAAGATGCTGAACGAAGGCTCCTACTAACGAAGTTTCAACCAATAAGTCAAAGTTTAACTTCTTGAGTCAAATTTAAACGTTGACACAACTAGGTGAAATAAAAGAGTGGGTAGAACCGGTATCTAACAAAGTATAGACTTCGCAAGAGCTTATGATTAACTTACCCGTGATAATTTTATTCGTGTTCCTCGTCACGAGAAAAAAAACGCTCTCTTAAACTACACGGCTTTTGGTTTGTGCCGGGATGACCTTTAGTGCCTCCATCCTAGTTGAATTTGTCTTGATGAAACGAAAAAATCGAGCTAAGTGACCTTCTTCCACAATTATAACATGCTTTTGATGGCGGCATTTTGCATTCGGACTAATGTGTCCTCTCCTCCGCATTTGAAGCATACAATAGGTGGTCCTTCTCCTTCCTTAACAACAGTCTTTGGTGCCGACGCCTTTCCATCATTGTTGAGTCTCCTTTTCTTGAAATGTCCATTCTTATTATATTGGCCCCGATTACCACCAAGTGGTTACCATATCTCGCTTTTGTTGATTCCCTCCACGCTTGTTGTCACCGCTCGATGACTACTCTCGCTAGTATATATAATTTTGCGACACTGGTCATATTGTTTTGTTCCAACTTGATAAACTCCACCTCCTTCATATGGCGAATACTTTCGTGAAAGTATTTGTCGTTAAAATGCCTCGAACTTCCCCAAGATATCTTCAAGATAACAACAGTTGAGTACGTTTTACCCATTCCCCACCCAAGAATCGCTTTCTCCACAAGAATATAAAAGCTAAGAAAAGGAACCTTTTGCTCCTCGGAGCATCCCAAGACATCAAATATCTTGGTAATCGCTTTATCCATGCTTCCGCCGGAAGTGGTTTTGGCTCTCCCTTAAACTCCGGTGGTCCCAGCTCCTTGAATTGTTTAATGCGGTGACCCTCGAGAGTTTTCCGTGTTTCCACCCCACGTTTTGGACAGAGTCGCTTTTACCGATGTTGCATGAATTCTAAAACCTCTTAAACGCATCGTCGTTAGTCAATTGATCGGTGTTGTTGTTTATGTGAGGATTATCGCCATCCCGTTGTATACATTGTCTCCGATTATTGATCTGTGGAGAATCAACAGATCTCGTGGCTCCATTGTTATTCTCAACATTCTCGGATGCCATTTTCAAACACCGCCACAAAATAAGGGTTAATTAACATATCACATATTTTCCCTATACTCTACGACCACCAATTAAATACCAAATAACTTTAGGTAGGTCATACTAAATAAGGAATTCCCCGCCTCTCCCCTCCTAGTACTTATTCTCACATCTTAGCCAGGATCATATCCCTAAGCTCGATACCAACCGTGGACGCCCCCCAAAATTAGGTATACGCCACCCATCTTGGGTCGCCACTTACATGGTACATAAATTCAAATACAACTTATTAATATAATCATCGTGGTACAATACGACATAAACCGTGAGTTTGAATACAAATATTGTCTACTAGATATTATACAAACTCAAAAGGAGTCCTCATTACAACTATTATCACACTATTATTTCACGTAATAGTGAGGACTACTAATGCTATCCTCTCGGACCATTACTCCGCTCCCCGACTCGTCCCAAATATATGTTCTCATTTCAAGAGAATAGTGAAAGAAAGGTGAGCTCAACTAGCCTAAGAAGAAATATTATGACTCAAGATAATGCGTAATAAATTATCATTAGCCTTCAACAAATGTTAAACCGATAAAATACAATAGACAACAAGTTTAATCAGCAATGAATAAGCAATCCATTAAAAGAGTCAAGTAGAGAATAAAGTCTACTATCTTTTAGGTTTTAAAAGGTTTTCATCAATTTTTATCACGAGACTCATTTTAATAAATAAATCACCACATCTAATCATCCCCGTACCACGGCCAAGGATTTTCATCAAGTTATCAATGGTCATGACTATACCGAATCCCTCGGTCATAATCATACCAAAAACTATCCATCACCGCATTACTGGTGCCATCGAGGACTTTTTTGTCACATCATTTATATCAAGTCATGATTATACCGATTGATCCTCGTCATAATCATACTAAGTTCATCTATGCACGTAAGCCAAAGATAATATAATATAACATGAGGATGATGACAATGACATAATAATTCAATAAAACAAGTTCAAGAATTATTTAATCCATGAATTATTAACGCCCAAATTGTCAACATAATATCGTTTTCGCAGAGAGTAAAATTCAAGAATGATCAAGAATATTTCCAGTGAAAAGATATGGATGAAACGCAAATATCAAGGATATTCTAGTAATTTCATGGAGTATAGAAGTCAAAGTTTTAACCAACTGGGTATAATAAAGAATGGAATAACAAAAGAAATCACCATGCATGCAGATTTAGATGACAAAGTTATTCCAATGTAATAATAATAACGGAACCAGTCGTGAAATTCACACCGCATGTGATGTTCCAACAGAATAATAAAGATGGAACTGCATCCTGTGTAAAACACAGATAGATAGATATTCCAACAGAATGATAAAGCGGAACCAGTCCTGTAAAACACACATGCATGTGATGTTCCAATGTAATAATAAAGAGCGGAACCAGTCCCAGTGTGTAAAACACATGCACAGGATGTTCCAATGTAATAATATAAGAATGTCACCAAGTATAGGGTAAATCACAGATACAAAAGTTATTCCAATGTAATAAATAAGAATGGAATAACATAAGGATTTCACCAAGTATAGGGTATGCCTGACATATACAAAGTTATGTATAGGTATACCACTTTTACAAAAGTTATTCCAATGTAATAATAATGAATGGAATAATGAAGTTCTCTTCAAGAAGAAAGAATAACACCCCTTACCGTAAAAGAACTGAATATAGAAGTAATAAAGTAGCAGTAATACTTTCTTCTTTCTATAATTTTTCTCTATAGCTTCTCTCTATAATTTTCTCTCTCAGAGTTTCAATGAATTCGTAAGAAAATAATGAAGGAATGAGCTTTCATTTATAGGAAAATGAAATGCATAAGTATTAATCCATGAACTATCAGATTGATTTACTTTTAATCGACGGTCCATATTTAAAGAAAAATCTTTTAAATAAAATATAATATATTCTATTTATATAAAAACATTTTACTATGCAAACACTATGCAATACTATGCAAAACACTATGCAAAACACTACGCAACACTATGCATAATAAAATATAATATATTCTATTTATGTAATAACTTTAATAAAGTATTCTATTTTATATAAAGATGTTTCGTTTTATTACGTTAATAATACTTAATAAAACAAAACGTCATTATCGCTTATAATAATTCATATTATTAATCGACAATAATGGAATCAAACCGAGTGACTTCTCACATAAGCATCAATAATCAATATTGCAGTGCTACTATGCAACCACACATTACGACATCGTATTTTTTACTAATGAAAGTAGTTCAACAAGATCAACCAGTAAAACTTCCGCCGTTATTTCAATAAAATATTTTTGTCGTTTTCTCAATCCAAACAATAATTTCGCCAGGTCCACCAATGATTGAGCCGTTGTATTTAATATTCCCTCGCTAAACCGAATATTCCCCACCAATCGAATATATAATATAACCACTTGCATACTTTGCAAAATTTATAAATACTACCCACAACTATAATATTATCTCAAATTCACACCATAATATTAAAAATTATTTTCATAAAATTTAAATCTTTATTGATAAAACTGGGTCTCAGCTTGTAATGAGGACTCCTTTTGAGTTTGTATAATATCTAGTAAACAATATTTGTATTCAAACTCACGCATTTATGTATATCATTACCGAAAGTTATATTAGTAAGTTGTATTTGAATTTATGTACCATATATCCGAAGTGGCAACCCAAGATGGGTGACGATACCTAATTTTGGGAGCGTCACATTTGTATTCATTTTATAAGATGTCAAATTACTTTCAATGTTGTGATAATATATATATATATATATATATAGGACAAGATTGTGACGCCCCCAAAATTAGGTATACATCACCCATCTTGGGTCGCCACTTACATGGTATGTAATTTAAATACAACTTATTAACATAACTGCCGTGGTATAATACGATATAAATCGTGAGTTTAAATACAAATATCGCCTACTAGATATTATACAAACTCAAACAAAAAGTCCTCATTATAATTATTATCACACTATTTCACGTAATAGTGAGGACTACTAATGCTATCTTCGTCAGACCATCACTGCTTCCCCGACTCGTCCCAAATTTATATTCTCATTTCAAGAGAGAAACGTTGAAAGAAAAGGTGAGCTCAACTAGCCCAAAGAAGAAATATTATGACTAAGATAATGCAAAATAAATTATCAATAGTCTTCAACAATGTTAAACCGATAAAATACAATAGACAAACCAGTTTAATCTGCAATGAATATGCAATCCATTAAAAGAGTCAAGTAGAAAATAAAATCTACTATCTTTTATGATTTTAAAAGGTTTTTCATCACTGTTATAGCTGAGACTCAGCTTTAATAAATAATCCACATCATCGAATCACCCCTGCACTACGGCCAAGGATATTCTTTTAGTATCACGATCACAATTATTCCTGCACTACGGCCAAGAATAGTTTTGTATTCATTAATGGTCATGATCATGCCAACAATCGTCCATCAATGCACTACTACTAATCGAGGATTTTTACCACATCATTTGTAACATTACTTGGCCATGATTACACCGAATAATCCTCGGTCATAATCATACCAAGTCCATCCATGCTCTACATGTGCCATGTATGACTTTTAAAAAATATAAAATATGAGGATGATGACAATGATATAAGAATTCAATAAAACAAGTTCAAGAATTATTTTATCCAGAATTATTAACGCCCAAATTGTCAACACGATATCGCTTTTGAGAGTAAAATTCAAGAATGATCGTAAGAATATTTCCATGAAAAGATATCGATGAAACGCAAATATCAAGGATATTCTACTAATTTCATGGAGTATAGAAGTCAAAGTTTTAACCAACCGGGTATAATAAAGAATGGAATAACAAAAGAAATCACCATGCATGCAGATTCAGACAGTAAAAGTTATTCCAACATAATAATAATAACGGAACCAAAGTCGTGAAATTCACACCGATGTGATGTTCAAATGTAATAATAAAGATGGAACTGCATCCTGTAAAACACACATACAGGATATTCCAATGTAATGATATGTAAAAACAATGCATGTGATGTTCCAAAGAATAATAATTAACTGTGTCCTGTAAAAACACATGCATGTGATGTTCCAAATAATAATAATAAAGATTTTAACTGTGTCCTGTAAAACACATGCATGTGATGTTCCAATGTAATAATAGAAGAATGTCACCAAGTATAGGGTAAAATCACAGATACAAAAGTTATTCCAATGTAATAATAAGCAATGGAATAACATAAGGATTTCACCAAGTATAGGGGTATGCCGCAGATACAAAGTTATGTATAGGTATGCCACTTTTTACAAAAGTTATTCCAATGTAATAATAAGTGAATGGAATAATGTAAGTTCTCTTCAAGAAGAAAGAATAACACCCCTTACCGTAAAAAGAACTCAATATAGAAGTAGAAGAAGTAAAGCGTAATACTCTTCTTCTTTCTATAACTTTCTCTCTATAGCTTTCTCTATAATTTCTCTCTGTAGTTTCAATGAATTCGTAAGAAAATAATGAAGGAATGAGCTTCTATTTATAGGAAAATGGAATGCATAAGAATTAATCCATGAACTATCCAGATTGATTTATTTTAATCGACTATCCATATTTAAAGCAAAAATCTTTAAATAAAATATAATATATTCTATTTATATAAAAACATTTTTTACTATGCAAAACACTATGCAAAACACTACGCAACACTACGCATAATAAAATATAATATATTTTATTTATAAAATAACTTTAATAAAGTATTCGCTTTATATAAAGATGTTTCATTTTATTACGCTAATAATACTTAATAAAACAAAAACGTCATTATCGCTATAATAATTCATATTATTAATCGATAATAATGGAATCAAACTAAGTTGACTTCTCACATAAGATCAATAATCAATACCGTGGTGCTACTACGCAACCACACGACATCAGATTTTTTACTAACCGAGTAGTTCAACAAAGATCAACCAGAAAACTTCCGCCGTTATTTCAATAAAATATTTTTGTCTTTTCTCAATCCGATAATAATTTCGCTGTAGGGTCCACCAATGATTGAGTAGTTGTATTTAATATTCCCGCTAAACCGAATATTCCCCACCAATCTAATATAATATAACCACTGTATACTTTGCAAAATTTATAAATATTACCCACAACTATAACATTATATCAAATTATTCCATAATATTCAAAAATAATATTTATAGAAAATTCATCTTTATTTATAAAAGCTCGGGTCTTACAACCTCCCCTTCTTATGAAATTTCGCCTCAAATTAGGTACGACTGGTATGTCAAGAGGTAAGGATACCTTGATTTCATTTCAGATTCTAACTCCCAAGTCATTTCCTCAACATCGTGGTTCCTCCACAAAACTTCGACTTGAGGTATAACCTCGAGCGTAGAATATGTTCCTTCTTATCCAAAATTTGAACAGAACCTCTTCATACGCCAAATCTTCCGCTATTTCGTCCGGTTTCTAACTCAATAATATGGTTCGGTCTTTCACATATTTACGTAATATGGATATGTGAAAACGTTATGAACACGTAGACATATTCACAGTAAAAGCAGTCTATAGCATACGCTTCCTACTCGATCGAGGATTAAAATGGACCGATGAATCGAGGATTAAGTTTTCTCTCTTCCAAATCTTGTAACTCCTTTCCATGGAGCAACTTTTAACAACACATGATCTCTATATATCAATTCCACGCCCTTTCGATGAAGATCAAGATAACTCTTTTGTCGATTTTGTGAGGTTTTTATACGTTGTCGGATCGTTTCAATCTTTTCCGTAGTCATACGCACTCAACTCCGGCCCCAACAACGTTGCTTCACCCACCTCATCCCAAAGATAATCGGAGAACGACACTTTCTTCCATACAACGCTCGAATGGAGCCATGCCAATACTTGCTTGATAATCGTTGTCAGTAGGAAAACTCCACCAATGGTAAGAACTTGTCCCAACTCCCTGAAATCAAGAACACAGAGTCTTAATAGATCTTCAAGAGTTTGAATAGTCCTTCCGACCGTCCGTCCGCCCGAGGATGATATGCCGAGCTAAATCGTAAGTCCGCGCCCATAGCTTTTTGCAAACTAACCCAAAATCGTGAAGTGAATCTTGGGTCTCGATCGTAAACTATGGATACCCAAGATACCATGCAGCCTTACAACTCGCTTATGTACATAATGAGCAAGACGCTCAAGTGTATAAGTTTCTCGACGGTAAGAAATGAGCGACTTGGTCAATCTATCAACAATGACCCAAATCGCATCAATGCCTTGAGAAACCTTAGAAGACCCAGAATTAAATCCATGGTAATGTGCTCCCACTTCCATTCGGAATTTCAAGTGGTTGCAATGGACCTTTTGGTACTTGATGCTCCGCTTTAACTCGTTGACAAGTTAGACACCTTGAGATAAACAAACGCTTATCTCTCTTCATATTGCTTCCACCAAAATGTATTATTTAATATCATGATACATTTTGGTACTCCTGTGATGGATTGCAAATGGTGTGTCAGGCGCCCATCATGATATTATACTTTAAATCGTGGTCGTTAGAACACAAAGTCCGGAGTCGACTCAAGTATTCCTTCTTCATCGATTCTTGCTTCCCAAGATAAGACCTCTCAGACTTTCTTCCTCATACGATCACCTGTGTCCTGTGTAGCTTGAGCAGCCTTTTAACTTTATCGATTAAAGTCGGTTCTACTCAGATATATTCGCTTATCATCACATGCGTCCCCTCGAGTCTTTAACTCTATCTCCATCCTTTGCAAGTCACACAAATGGGCCTTCAGGTTGATAATAACGCACTCAGATTTGCATACGATCTTCTACTCAATGCATCGCCTACCACGCTCGCTTTTCCAGATGGTATCGATGGTATGATCATAATCTTTCATCAGTTCAAGCCAACGCCGTTGTCGCATGTTGAGTTCCTTTTGAGTGAAGAAATATTTGAGGCTTTTACGATCCGTGAAAGATCTCCACTTTCTCCCCATACAAGTAATGCCTCCAAATTTTAAGTGCAAGAAGATAAATACCGCTAACCTGCATCATGAGTAGGATAATTCCTCTCATATTCTTTGAGTTGTCGCGAGGCATAAAGCTATAACTTTTCCATGTTGCATAAGAACACATCCCAACCCTTTTGCTCAAGCATCATCAGTAGATGACAAATCCCTCCGAGCCGATGGTATCGTAACAAAAATAAATAAGTCTCTCTCGAGTTCTTGAAAACTCTTCTCACATTCTTCGCTTCCAACCGAACTTTGTATCTTTTCGAGTCACCGAATAATCGGAGTAGCGATTCGAGAAAATCCTTCCACGAATCTCCGATAATAACCAAATTTAAACCGAGAAAGCTACGATTTTATTGGCCATCGATTTAGGTTGTTCCCACTTTGAATAGCTTCAATCTTTGCCGGGTCAACAGATATTCCATGACTTGATACCACGTGCCCAAGGAATGCTACTTCTTCAAGCCGTAACTCGATTTCTTCAACTCGCATAAAGCTTATATTCACGAAGCTTTTGGAGTGTCACCTCAAGTGTTGCTTTCACGATCTTCACTACTTTTGGAATAAATAAGGATGTTATCAATAAAGACGACCACAAAGTGATCTAAATATTCCTGAATACTCGGCTCATCATATCCATGAAGGCAAAGTAGGAGCATTAGTCAATCCAAAGGACACGACTAGGAATTCATAATGCCCTGCATCGAGTTCTCGAAAGCCGCCTTTGGAATGTCACGGTTCTAATCTTCAATTGGTGATATCCTAACGAAGATCAATCTTTGAAAAGAATTTGGCTCCTTGTAATCGGGTCAAACAGTCATCAATACGCGGGTAATGGATACCTATTTTTGATGGTGACATGATTCAACTCCCGATAATCAATACAAAGTCGATACTCCCATCTTTCTTCTTCACTTAATAGTAACAGAGCACCCCAAGGAGAAGTACTAGGACTTAATAAAGCCAATGTCTAACAATTCTCGCAGTTGGGTCTTTAACTCTCAAGTTCAATAGAGCTATTCGATATGGGGCTTTGGAAATAGGTTTTGTACTGTGTTCAAGGTCGATACAAAATTCAATTTCACGCCCGGGGTAGGCCAGAAGTTCTTCGGGAATACGCCGTGAAATTTATTAACAATAGAAATATCGCTCAAAATCGATTTATTTTTGTTTAAATCAGTGATATGAGCTAAGAAAGCTTGACATCCATTTTTCAATAAACGAATATTTTTATGGCTTCGAGACGACCGTGATTGATTTTAATGGTTTGGTCGTTTGAATTCGTGATAATAGGTTGATTAGGAATATGAAAGCTAACAACCTTATTTAAAACAATCAATTTTTGCATGATAAGTAGTTAACCAATCAATCCTTGTAATCACGCCAAATGCAAGTATTTTTAATGAAATAAGATCGATGTGTAATGTGAGGGTACCGATTTGAACCAAACAAGACTTATAAACAAGTGGATGTAATGAAGGTTTCTCCCAACTGAGTTTCCACAGATAAGTCAAAGTCTAATTTCTCCTGAGTCAAATTTAATCGATGAGCGCAAGTAGGAGAAATAAAAGAATGGGTAGAACCAGATCAAATAAAGTGTAGACTTCATTAGAGTTTATGATAAGCTTACCCGTGATGACCTCATTCGGGTTCCTCGCTCTCCTGGGAGGTCACAACAAACGCCTCCCTCAGACCACCGGGTTTTGACTTTTTTCGGGACTACTTTGGTGCTCCATCCTAGTTGAATTTGTCTTCTCAGAACGACAAAATCGAGCTAAGTGACCTTTCTTCCACAATTATAACACGCTTTGACTAAGATGGCACGCTTCGGACCGATGTGTCCCTCTTCTCCGCATTTGAAGCATACGATAGGTGGTCTTTCTTCCTTCCTTAACAACGGTGTCGGGTCGACGCTTTCCATCATTGTTGAATCTCCGCTTTCTTGAAATGTCCATTCTTATTGTTTTGGCCCTCGATTACCACCCAAGTGGTTACCATATCCGCCCGTTGATTCCTCCACGCTTGTTGTCACCGCTTCACGACTACTCACCGGTATTATAACTTTGCTTTACCGCTCTTTTAGTCAAGGTTGACTCGTTATCGCGCTTCCACTAATCGAGCCCTATTTACAACATCCTGAATACAAACACGCTTTATGAGAAATAAGATGTCGACGATTCGACTTCAAACCTCTTAAAACATTCGCGCCATTCTCTTCATTATCCACCAAGTGGGGACGAAACCGTGATAACTCCGCAAATTTTGCCTCGTATCATGATTACCTGGCCATATTGTTTTGTTCCAACTTGATAAACTCCACCTCCTTCATGTGGCTAATACTTTCGTGAAAGTATTTGTCGTTGAATGCCTACCCCCGAACTTCTCCCAAGATATCTTCAAGACAAAGAAGTCGAGTACGCTTTTACCGATTCCCACCAAGAATCCGCCTCTCTCCGCAACATAAAGGCGCAAAAGGAACCTTTTGCTCTTCTGAGCATCCCAAGACATCAAATATCTTGGTAATCTGCTTTATCCATGCTTCCGCCGTAAGTGGTTTTGCTCCCTTAAACTCCCGGTGGTCCCAGCTCCTTGAATTGTTTAATGGTGACCGCCGAGAGTTTTCCGTGTTTCCACCCACGCTTTTGGACAGAGTCGCCTCGCTCGTCATTGCCGTATAAATTGCATAAAGCCTCCGAACATTTGATCATTCATCATTTGGTCGTTGTTGTTGTTTCAGATGAGGGATCGCCTTCCGATGCATTATTATCCCGATTATCGATATGTGGTGAATCAACGATCGCTCAGGCTCCATTGCTATTCTCAACATTCTCGATGTCATTTTCAGACATCGCCACAAAACAAAAGATTAATTGACATTTAACAATTATCTTTATATTCTCGACCGACCAATAAAATAAAGACAAAAAACTAGGTAGGTCATACTAGCAAGGTATTCCCCTGCCTCCCTCCTAGTACTTTTCTCACATCTTAGCTGTGGATCATATCCCTTAGCTTTCGATACCAATCGTGACGCCCCCAAAATTAGGTATACATCACCCATCTTGGGTCGCCACTTACATGGTATGTAATTTAAATACAACTTATTAACATAACTGTCTTGGTATAATACGATATAAACCGTGAGTTTAAATACAAATATCGCCTACTAGATATTATACAAACTCAAACAAAAAGTCCTCATTATAATTATTATCACACTATTTCACGTATAATAGTGAGGACTACTAATGCTATCTTCGTGACCATCACTGCTTCCGACTCGTCCCCAGCCTATATTCTCATTTCAAGAGAACAATGAAAGAAAGGGTGAGCTCAACTAGCCCAAGAAGAAATATTATGACTAAGATAATGCAAAATAAATTATCAATAGTCTTCAACAATGTTAAACCGATAAAATACAATGACAACCAAGTTTAATCTGCAATGAATATGCAATCCATTAAAAGAGTCAAGTAGAAAATAAAATCTACTATCTTTTATGATTTTAAAAGGTTTTCATCATCATATATTGAGACTCACTTTTAATAAATAATCCACATCATCGAATCACCCCGCACTACTACTACCAAGGATATTCTTTTAAGTATCACGATCACAATTATTCTCGCACTACGCCAAGAATAGTTGTGTATTCATTAATGGTCATGATCATGCCAACAATCGCCCATCAATGCACTACTACTAATCGAGGATTTTTACCACATCATTTGTAATATTACGGCCATGATTACATCAATAATCCCTCGGTCATAATCATACCAAGTCCATCCATGCTTCTAAGGTGCCATGTATGACTAAAAAAAATATAAAAATGAGGATGATGACAATGATATAAGAATTCAATAAAACAAGTTCAAGAATTATTTTATCCAGTGAATTATTAACGTCCAAATTGTCAACACGACATCGCTTTGTAGAGTAAAATTCAAGAATGATCGTAAGAATATTTCCATGAAAAGATATGGATGAAACGCAAATATCAAGGATATTCTACTAATTTCATGGAGTATAAGTCAAAGTTTTAACCAACTCGGGTATAATAAAGAATGGAATAACAAAAGAAATCACCACGCACGCAGATCAGATGACAAAGTTATTCCAATGTAATAATAATAACGGAACCAGTCGTGTGAAATTCACAACCGATGTGATGTTCCAATGTATAATAAAGATGGAACCAGATCCTGTAAAACACATGTGATAGGATATTCCAAATGTAATGATAAAGATTTTAACCAGTCCGTGTAAAACACACATGCATGTGATGTTCCAAATGTAATAATAATAAAAATAAATAAAGATGTTTTAATAATAAAGATTTAACTGTGTCCTGTAAAACACATGCATGTGATGTTCCAATGTAATAATAGAAGAATGTCACCAAGTATAGGGTAAATCACAGATACAGGTGTTATTCCAATGTAATAATAAGCAATGGAATAACATAAGGATTTCACCAAGTATAGGTATACCACAGATACAAAAGTTATGTATAAAGGTATGCCACTTTTTACAAAGTTATTCCAATGTAATAATAGTGAATGGAATAATGTAAGTTCTCTTCAAGAAGAAAGAATAACACCCCTCACCGTAAAAAGAACCTGAATATAGAAGTAGTGAAGTAGCAGTAATACTCTTCTTCTTTCTATAACTTTTCTCTATAGCTTCTCTCTATAATTTCTCTCAGTAGTTTCAATGAATTCGTAAGAAAATAATGAAGGAACGAGTTTCTATTTATAGGAAAATGGAATGCATAAGAATTAATCCATGAACTATTCCGTATTGATTTATTTTAAACTGACTATCCATATTTAAAGAAAAATCTTTTAAATAAAATATAATATATTCTATTTATATAAAAACATTTTACTATGCAAACACTACGCAATACTACGCAAAACACTACGCAAAATACTATGCAACTACGCATAATAAAATATAATATATTTTATTTATAAAATAACTTTAATAAAAGATTACATTTTTTATATAAAGATGCTTCGCTTTTATTACGTTAATAATATTTAATAAAACAAAACGTCATTATCGCTATAATAATTCATATTATTAATCGACAATAATGGAATCAAACTAAGTGACTTTCACATAAAGATCAATAATCAATACCGTGTGCTACTATTATGCAACTACACGACATCGTATTTTTTACTACCGAAAGTAGTTCAACAAAGATCAACCAGAAAACTTCCGCCGTTATTTCAATAAAATATTTTTGTCTTTTTTCAATCCGACAATAATTTTGCTAGGGTCCACCAATGATTGAGTGCATTGTTAATATTTGTAGACTAATATTCCCTCGCTAAACCTAATATTATTCCCACCAATCGAATATAATATAACCACTTGTATACTTTGCAAAATTTATAAATATTACCCACAACTATAACATTATATCAAATTATTCCATAATATTCAAAAATAATATTTATAGAAAATTCATCTTTATTTATAAAAACCGGGGTCTATATATAGGGGACGGATCTAATGTCCTAATTTATTTTTTATTGATTTTTTACTTTTTTTTTTAAACAACTAAAAAAAAAGTAAAAATTTATGGAACTAGAATTTTTACATAATATAGTATTTTGGGTTTAATTTGGATACATATAACAAAATATGTCTGTACAGATTGTACAATAATTTTTTTATTTTTTTTTATGTATTTTAAAAAAAAGACCGAATTTTAAACATGTCCGGGAGTTCGAACAAAATCCGGTTCCTATATATATATATATTAAAATTTATAAGGAAACTTTGTAGTTTTACAACATATTCACCCCACAAATAGCATTAGAGGACCCCTACAAGAGAGAACATTATAAATCAACAAAATAATTAAATCCTTATGGTCAACAAAATCTAACCAAACCCCGCAATTAAATCACAACGTTATTCCACTAGGCCGTTTTCATAATTTTATTATTGGTAGTAAAAATAATCAATTGCTTACTTAGAACACCCTAATTTTATTTGTGGAACGTTTAGAAAATCAATATTAATCTTATAATTAATAACGAAAAAAATATTATTTTTGATAGAAATAAAAACTTACAAAGTATTAATTCTTTTCTATAGTCCAAAAAAAGATTATAGATTATAGATTATAGATTCGACTTTATTCAATAATTCCTACAAAGGTTCAAAACAGTAAATTTCTTCAAAAAAGGCAGGTCCATTGGGCAAAAAATGAAGCCCAAAAATATTCATTTTTTGGTTGGGGTGATGAACTAGGGGTGAGTACTATTACGATTTAAAGCTCAAATCGCATACGAAATTATTTATGCGAGGTTTGATAAATTTCAAATATCACATGAAAATGCTTATGATTGGCGGTTTCGGTTCTAAAACTAATGGAAACAACAAAATTTTATGCAATTTAAATTAACAATTTTGCATTACACAATATTAAATACCACTTTGATAACACACACAACCGTACTTATAATATTTTATCTAAACAAAAACTAAATAAAACCAAACACAAACCGTAAATTTGGTTTTATATAATGTATGGCGTGACAAATTAATATTGAACATAAAATGATAAAATAATTTAATTATTTAATGAGTCTCATGCTTATTATTATATCTCATGTATCTGTTCGTATTTATTTAATATTGATAAATTTTGTTATCATATATAACACTACTCATATAAAAAAAATAGTACATAAGTTTAACATTTTAAGTTTAGGATAATAATATTAGAAAAATGAAAATATATATGTATATGAGCTGATATGTATTTATATAAATATAGTGGTGGATAAAAATGAATAAAGTTAATTGGTGAACTTGTTCTTATAAATTATTATTGTTATTATAATGCTGATGATGATAAAGCTGAATCATATTTTTATTAAAATTCATAAATTACTCTGTACAATTGACTTTTTTATCTTATTTGTGTATGATGCGGTTTCAATTTTATGCATACAATTTTAGCTTGTAACCACTCAAATTGTAAATTCAACTTATTTAAAACCTTCTCATATGTGCAATTTTTGGTGCGATTTCACGAATTTGTTCCTTGTTCAGCCCATATAGTGCTACTAACCCTGCCCATATAGTGCTACTAACCCTGCAATAACGCTATTCATATAGAATCAACCTAAACAGACGATCAGACATGAACCAACCTTTCCATCACATCAAATGTTTGAAGAAACTAAAAGTAAAAAAGAAACTAAGAGAAAAGAAAATGCTTTCCCAAGAAACCCAACAACACAAATATAATCTCATAATTACTGCTCCACTTAAAAACTTAATCCCAAACGCAAATCAAACCGAAGATTTTGAAGTAAAAGTAATTCATATAGCTGTAGTTTGCTAAACTTTGTGGGCAATTTCCAAGAATTTTGAGGCTTATTTTCAGTTTTCACGTGCTGCCTGCAATCTTTACTGGTCAGTCACACCCATCCCTCTCTCTGCACCTGTATTTTGTAATTACTACTTTTACTAGAATTATTCATTTAGTTTTTGAAATTTTGTGTTTGCGGCTATTTCTGCCTTTATTTTGGGGATTTGGGTTTTTGTCTGCAGTGATAGGATTGTCAATTCTTAGCTGAAACAAAGTTTAATTATTTTTCCTAGTCTTCTTTTAATAGGTAATTTTGGCCCCAAGCTTGTGATAATTATTTGTCCTAGTTCTAGGAACTATTCCATTATCTGTTGTTTAGTGTAATGGGTATCTGAAGATTGTGCTGTGATTTGCTTCTGGGATTTGATGATGTAGCTTGTTGGTTTTGGAGGGGTAATAAAGAACAACCCTTTAGATATTTTCTTTGAGAATCCATTCCTGCTGATCCGTTTCTTTTCTTTGGTGGCTTTTTGGGTGACAATGGAATCATATGATCAGATGCGTGTAAATTTATCTTCCCTTTTTATAAGACTTTCATTGTTTTACAGGTCTTTGTAATGGAAAAGTTTTACTTCTTTTTATTTTATTTTTATTTGGCTTTAATTGGGTAGTGGGTATCACTTTTTCTCTCTCCTTTTTTACGGGTGGTCTTTAGGATTTGCTAGATTCTGTTTGATAAAGAACAGGTGATTTTTGGATGGGTTCAGGTTTGATCAGGGTTTATTCTGTGAATCAGTTGGTGTGGAGCACGGAGCATCTATTTGAAATCCATGTAGATGAGTTTGCAATTTCTTGTAGCGGTTGTACAAGATTCTTAATTGTGTGTTGGGGTAGAAACTACTGAGAGGAAAAATTGCAGAGCGAGAGGTGTGAGAGATGTCATCAAAATCAACAAACGAGACGAATTGTTCGAGGAGCAGTTCTGTTACTCGATCAAATCGTGGTGATCGTGTGGTTGCTCAGACATCGATTCATGATCAGCTTCATGTGGACTTTGAAGATTCGGATCGCTTATTTGATTACTCTACTTCTGTTGATCTTAATGTATCCACTTCCACTAGCAATGTCCCCTCATCTACTATATCGAATTATCTTCAGAAGATGCAAAGAGGAAGTCTAATCCAGCCGTTTGGTTGCATGATTGCCATCGAGGAGCAAAACTTGACTGTTCTTGCATACAGTGAAAATGCCACAGAAATGTTGGACTTAGCCCCACATGCTGTTCCTAGCATTGGGCAGCAAGAGGCTCTGACTTTTGGAACGGATGTTCGTACGCTATTTCGTTCCTCAAGTGCTGCTGCACTACAGAAAGCAGCCAATTTTGGGGAAGTTAATTTACTAAATCCGATTCTTGTTCATTGCAAATATTCCGGTAAGCCCTTCTATCTAATTTTACATCGAATTGATGTGGGATTGGTTATTGATTTGGAGCCGGTGAATACTGCTGATGTACCGGTGACAGCTGCTGGAGCATTAAAATCATATAAACTTGCTGCAAAAGCTATCTCAAGGTTGCAATCTTTGCCAAGTGGGAACATATCTTTACTATGTGATGTATTAGTTCGAGAAGTGAATGAATTGATGAAATATGATCGTGTGATGGTGTACAAGTTTCATGATGATGAGCATGGGGAAGTTATTGCAGAGTCTCGCAGGCCAGACCTGGAGCCCTATCTTGGCTTGCACTACCCAGCCACTGATATACCTCAAGCTTCAAGATTTCTCTTCATGAAAAATAAGGTTAGGATGATTTGTGATTGCTTGGCCCCGCCGGTTAAAGTAGTTCAAGACAAGAGATTGGCACAGCCATTGAGTCTTTTGGGATCCACATTAAGGTCTCCTCATGGCTGTCATGCACAATATATGGCAAATATGGGTTCTATTGCATCTCTTGTGATGTCTGTGACCATCAATGAAGAGAGTGATGAGACAGAGAGTAATCAGCAAAAGGGAAGAAAATTGTGGGGTTTGGTTGTTTGCCATCACACAAGCCCAAGGTTTGTTCCATTCCCATTGAGGTATACCTGTGAGTTCTTGCTTCAAGTTTTCGGTGTTCAGATTGGCAAGGAAGTGGAGTTGGCCGCTCAACTAAGGGAGAAACATATTTTGCAAACCCAAACTGTGCTTTGCAACATGCTTCTAAGAGACGCTCCGGTTGGAATAGTGACTCAATCACCAAATGTGATGGAACTTGTTAAGTGTGATGGAGCTGCACTTTACTTTAAAAACAAAATTTGGTCACTTGGGGTCACCCCTACAGAGACACAAATCAGTGATATAGCTAGATGGCTTCTTGAATACCACAGGGAGACTACAGGTTTAAGTACTGATAGCCTCTTGGAGGCTGGCTACCCAGGTGCTTCCATTCTTGGTGATGCAGTATGCGGAATGGCTGCTATGCGAATTACGTCAAAGGATTTTATATTTTGGTTCAGGTCCCATACAGCAAAAGAAATCCAGTGGGGGTGTGCAAAACATGATCCTGATGAGAAGGATGATGTAAGAAGAATGCACCCAAGGTCATCATTCAAAGCCTTCCTTGAGGTGGTTAAGAGCCGTAGCCTTCCCTGGGAAGACGTGGAAATGGATGCAATCCATTCTTTACAATTGATATTGAGAAGATCTTTGCAAGATGAGACTGGAGATGATTCCAAAATGATTGTGAATGTTTCATCAGTTGATACCAGTATGCAAAGGGTGGACGAGCTGCGTATCTTGGCCAGCGAAATGGTTCGCCTGATTGAGACGGCTTCTGTTCCAATCTTGGCTGTAGATGACTCCGGTATTATCAATGGTTGGAATATGAAAGTAGCTGAGCTAACCGGATTGGTTGTTCAAAAAGCTATAGGTATGTCGTTAGTCGATCTTGTTGAGGATGATTCAGTTGAAGTGATGAAAAATGTTCTCTTGTCGGCTTTACAAGGTAGAATTCTCCTTAATATTCAGCCTTTATTGCTCATTAATTGCCTACAAAGTTCTCAAAACCCTCATGTTTTGTTATGAGAAATATATTTTCTAAAGTTATTTATGTTATTTAACCTCTAGAAAATCTTTTTGAAATTATTACCGACTCAGGCATGATCAGCTTCTTAGCTTTATGGACATTTTTATACTTTGATAATTTGTTTTCTTAGTTGGGCTAACTTGGAGTAATTATGGACTTGTCAATAACTTCAATTTCATTGACTCCAAATCCCCCTCCCTGCCGCCTCAACCAAAAAAAATGAATATAAAGGAGAAAAGAAAACTTACAGAAATATTTGGCTACATTGACACTTGCATTTAAACCCCTTTTCGACATTAATTTATGTTTGACCTACTATTATGTAGACATGGACCCACCATTTTGGGTTTCAATATATTATAATTCGATCCACTGGGTTTTATGTTATTTCATATGTTCATTTAAGCTGGAGTTACAAATATCTTTACACTTAGCTTGTTCAATATCATATCTCTGAATCTCTCGAGCTCATGTCCTTTCGATTCTTTATGCTTCCAAGATATCTATAATCGGTCTCCAATTGATCTGACTTATAATGGCAGGCAAGGAAGAGAAGAATCTTGAAATCAAACTTAAAAGATTTGGTCCCGAGGGAGATAATGGTATGATTATCTTAGTTGCAAATGCTTGTTGCAGTAAAGACTTGAATGACAATATTGTAGGCGTTTGCTTTCTTGGGCAAGATGTTACAGGGCAAAAGTTGATTATGGACAAATATGCCAGAATCCAAGGTGATTATGTTGGAATCGTGCGGAGTCCTTGTGATCTTATACCTCCAATATTTATGATGGATGAGCATGGTCGATGTTTGGAGTGGAATGATACTATGCAAAAATTGTCGGGCTTGAATAGGGAAGAAACTACTGATCGCATGCTTCTTGGGGAAGTCTTTACTGTCAGTAATTTTGGTTGTCGGGTCAAAGATCAAGACACGCTAACTAAGCTAAGAATATTCCTGAGCAGTTTAATTGCAGGCCAGGATCCAGACAAATTGGTTTTTGGGTTCTATGATCTGCAGGGTAATTATGTTGAAGCATTACTTTCTGCGAACAAAAGGACAGATGCAGAGGGAAAGATAACGGGTGTTTTGTGCTTTTTGCATGTTGCAAGTCCAGAACTTCAATATGTAATGCAGGTCCAGAAAATATCAGAACAGGCTGCAGCAAATAGCTTCACAAAATTGGCTTATATTCGTCAGGAAATCAGAAACCCTTTAAATGGTGTGAAGTGCATTCACAATCTGATGAAATCTTCTGATTTAAGCAAAGATCAGAGGAAGCTTCTGAGGACGAGCACACTGTGCCAGGAACAACTTGCTAAGATTGTTGATGACACTGATATTGGGAGTATTGAAGAATGGTATGATCATCTAGCCCGAAGTATTTTGGTGTTCATTATCGTATCTGCAATAGCTTCATGTAGCATAGTAAATAAAAGTATAGAAATTTATAATTTAATTTTTTTGCTTTTAGATACTTGGATGCATAGATGTAATAATGTGCGCTTAAATGAAAACATCCTTTATTATGTATTCTTATGCCATTGTTGCACACTTGCACTTTTCAGATTTTAGAACAGACTAATTCAACACCTGAATTCATGAATCAGGACATATTCCTGAATGTTCTCGCAAATTATACTTTGTTATCACAGAGAAGAATGTTCAAGCGTGAAAGTGTCAAGGGCTATTTATTGGATATAACTTATTTAGTTAATATGAAAAGTTATTCATTTGCTTTCATAGTTATCACCTTTGTCAATATAGTGTTAATTTATATGTAAGAGGATTATCTTTCGAGGAAAGTGATAAATGCACTCCATTTTTCACCATCTGTGCTCCAAAGTAAGGTTAAAATGGAGTAGATTTTGCTCAGTTAGCTACTGAGGGCTTTCCTACCTGTGCTATGATCTGAGCTATTAAGCAAAATGGAATGATCCCAACAATCCTATGTATGCACATGGATAAAACATATGTTCAAGTTGGTTGCTTATTGATCTTGTCAGTTGGGGGAACAAATGTCTTCTGACAGTAAATGTTCCTTTGTTTCAGTGTTCTCCTTTCTAAATCTGAATAGAATGTTATATCTGATTGTCCACCTCCTGTAAGTCACTATTTCTCGCATAGCACCACTCTTTTTCATTGAGCTTCCTCCCTCAACTATATGCCATTAGACTTATATTAGTGACTTTTCTGGTGCATCATACATGCTAGCCTTTCCCGGACTGATTCATAAGTCGTTTATATTTCAGTGTTTTGATAATCCTTTTGGACTAATATTGATCCTTGTTAACACCTTTCTCCAGTTATATGGAAATGAGTTCTGCAGAATTCAATCTCAGCGAAGTTCTGGAAGTTGTTTTAAATCAAGTTATGATTCTGAGTAACGAACGAGAGGTGCAGGTCACCTATGACGCACCTGACGGGGTGGCATCCATTTACTTGTATGGGGACAGTATTAGGCTTCAGCAAGTTCTCTCAGATTTTTTAGCAAATGCTCTCCTCTTTACTCCTGCATTTGAAGGATCGGCAGTCCTGCTCCGGCTGATTCCAAGAAAGAAACGTATTGGGTCGAGAGTACAAATTGTTCATCTTGAATTTCGGTATTTCTCCTTTATACGTAATGTTTTCATTTTAACTTGTCAAATATATAGGGTTACTGATATGTGCTCCCAACTTGAAACAGTGAATCATATGAGAAAAGTAAAATGACAAAATCACTTCTTTTCTGTTTGATAATACCAATCACAATTTAGTGTCTGTCTGAATTAAGTTTCACTAAAGTTGCCTTCCATGTAGAAAGAATGTCACTTAAGTATAGGGTTACTGATATGTGCTCCCAACTTGAAACAGTGAATCATATGAGAAAAGTATAATGACAAAATCACTTCTTTTCTGTTTGATAATACCAATCACAATTTAGTGTCTATCTGAATTAAGTTTGGCTAAAGTTGCCTCCCATATGGAAAGAATGTAACTTAAGTTTTTTTATAATCACATTAAAGCTCCTAATACATAAATGCTTATTTTAAAATCTGATTCATGTGATTTATGCATGTGACTATATGAGGTCTTTATTTGAAAATTCTTTGTGATAGTGGTAGTTCATATTTAATTAACATCCATTTATAAGACCTCAATGGACGATGACAATTGACAAGGGGTGAAGAAGAGGTATTTTACCTGGTTAATTGGGCTGAAGGAGTTAAGCTTGTGGTAGCAGATTTGAGTATTGGTCATTGACTCATTGTCAAAAATATTATTGTTAAATTCCCCTTATATGCAGCCTATAAATTCAGTCAAATGGGGATTCTTGTTCATGCTAATATGGAGCGTATATTGGTTCATATTTGTATGCCTTATTATTGCTGGCAGACTTGGTGCTCAAATTTTTTTCCTGTGTTCTTCCAGTCTACTTGTAATATTTGTATACATAGTTGTCCTACTCATTTTCATTAACAATCTAATGCTGCTGCTCTCTCTCTCTCTCTCTCTCTCTCTCTATATATATATATATATATATATATATATATATATATCCATTTTTTGTGCATGACTGCATGGGTGATCCCTTCTTACTCTGATTGTTTAATTATGATGGATCTGATGAATTAAAAAAGATGCTGCTCAAAGATGAGATGACCAACCCCACTTTAGATCATCAGTGTATAAATCATGGTGTCTCACAGATAACCAATTCTAATAAGTAGTGAGCAAGGCTTCGCTGAAAATTTTATAAAAATAGTACCAAGTTGGACAGCAAGAAGATGAAACATTGAATTCAGAAAAGTGAACACAAGGTGACAATTCATTTCATTCTGCACTTTAAATTCACCTTCTTCCCTGATGACTTTGGATAGAGTGTGCTGCCAGTCATGAATTTATTCCTTTTTGCACCCTTAGCTTGACAGTACTTCCTTCATCTTATGATAATTCTACTATTTCAGTTATCACATGTTCTCCCAAAAATCTATAATGATTTCAGTCTGGTGAACCCGGATGTTTTAGGTAGATTTCTATATATGTAAATTTCTATGGACCTGTCCGACTGTGTTGGTAAAAAAAGGGTTTAGTGGATACTTTTGAATCTAATTGAATGGTTGACTTGGCAGTATAATCCATCCAGCCCCAGGGATCCCGGAAGCATTAATTCAAGAGATGTTTCACCACAGCCGGAATGCCTCAAGGGAAGGTCTTGGCCTATATATGTGCCAGAAGCTCGTAAAGATCATGAACGGGACTGTACAATATCTTCGAGAGGCAGAGAGATCATCTTTCATTATTCTCGTAGAATTTCCATTAGCTCAACATCTCAACCCCGGATGAAACCAGGAGTAAACAAGAATCAGATGAACAAATGGGGAATCTTGATGATTGGCTTTGCAGAACAAAACAAGTCAGTGGTGACTGGCGTGTCATTCAGTCAGCATAATCAGTACCACAATGGGGTGTTGGACCACAGATAATTTTCCTGGACGAAAGATACTGGATTTTATCTACTCAACACGGCTAACAGGGCTTCTAGTCTTGGAGTTTGCATCCACCATTTAAAGTGGAAACCAACTCCAAGAGTTGTGCAAAAGAAGATCACAAGTAAGTTCTGAAGATCAATTTCATGGCCTCAAGTCTTTGTATTATCAACATGTCTCTTTATCTAAATATGTTTAGTAGTTGTTATAATAAAACTATTGAGGGGGGAGGCTCTGGCAACAAAGGCCACGCCTGATTTATATCATGTTTGAATTTATTTGGTGAAAGTTCTTTTGTAACCATTTTTAGAGGAATGACTGGCCAAATAAGCCACGAGTCAATTCTGTTCTAAATGTTTCAACTGACCCATTGAAGTAATACGGAATATGCTTTTCTGAGCTTTGCAAATTGCAATGTAATAAAATTCCTAATCTTTGGCCTACTTTCTCATTGATTGCGTATCTGAACAGTTACAAAAAGCTTCATTTTTTTGTACAAAGAATTCATTCTCTTACTTTTAGACCGTTTTATATGAACTCGGACCCTAACTCAGACATGATCAGCTATGCACATATTCAGAAGGATGATCAGCTATGCCCAACATCTAGAACAATCTATGGTAGCTTTTTGCCTCAATTATATTTATATTAACTTCCCCTTTGACTGCTTGAAATTATTTAAATGAACAAGAACCAGAGTATTATCATATACTTGCCTGTTGAAGTAAAGACCAGTGCAGAGAGTGGATCTGAAAACCTCCAAGATACATGGAAATATTTTTAATGATAAATAGTAGTTTCGCCCTATGTTACATGGTCTCAGGATACTTGTCGGTACGACACTGGACTCTCATATTTTTTTAAATATTTTATACTATTTTGGAGTGTCCGGTTGTTGCACCCACACCCGCGGCACAAGTATGTCACCCTTAACTGAAAAGTCCATGCAACACAGGTCTTGCAAGATGATGATTGCAATTTTGCGAACATACATTTTAACAAGCATCCATTGGCTGTCCATACTCCATTGTTCTTGGTGAGGGTCTTCAGTATACACTGTATAGTTCTTGCAGACGACATTTTTTGGGAATATTATTTGTGTTAAAAAAAAATTAAGATTTCCACTTAGAAACCTTACTCACATTTATGAATTGAAAGAATGTACAAACTTTGGAAAGTATTTGTCAAAATTGAGCATAAAGGTGTGACGCCCCAAAATAGGTCCACACAACCTATTCTGAGTCGTCAAATACATGGTACAGAAAACAACTATAACTTCATTATTACAATTGTCGTGCAAAATACGACAACACATATGCTGTGAGTTTAAATAAAATATTGTCTACTAGACAATATCCAAACTCAAATAAGTCCTCATTACAATTATTGATACACTATTTTACAAAATAATGAGGACTGCTAAAACAATTGTCTGGAACAATCATTGAATACCCCAACTAGTTCCCGCTATATTCTCGTCTCTTGAGAAGAAAAATAGAACAAAAAGGAAAAGGGTGAACTTAACAGTCCAGTAAAGAATATTATAACTAAGATAATGAACAACAAATTATCGTTAACTTTCAACAAATCAGATAAAATATAATGGACAACAAGTTTTAGATCAATATTCGCAGCGGAAATAACAATTCATTAGAAGAGTTAAGTAAAGAATGAAGTCTACTATCTTCTATGATTTAAAAGTTCATCATCAATATTTTATCCCCAGTAACATCAATTAATATACATCTTGAACCAAATATTCATCTTCAGACTACTGACCAAAAGATATTTATTTTTCAGATCACCACTTGGTCGTGTTCATCTCAACACCTGCCCATCTTCTTGCACTAAGTACTTAAAAAGATATTCATTAGGTAATCATTCATCTTTACACTACACGCCAAAGATATTCACAAGTATCACCATTTAAAAGCGAGGATGATGAAAAATATCTTAAAGAAAACGAAACCAGTGAGATAAAAGGACAAAAATTAGGGATTCGTACTTTGGGTTATCCAAGTTCAAAATTACTCCATAATAATCTATTGTGGAATAAAATTCAAAAATGAATATCAAAACATGGATACAATCAAAGATAGTAACCATAATAGACAACTTGGAGAAAGAAAATAATATTTAATTTTTCTGTGAATAGTGTTGTATACGTGAATAGTGTCATATACGTGATTACTAACCCCGACACAAACGGTAACAATTTCATAAGAAAAATCATATTTCCGTAAATAGTACCGTATTCGTGAATAGTATCGTATTCGTGAATAGTAACTTCGACATGAAAAGGTAAAAATTTCATAATAAAATTCATACCAATATTTAGGTATAATGATATTGAAAGAAATAATATCATTTACGAAAAAAATAACATTTCTTACCTCAAAAGAACAGTACTTCTGACTAAAATATCGGATATAATGTTGAAGGAAACATGCACTGAATAACAACTCTCAAAATATCTAAATACTTACAAAAATACACTCGATATTATAGAAAGAGAAAACTTATGATTCTGATGTGATTTTCAATTCTAACTAAGCACCCTATTTATAGAAAAATGCCACAGCGCCAAAACATACTAAAATTTAATAAAATAATATTTTAATAAAAAATTTCATGCACACCACTTGACCAAACTCAGCACAACAAGTGTGGTCCACCAAATTCAAAAAATTCCACAACAACCAAAAATGGGGCTCACACATGTTTTTAATAAAAATATTTATTTCGAAAATTCAATAATTCATAATAAATAGCCCTTTTATCATAAAAATACGAATTTTATGTTCATTCCATAGGAAATTTAATTTTCTACAACTTTGTAGAAGAAAATTTTTTCAAATTCCAAACAGAAAATAAACAAAATTCTCATACGGATGATTTTTAATACATTAATTCCGACAAAATACTGATAAAACTTGTCAGCATTAATTCCTTCATTTATATCCACATAAAATAAATATTTTCTTATCATATAAATCAACAATTAATTATTCACAAATAATATTACGTAATCAATAACGACAACTGCGAGTTCGCTCGTGAAAGATGGGGCTTTTCGATAAGGATTTCTCACTTCTTGGTGCATGCAATTAGGTGACTCAAACCCTTTCCTAGATAGAACTTCCTTAGACATTCGCTAATAATGCTATCTAATAATATTATTCAAATAATATGAATTATTGATCCGATAATGGAAAATATTATGCAATGACAATTATTGAAATAATAATAATATAAAATATCAACTTAAAGAATTATTGAATCAATAAAATAAAATATTGAAGCAAGAATTATCGTAACAATTATCGAGTAGTGCTTTTTCACGTAGTTAATCAATAATCTAAAATATCGTGAATACCGCAGTGTATCGCAAAACCACGCCAGACATCTCGCATTTTAACCACCGCAGATTCCAATAAATTAATCAGAATAACTACGCCAGTTATTTAAAAAAACTCATACTTATCGTTTTCTTTTATCCAACAGCTTTTTCAGTTATGTAGTACAACGAATAATTTCATTATTTGTCGTATTTAATATTCTCCGATAACAACGACCAAACGAATATTTTATAACCACTTGCTTATTTTATAAAATTTGTATATTTCACCCATAACCAAATCATTTTATCAAATTAACACATTATTATTGAAAATAATAATTAGAAAAAAATCAATTTTATTTATAAAAAAATTGAGCTCTTACCAGAGGTCTCTGTTATCAATTATTACCATAAATCAGGGATTATTGTCTTTTGTCATCACAGATGTTGATTTCTTTAGCAATCAAGACAGTCATCATAATTTAGCTGTCAATTGTTATACATACATACATAAATTGGGTTAATGAAAAAGTAAGAAAAATTCTTGATCCCCTGCTAACTAGTGGGGACCAAATCTTGTTTTGATTGAATTATCAAGGGAACCAGTTCATTTTTTTTGTTGAATTAATGTCTCCCACTAACCCTAGATGATTCGGTGATATATATATATATATATATATATATATATATATATTTATTGGAGGTGTTGGTTTGCAAGTAAATATACAAGTGCAGAATCTGTTTTTTACCTTCTTTTTTTGTCCTGATTTACTTTCTTTATTTTCTTGCAGAGTAGGTTCTTGGTAAGGAGAAGGCTGACAAAAGTTCGCCCATGGCTGAAAATCTCAAAGAAACAGTAGGTATGTCAATGTCATGTTGTTGTCTTAGTAAATGTAATTTTATTTATTGTGGTCGCTTAGTGATAACAGGAAATTGAATTAAATCAGTTCATTATGCAATTAAATAATTTGATTTGAGGATCTGATTAAATATTATGTTATCCAGTTCTGCTAAAAAGATGTAATAATATATTCAAATGTACTTATTTATGAAGATGGAGATTTGCATTAGTACCATATCTGTGACTTTTGTTGGCTTTATATATTTTTTTGTATGACAGTTAAATCACACTCCCTCCGTCCCAAATTAAGTTCCCATTTTTTATTTTTTAGAGTCAAACCGACAGTTTTTAAAACTAATGTTCATATCATTTTAGCAAAAAAGAGTATATAGTTTATAATTTTATAAAATGTATATAGTCAAGTTGACTTAAAAAAGTCAAATTTAGACGTTTAATTTGGGATGGAGGGATTAAAGACGATTAATTATTAGATTATTATGTATTTGGCTTAATTATCTTTGTGTGAACAGAGGTATTTATGTCTCTTTCTGGATAGAAAATTTAATCATTTATTTGGCATCTTATGGAAGACCAAGGTCAAGTAGGTTGTTTCCTGCTAGCTTCTTCTTTGGGTTAGGAATGAGTAAAGAACAAAGATATAACTATGACATGCATAAAGCAATTTTACAAAGAAAAATCAAGGGATAAGATAGTGCCAGCACAGATTTTATTTGGTTTCTCTCTCTGATTGGATCTTAAACCTTTATTAAATGGAGTAATTACCCCCCAATACCAAAGCATTCTATTCTAGTGTTGGTACGAGTAAAAAGTTCAAATGAGACTCTTATTTTAAGACTGACGGAGTCAGAAATGGTAAAATGGGACTCTCGTTTGGAGAAAGGACAGAGCTAAATTTGAGCAAGAACCTCAAAATTTGATGAACTTGCAGTACAATATATATGATTGGTCAATTACTTATTCAGCTAAAAGGATCACACAAGCGGCCATTCTTCTTCTATAAGAGCATGGGGATAAGCTTTCTGGTCCAACACAAAATAATGGAATAGAGAAGAGAAGGGAGTTAAGTTTACAAAAACTACAAGTCTAATATATATATATATATATATATATATATATATATATATATATATATAAATACAGACTACTTAATTAAGAAGATTTCCAGTGAAAAGATGATGTCAAGCATCTAATTTGATCCCACATTTCATCTTCCTTATGAATTCTTCACATTTCTTGTTTAATTCCTCTCTACTCAGTAACTCAATTACTTCTTCTTCTTCTTCTTCATTGTGTGCAATTAAGGTCACATTTTCTTTTTCTTCATTGTGTGCAATTAAGGTCACATTTTCACCAACTTCATCCGTAAATGAAATAATCGCACATTCTGCTTTATCAACTTCAACTGCAGCTTTCGTAATCTCTTCCGCGTTTGTTTGTGATGATGATGATACATTAGAAACTGACTCGTACTGATTTGACTGAGCATTCTTCTTGACATTATATTCTCTAAAGCCAGTAGATTGATGAGACTCGAACAGGCCGGAGTTTTTGAAGATAAGAATCAAGATTCCATTGCAAAGGAGGAATATGTAGTTTCTGTCAGTGGAGTAGTAGTAGTAGTAGCTGAAGAGTTTCGTGGAGAGCATAGAGAAAAGGGAAGAAAACAGAGAGGAGTAGGAAAACAGGATAGAAAACAGAGAGAGTGTGAGCAGAATTTTAATGGCCTTTTTCGAACAATAGATTTGGCTGAATGGACTGAGAATTGGGTTGTTTTTCTTCTTGTGGTGGTGATCCATGTTTTCTACTCTGTATCAAATGGGATGGAATGAGGAGAGTATATATGTAATATGTTGTTGGGAGGATGAAGATGTGATATGCTCTTTTTCTAGCATGATAGCTACTTATATAAAATCTTGAAATAGTGCTACTTAGAAATTTATTAGGTAAAATTAATCTACCCTTGATTTTTTAAAAATTAAAGACTTTTGAGTCAACCAACTACTCTCTTCAACATAATTATGTGAATGAAAAGGCTGATCCGCGTTCGTGGAGTTTAGTTCGACTGCGGTTGGGTTAATTTTTTTTATGTGAATGACAAATTTACCCTTTAAAGTTTCTAGTCTTTTTAGTCGCCAGACTAAGCAAGTATAAATGAATCCAATGTGAAAGATCGAGTATGATCTCGAATCGTTCGAAACGATTTGAACTTTTTCGAGCTAATACGATCCAAAATGATCGATAGAAAATTACAATTGATTTGAGGTTTGAGTAATTTATCAAACTTTAAAATTTATTTATATTTAAATCATTTATATTTTGAATCGAGCAATTACGAATTGTTTGCTCATTTTACAATCTTAATTTTCTCATGTTTTTTATCCATTCATTGTGTGATTGGTAAAATCTTATTGCAATTACCAAATACATACAAGAAAATTCTTAATATGCTAGTTTCATGACATTCAAATTCAAAGTAAGTAATGATTGTTTTTAGGAGTTGACTGACTTCTAACGGAGACGGACTCCACGGGGCAGCAGCTGCTCTGAAGCTTCCAACAATATTTAGCTACTAGGGTCTAGGGTAAGAATTTAATGAAATTAATTTTACTAGACATCATATTTGACTATTTATGATAATATACAACAAGGCAGTTCACATGTAATTTGTTATAAAAACAAAATGTTAGTCGGTAGAGACTAGAGAGTTCTTAGGAGAGAAATAAAGTAAATGAGATATGAAATTATGAATTACGAGTTCAAAATTTTATATATATTGTGATAAATTTATGTCGAATTATAATTAAAAATTTATGAATATATATGATTAATAAGAATTACTTATATATGTAATTGGCAATTAAAAGAGTCGACGTAATATTTATCATTTTTCAATTTTATAAAAGACTATTCTGAGGTCTAGAAAGGTCGTCACTAATACTTATTCACGTAATTGGTCATAAAAAAATAGACGTAATATATATCATTTTCATATTTTATAAGAGCATTTTGAGGTCCTAAAGATTATTACTAATACATATAAACGTAATTGATAATTAAAATATCGACGTAAATATTTACAATATATATCGTTTTCCAATTTTATCAGTGCATGTGAATCATACGTTTGAAAACATGGTTAAGTATAATCACATAAGATAGACAAGACAAATATATGAGGAAAATTCGTGTGAAAGTGAGGAAATATTACCTTTTCTGGATATATATGCAGCCTTCCACACTCCACGCCCGTTTGTTGGGTTGAAAATAATTATTTTTAAATATATTTTTTATAAATAATTTGTGGTTGTTAGTGATTCTTAAAAATAATTAGAGAGGTATATTTGTCTTAGTTGAATATATATTGCAATAAAAATTACACTTTTTGTTACAAATTATATTTCGTTGGATAAATAATTGTATTATTGTTGTTTAGTGATACTCTTACTGTCATTATAATTTTATTATTAGGCTCTTCGATAAAATCAAATAAAATTAAAAAGTAAATAAAAACAACCTTATTGTTTATAGATCATTTCCACGTATTGTTAATTTGTTATTCAAATAGATTGGGCAATTGTTTAAAATTAATAAGCCTAATTAAACACTTAACTCATATGAAAATCTTATTCGTCAAGTATAATTTATTTTAAATGCAATATAATATTATTAATGACTTGTAAAATCCTAACTCACCCCTCCATTTAGATTTGACATTTGGCTGTTTAAGTAACCTTTAAAATATGAATTAAAAAATTAGTCTTAAAGAATTATGGATTTAAAATTTTAAAAAAAAGATATTTACAACTAAAAAGTTACTTCCCAAACACAAATTGCATGTCAAAACAGTAATTAGCATTATAAATAGTTTTTAATGAATTTAAGCACAATATTAATAGTTTCTGATCAAAAATATGGAATTTTTTGGAGAGGGTCTTGTTTGGGCCAGAATTTTCAAGTCGCCAGCCCAAGTTCAGTTAAAATCAGGCTAAGTTTTTATAGCCCAATTTTTTTAACCCCCAAGGTATCGCCTCCACTTGATGTCACTTCACATATACAACAGTATGCCATCTTTCCTCACCGTATTCTGGACTTACAATTACTTACTGTTGATGGACTTTGAGGGAGATTTTATCAGTATATACTTATTGCAAAAAATCAATAATAACCCAATAATCAGGGCCTTTTATTTTTTTGTCCTTTTTTTGTTTCTGGCCTTTTATTTATAGAGAGTTTAGATTTCCGTATTAACACCTTATAAAATGCTTTTTTTTACATTTTAGCCCTATAGCTTTTTTTCCTTTAAGAAAATGCAATCGATGGATTCCATTTGAGAGTTTAGGACACGGGCATGGCTGCATGGGTGAGAGTTGGAGAGTTGTTGTCCTTGTTCCCCTTTTTATTCTTATAAATTTTATTGAAGTTAACTTCATGGTAAGTTTTAATCAATTAACTAATATAAATCTTGGATACGAAAAAAAAGATCATCTCTACCATTTGTATGTCGATATCAGATTGATCAATCGATTTAAAATTAACTTCATGCTAACCACTCTCAAACCGTATACTCTTTTGTCTTAAAAAGAGTGCTCAATTTTTTTTGTATATTGATTCTTTTTTTCTTATTATTAATATTAATTTTTCATAAGGTTTGTTTTTGGCACAATTTTTGAATATCAAACTTCTAAATATTAGTATAATTTATTACTAAAAAATTTATACCTAAATATATTTTATATCAACTTTAATATTTAAAGAAATCAACAAAAAAGTAGAACTCTCAAGTAAGATGGAATGCCACACTGTTAGTCTGTTATCTTGTTTTCCCTCTTTTCCCTCCAAAATGCAGCAACTATACCAGAATTCGAATTTAAACTTAAAACCACAGGGTGTAAATCGCCAGGGACCTAAATTCTATGGGTATCAAAATGAATTTATTCCAGGGAAAAAACTACAGTCAGAGGGATGGGAAATTAACAAAAGAGAGACAACCCCTGAACCTACTCTGCTGTATCCACTGTTCACTTGTGATATCATACAAATCCAATTCTTTTCAAACATCAAAATGAAAAACCCTAATTATTTATTCCTACAATTATACTACTACTACATCTCCCCTTCACAGAACCCCTAATTTTCAAATGCAATTTATCAACCAACCTAATTGCCCAACCACCGCCTGACTTGAGATCCAAGTCCCTAATACTCATCAAGATATGGTGCTTGATTATTGTATTCAGTGTTAGCTTTATAGCTGGGATTTCGCATTATCTGATGAAGTGGAATGAAGGGTTTATTCTACTGGGTACGCAGTTTGCTGGTGGGATTTTTTTGGGAACTGCTTTGATGCAATTTTCCAGTGATTCGAATGAGTATTTTGGGAAATTGAGCTCAGAAGATTATCCTTTTGCGCCCATGTTGGTGAGTTCTGGGTATTTGCTCACCATGCTGGCTGACTGCATTTGTATCCATGTTTATAGAAGGAGGAGTTCAGATAGTGGTAATACTTTATCTCAAGATTTAGATTTTAGAAACTATGCAGCTTTATTTATGTAACTCATAGTGTGTGTGTGTCTATATATATATATATATATATATATATATATATATATATATATATATATATATATATATTATATGATGCTCTTCTTTTTGCTAAACTATGTTTGCAATCAAAATGGCTTCTTTTGATTTTGCATGTATAATTAGGCAGCATAGTACTTTTTAATCATAGCTATAGAAAATGAATGACTTGTCTATATTTTATTTGGTTAAGTAGAAAATCAACACTTTAGTTAGTCTCATATCAAACTACACCCTTTTTGGCTTGTTGTCACTGTAAACTTGAGTTTGTCCTGAAAAAAAATATATATATATAAAAATCACCAAAGGCAGACTCAAGATGCCCTGGTTTTGACTTTGGAACTGCTTTTCTTTTCTTTTTTTCATTTTTTTTTTCAAATAGGAGAACTTGTGCTAAATTGAATGTTTGGAAAAAATTTATGAAAGAGACAATTCGCGAATTGAAAAAGATGTCACTTTCCTTTAAGCATTTTTGTTTTCTGGTACAAATCAATGGGCTGAACTTTTTGTTGAGTCTGCATGGGCCAAATTCTACACGGCTTCACCTGGATAATGGATGAATATGAATAATCTAAAGGCTTGTTTGGAAACCTAAGCATGTTTCTGGGCTTTGATTTAGAAAATTGAGCAACAGCATTTTTGTGAATCATTGGTAGAGGTTTTGATCTGAGTGTTTTTTATTCCACCATAAGCTATTTCTTTTCATGTAAAGGAATGAAAAGTTGTATGAGTCCTAGTGTGTAAAGGAATGAAAAGCTGTATGAGTCCCAGTGATAAGTTTCGTTTTGTTTATTGGGAATTCTCTATAACATGTAATTTCATGTGAGCATGATTCAATTTGCTTGGTTATTGTAGAATTGCATGCTGGAATAGTTGGGAGGTTGGTCATCTAGAAGTGTTGAAGATTGTACTAAATTCATATTGCAATTGGTTATGTAGCTATTGGAATATCTTCCATTGTCGCTCAGAATAATCTAAATGTACAGAGGTGATCAACATGACAAAGTTAATACTTTTGGCTGTTCTATTTACATTTTGATGTATATCTTAAGGACCTTCTGGTTACCAGGCTACACGGTTTCATGTACTGTTCTTTTTTTTACAGGAGGTGTGCAGCAGAGAAAACCTAGCAGTAGCATTGGGACCTCACAATCGCAGATTCAGGTTTAAAAACAAAAATACATTTTTGTATGTGCATAATTGTGCTTAGAGTAATTAAGTATCCTTGCTACTTTCTTGGGGTGTCCAAAATAAGTTGTTCCTTTAAAGTGACGTTTTTGGAATAAGTACAAAGATTATGAAATGTTGTAAATGCTTTACCTAATTGGTTAAATTGGGAATAAACTATCAATGTTACACCTTCTAAAATTGATTGGAAAGATGAGAGATAAAAGAGGGAAGATTATCTCATTGGACTGAATTAGTTGAAAAGACGAGAGGGAAACAAAATTGTGTTTAATGTTTAGGGATAATATGGGAAACAAAGTAATTATTCTTTGGAATCTACAAACAACAGATAAAAAGGAATAAAAGTTTCTCTCTAAAAAGGCAGTTAAAAGGAAAAGAGGGAGTCTTTTATGAAAAAGTTAAGCTACCCAATCTTATGATTGGTGAAGTTGACAATCTTAATTATACATTCTTATGCAACATTTATTAGTGATCATTTGGTGGGGTTAAATTTGAAGCCTGTTCTTAGAAAGTTTGCTTTTTAATGAGGATTCCTTCTTCAGAAAGGGGGAGTATGATTGTAGAATCATCTAAAAGAAAAAGACCTTTGATGCTGTTAAGTGACTAATGTTTTCCTTCCTGCTTAAACAGGTTGTTGATGATGGATTAGATCATTACGTGGATCCCTCATTTTTCACTACCAGCTCCTTCATAGACAGCGTTTAGTTGATTATGGCATTTTCTTTCCATTCTGTTTATGAAGGCATTGCAATTGGAGTTGCCGCCACAAGTAGTAGAGCTTGGCGAGTCCTTTGGATTGTCAGCCTGCATAAGGTATTTGCGGCAATTGCAATGGGAATAGCACTCCTGCGAATGATCCCTGATCACCCTCTCTTGTCATGTGCTGCCTATTCTTTTGTATTTGCCATCTCTACACCCATCGGTGTTGTCATAGGAATAGTGATAGATGCTACTATGGAGGGGATTGTAGCAGACTGGATTTATGCGATATCTATGGGCATTTCAAGCGGCGTCTTTCTTTCTTTATGTCTCAATTAATCATCTAGTCTCCAAAGGGTACTCCCCACAAAGAAGGGTTTTAGGTGATACTCCTCATCACAAATTTTCCATAATCTATGCACTGATAAATCAACTGTGAGGCCAGTTTATAATTCACGATGGTAGTGATTTGTTGAAGTATAGTTATAGCTCAATAAAGGGAACTGGGAATTCAAGTATCAAGGATTTTGTAGTTGAATAAACCTATCCTTTGGCCCTAGCTTATTATTGACGTGCCATTATAAAAAGTGAATGTTTGTGAAATGTTAGTTTCACAAGTTAATAATAAATATCAATTTATTTGTATGTAGATCTTTATTTCTCTCCTCACATGGCTATTAGCCTATTTCAAAGGGAAAAAACTCTTCACCATATAAGAGGATGTTTTATTTTTATTTTTTTAACAAAGTCTAAATAAAAACAGAAAATATTTCTTATTAATAAATGAATAGCATTACAAAAATACCAGATTCAATGACCTCCTGTCGTCCAAAATTAAAACTCCAGAATATATAAATTTATAAAATACTGTATATAAAAAAAAAAAATGAAGAAAGAAGAAAATTGAGTTAGAGTGGATTGGCCAGGAGGCCCAAGCTCTCCCCAGCCCTTTCAGAAATAGCAAGAGCTTTCAAGGCCCAATATACAATCGTGTTTCATTGTTTTCACTTTTCAGCATTAAACTTTGAGCTCTGTCCAACCTATTTATATTTTTACCCACCATTGAGGTCAAATGAGTGAAATTTAAATATATCCATATTTAATTTTTATGTCTAATTTCTATGTCCACATATATATATATATATATATATATATATATATACACACACACGGTCCCCTTAAACAGCAAACTAAAAGTCGTCGTTATAGCTCAAAAAATCGTCGCTATAGTCGGTTTGCTTTTAGTTCGCTGTTTAAGATTCGCTGGAGAAGAAAACTATATATATTTAAAATTCAACTAAGTTAACTCGATGTATACTTCATTTAATTGACACAATTAGTCCGTGATTATTTAATTTTTCAAGTATCAATAATAAGTGAAAAAAAATTAAACATTGATAAGCGATCGATTAATTTTAAGTGTCTTATTTATTTTTAAATTTAAACTTGAGACTATTAGTCCAAAGATTATAAAATGACTTAATATAGAGATTATTTAATATCATGTTTAATTAGGCATTATAATACCTAAGTTTTACTCATGGGAATCATATTCTTTGTTGTTTGACAGCTTGTTCGGGAATTACTTATTTTAAATGACATATAAATTAAAATATAAGTTGATTTAAGTTCTGACTTATAAGTCACTGTCGAACACCCCCTGAGCTTGCTGGGAAAATTCAAACTACATCAATTAAAATCTACTCCCTCCGTCCCAAATTAACTGCTCAGTTTTGATTTTTTTAAGCCAAATTGATTATTTTTAGAATTAATAATTAAGCATATATAAATATATTTCTAAAATTATAAAATTTAGGATTAGTAATAAATTGTATATACTTTTTTTTGGTTATAATCTCTTTACATATATTTTAACAAAAATAGTAAAAAGATTAGTTTTAAAAATGATCAATTTAACTTTAAAAAGTCAAAACCGAAAGCAATCAATTTGGGACGGTATGAGTATACAAAATAAAAAATTACTATTATTATTACCTAGATTAATAATATAAAATGCCGAAAATTGGTATACTAAAAATTACTCTTATTGTTATCTAGATTGTTATGACATACTTAATTACAAAATCTTAATAATTATCTATACATAAAACTTATTAATTTATAAAAAAAAATATAAAATGACAAAAAAAAATAAGGCCCGTATATACTAAGAAATTTATTGATTTTACATTTAATAAATAAACTTTAAGAGATCAGAGGCAGCAGCAGTTCTTGACAAAAAGTGTCATTAGTCTTCTACCTCATGATTAAACAAATGTACCAAATATAAAAAACAAAACTGTATACGAATAAAGTACAACTCAAAAAGTGAACTCCTCCTGTCCTGACCCGACCCGACCCTAAAATAATTACAAAATATAATACTCCCTTTGTCCTTAATTTTCGATAATTTTCGAATATTCAAAGTTTGCATAGGCACTTGCATATAATATTCCTCGTACTCTTTTTTTAATATTAAACTTTAATTATGAAAAGAGTCCCGTAATTTATTGTGATAAATTTACGTCAAATTATAATCGCAAAATTTATTAATACATGTGATTGGTAGAAATTATAGTAGAATTTTCAATAATTACACATTTAATTCCTCTAAAAAATATCACTAATACTTATTCACGTAATTAATAATAAAAAAAATTGACTTAAATATTTATAATATATATCATTTTCATACTAAAACTATAAAGAAAAAATGCCAATTGTATCTTATGTCAACCTTAATATTTAAATAAAAAAAAATTAAAATTTTTTTTAGCAATGACATTCAAAATAAAATGAACAATATCCAAAATTTTACATCAAAATATAAATATGTGAAATTATAAAATATTCATGTCTAATTTTCAGTATTCGGTATAGAAGAACTCATTGATATTAGATTTAAATGTTCGTGATGAGATAACAAAAAAAATGCTTATTATTTTGTATTAACAATAATATTGATTAAATATTTTGATAATAAAATTTATATTATTCCATTGGAATACAATCTTATACACCAAACCAGAATTAGAAATGTCTAACACATACAAATGCTCATATCCCGAAAATACCAGGCGAATGCTCAGAATTATAGATATATTCTTATTTTTTATTATAATTTTAAATTATATAAAAATTGTTCCTTCTGTCACAAAAAGATGATTAAAATTATAAAAAAATTTAATCACACGATGACACGTGTAATTAAAGATGATTAAAAATATTAATAATAAAAATAAATAATTTACACACGTGTCATCAGAGTCGTTCCTGAGATGGTCTAGGGCAAAAAATAAAAATGAGATTCTTTTCGAAATATTATCTTCACCCAAAAAATAAATAAATAAAAAATACAAGTTGTATTTAAAAAAATACATTTTCGAAGTTTAAAACATAATAATTCGACTATAATAAAATATACGAGAACTTCGACTACAGCAAAATATACGAAAAGTTTGACAACAACAAAATATATGACAATATATTTATTAAAAGATATTGTTTCTAATATTTCTAAAGCAAAAAAATTCAATAAAATATTTAAAATTCTATATATATAATATATACTTCCAGTACTGTTAAAGTTTGCTGGCCCGCCTGTAAGGCAGCAAAATATGGCAGAGAGCAATATTTCTGTTTATATATATATATATATATAACCGATCATGTGAGGGCACCTTTACTTTCTTAAAATACGGAATTTTTTTTTTTGTTTTTTTTAAAACAACTATTTTTTTTTAATATTTTATGGAACTGATATTTTTCCATAATATAATATTTTGGGCGTGGTTTGAATACCTATATCAAAAAATGGTGGTATAGTCTGCACAGACTGTACAGACCTGTTTTGTTATACGTATCCAAATCACATCCAAAACACTGTATTATGAAAAAAATTCAGTTCCATAAAATATAAAACTTTTTTTTTAGTTATTTTTTAAAAAAAAAACAAAAAAAAAATTCGTATTTTAACAAAATAAGGGAACCCTACAGAAACCGGACCCATATATATATATATAGGCCTTCTTTCTTATCAACTCGTTATTATGGACACTATTTTATCATATTATAAAATTATGAATAATATTGAGATTTGAGACACTAGGTCTAGTTCGAATTTTATAAATAATTATATTTTTAACTAGAATAAAATTTCTTTAGATAGTAATAAATATGAGCGCTATACCAAACAAAGTGAAGTAAATATAGATGATAAAATTTGATATTTATGTAAATAATATTTAAAAATTAAAAGAATGATATACATTAATTTATCCATATTTCAAGTAAAGTTAATTTTTTTTATTAAAATAATTTTTATATTTAGAACAGAAGAAGTTACATATAATTTTTTTTATATAAATCTTGAAGAGTATAAATTTAGAAAATTAGTATTTTTATATGTATTTTTGCTATTTCTATATAGTCTATTTTTATATGAGAATAAAGTAATTTTTATTTTAATATAAAGGAGAATTATACGAAAATATCAAAAATTTATGCGTGGATAATGATACCCTAAATTTAAATAAAAATTTAAAAGATAGAGATTAGATACAGACTGGTAGCTTGTACGTATAGAGAGATATAGATGGAGATTAGATATAGAGAAAAGAGAGTTGTGTGTCAGAGAGTTGTACTTTGCGATTAAGATATGCAATCAAATCAAGACACTAGAGACACAAGTGATGGATGAAATGAAAGGGACAAAGAGAGAGAAATGGTCAAGGGACATAAGCGTGGCAATGCATTGGCCCAAGGAACATGTTTGAGTCCTTCTACGTGGACATAAACATGTATTTGTATATGTATCTAAATTATACTCAAAACACTATATTTTATAAAAAAAATTATTGAAATAAATACTATACATTTTTTGAGAGACACTAAAAAAAATAAAAAATAAATAAAAATTGGACCGATCCAATTTTCCGGTCCTAATTTCATGTCTGCCAAGACTTTTCCAACATGTTTTTATTTCTCTACTCCTAAATAAGTAACTACACAAGATATAAACCTGCGTTTTAATAATAAATGTGTACGTACAATTAATAAATTAAAATATAATAAGAAGATGGTAAATTATTATGCGATGATCAAATTTTACACAAAAAAATAAATGAATATACATTGTAGGGGTTGTTTTGAGATAAAGTAGTGATTTTATTAAATAATAATTAAATTACAAAGGATAATATCAAAACAGTTTATATTATCAAAATAGTTTAGATTTGTAGTCATTTAGAGGATTATAAATCTAAAATTTAGATAAATGAATTAGGGTTTGTTTTCATCCTCATTTGTTATGTTAGCTGGGCAGTTTTGTTAAGGGTCTTAAGGAACATTAATTAGGCAGACACGTGTTGAATTATGGAAATGACAAATGTCAAACTATGGTATCATGTATTGCATTTTACTATATTTAATAGATATTTATTTTAAATGAACTTATTAATGAGATAATTTAAAATAATTTTACATAATATTTATTCATTTAAGATTATTTAAAATATTGTATAAAAATTTATCGTTTTGATTATTATATTTTTATTACTAATAATAAATAGTTCGTATTCTTATGTTATGTTTGTATTGAATGAATTGAATTGGTGAAATAATGTAATAGAAAAAAAGAATGTATGCAAAGTGAAATTATTCATTCCATTTCATCCGGAGTGAATCATTGGAATGAAATCTACAAATTTGACAGAAATAAAAATGATTTATTTCATTTCAATATATCAATCAAACACAATTTTTTTATTCCACAAGAACAAGTCATTTCTTTCTCACATTTATTCTTCAAATCAAAACGTAACATTATAAGTGCGAGTATAGATCGGCAGAATAGGGTACATCGGTCATTTTTTTTAAAAAGAAGTGAATGATAATTTTATCCACAAATTTTTAGTCCTAAATGGTAAAATTATACTCCCTCCGTCCCAGGATAAAAGTCTTTATTATTATTTTGGGTTGTCCCATGTTAAATGTCCTCTTTCTTTTAATAACCAAACTTTTACACATTTTTTCCTATTATGCCCGTATCATTAAATATCTCATATTTTTCTTATTCTAATTCTCTCTCCATATTTAATGACATTATTATGGACAATTTTATTATTTTATTCCTCTTCTTAATATGCGTGAAAAGTCCACCAAGATTTTTATCCTGGGACGGAAGAAGTAATATTTGGTCACATTCTAAGTTATTTTATTATTCATGAACTAATAGTCTCAAGTGATACAATTTTTAAAATAAAAATAAGAAACTTGGTATTAATAATCTAATTCTAAATATTATAATTGCAAATAAATATGGTCGAGGTGTTTTAAATTTTTTGAGTAATATTAGGTATCTTAAATTTCTAAATGATATGTTAGTATTAGATTTTCTTTTTAGGAGCTTGGAAAAAAGACTAGTAAAAATTTAGGAGAAACTCATTTTCTTCCTTTAATTAACACCTTCGGGAGAAACTTTTACGGATAGACTATCGCATTTGGTCTTTACTATTATTAAATTGATTAGGTATATTTATTGTATTAAGTTATATCATAAAATATATAATGTCACATTATTTGAAATTTATTTAAGACCAAAATTTTAATATCCCTAGCATCACTCTAAATTTTGTCTTTAAAATATTTCAAAGTATGTGTTGTTATATATTTGTTGTGACTAACTATGTTGCATTTATTATTAAAATATTTAATATTATATTATTTAACATTTATTTGAGATAAAAATTGGAGACCCTTAATTTTAATTATAAAATAAAGTTTGTAAATTTTAGTCATTAAAAAATAAAAATAGAGAAAAACTTTCTAGTCATGTGCTTGGTAAGAACAGAAAATGAACATATAAAAAATTAAATTTTGGATTAAGAATTTTAGTAATAAAAGTTCATTTACCTTTTGCTAAAAAAAATTTAAAATTTTAATTTTAATGTTATTTTAAGGGTAATAACAGAAATAATGAAAATAAAAAATTTGATTTTTATTATTTTAATAGTATATAGGAAAATTGGAAAAAAAAATAGTGGTCGATAATACTTTCAACCAAACCTTCCCAATTTTAAGGGAATTATTTTAAAGAGAGAATATTAAGTAGTATCAATAAACAAAAGGAACTTTATATGTATTTACAATAAACATAATTGTGAATATCATTTTGTAATATTTTGCTAATCAACTAAATTAACAAATCATGTTTAATAGTTGTTAAAGAAATGAAGTTCTTTAAGTATGTTTAATACTTATATGCATAACTGGTAGTCAAGCCAACGTAAATATTGACGATATATATTATTTTTTTCAAATAATATTAATTAAGCCAAGTATTGAAGTGGAAAAGGGTTTGGATCGGGTTAGGATGAAGTTCATTTTTGGATAAATTGATCAATTGACCAATAGAATACTGACACACATAAAGTCTTGCCTGCATATCAGTATTTTATTGGCCAATTGACCAATTTATCCAAAAATAAACTTCATACTTACCACTTCCAAAGGGTTTAGTAAATAAGGGGACGTAGACAATTGAAGATGATGAAAAAGCTAATTAATATGAGTTCAGTTGAGTATCAAAATCATCAACTTCATAATGATATAATTGTGTAATGGTAAATAAGTGTGAGGTTTCTTTAACCAATAATATATCATCGTCTCCAACATATGTAGACATTGCTGTTGTACTGCATTGCAGTTATATTTCTTGACAATGCCTAAAGGTGCAACATGACATTATTATCTTGGCTTAATCTTTTGAAAAAGACTTGTTTTTTATTTTATTTTTTAGCTTTGTCATCATTTTAAAGCAAAAGACAATAGGAAAATCATGAAAATGTCATTATTTTCCATAGCTAAAGTTATATATTAATGCTAATCTAATCACATGATTATTTGAATACAATGCCCGTCGTGTGAACATCCAGGTGTCAAAAGGGTTCCTACTTCTGAGGATTTGTTGATAGGTGTTGGGACTTGTGACTCATAATTAAGAAGTTTTTAAAAAAGGTCAAATGCGAAGCGAAACGGAGCATTGGCCTATCGGGTGTTGAATCGAAGTTTGGAGGTGTTGGTACGCCCCTCCACGGTACGGTACGGTACAGTGTTGAAAATGGCATTATAAGTTTTTCTGTTATAATATGAATTATGGTTGGAATATGAGTAACAGTTATATATACTTTATATTGTAAAATCTTATGTACTCAGTAAATAAAAAAAGAACGCCGCTTCCGTGGACTACCCAAATTGAAAAATCACGTAAATCTCTGTGTTATTCCTTTACAGTCGTGTGCGTGTGTGTTATCTAATTGAGCATGATGCGTTTTGGTGCAGTTTGAAGCTCAAACTGTACACGAAACAGCTTAGGTACTGTTTGACAAATCCAAAACCGCACATGAAACCGTTTGTGATTGATGCGGTGCGGTTTTATTTGATGCAGTTTCAGTTACAAAACCAATTGAAATAACAAAACAAAAAATTTGGTTACAATCCCCTCTTGTGGCCACAGTTTAATCTCGACAATAAATTTGGAAACTTTTCAATGCTTCTTTAAATCTCACAATCACCTCTGGGCTTTAAACTACCAAAATTTTATGCAGAATCTGTTCAATGTGGTAGCAACAACTCATGGACCTTTGATGAATCTAAGAATCTGCAAATGTATTACGTAGTGAACACAATCATGGAGCTAACTTAGCAAAATAGTTTCATTCATCAACAATTATATGGTTGATTAATAATATGTTATCACATTTGATTTAAGAAATAACAAGCCATTCTTGATTTGCAAACATAACTGATACTACTAATTTTTCATTCAACCCTGTAATATATGGTTTTTAAAATAAAATGAGTAGAATATGTTACAGTAGAGAAATTATATATACTTGTAGCAAAATTGAGAAAACAAGATGATTATTTGGTGCGCTTTTTGTTTTATGCGTGCGGTTTTGGCTAGTAACTAAATCGAAATCGTAAATTTAGTTTTTCAACCCACTTAAAACCGTCACATACACCGAAATCGTTGGTACGGTTTGTACGATTATTGGTGCAATTTTTTCGGTTCTAATTTAATTTCTTGTTCAACCCTACTTGTTGACAATATCCAAGTATTTTTGTACAAAATTTTATATATTTATTATTGTATATTTACATATATTTCTAAAAACTATTCTTATACCGTATAACATTCATTTTAAGCATTGTAAAACTTTAATTTTTTTTTAAAATATCCTTACCAATCATTATTTTAAATTCATTTTTGTAGTATTTTGTTAGACTATTCTTTTAACTTTAAAATTTATATACTAATCAATTATGCGTAGATAAATTATGTATCATAAGTTTTTTGTCACTTACATTCGCTTAATGATAAATGCTCTCCTAATTTTATCATATTACTGTTATTAGAGCTCTAAACGAATTGGACCCCAGTAATTATTTTTTTGCCCACGCTCAAGCACATTTCAAAGTTGAAAAGAGTCTAGTCAAGTTGAGTTTCAAATGAGTTTTATATTTCATGTATGAACTCCACTCGAACTAGAAATATGTAATATGTAGAGTTTAGTTAAATTTAAGTTTGAGCTATTTATATTTTTTAATATAAAAATTATAATTAACTAATTAAGAATTCTTAATCAAGTCAAATTCAAATCAACGAACAAACCAATATATTCCACTTTGAGTTAAACTTGAATCGAAATAAGTCGTTTAAAAAAAAATATGGGATCCTCGCCTACACAAATAAATTATTGGTAAAATTTCAAAATGACTTTTCAAAATTGAAATGTGAGTAAACCGTAACTATAACTTATTTCATGTATACGTATACATACATCTATTTGAGATTCAAAAATATTACTATCACATAAGAAATACTCACATAATACTTATATACACGCACATATTATTATCAGAAACCCTCACCGACATGTATAGGACTCATAAATACGCACGTACAGACAGATGGCGATTATGGAATATATAATATCATTATTTTTTGAGATTGAAACCGAAAACTGAATCAGTGTATGTGTCCAGCAGTAGTCTTTCAAGTGTCATGTTACCACTTAAAGCCTGGATCCAAAGCCAGGGCCCAGGCCCTAGCCCCGCCCTTCCCCGCCGTAGTTGCAGAGTGGGAAACCTGCACTGCAAAAAACAAATTTAAAAATAATTATAATATATATATATATATATATATATATATATATATATTACTCCATCATTATATATATATAGTATATACGGGAGTACTTTTGCTATACTATATTTGTCCTCGGTATAAATAGGTAAATACAATACAATCTCCTTTGTGGCCCCCTTTTTCTGTTTCAATTCTCATTCTCTATCTCTCTCTGTTTTGTATCTTATCGGTCTTCAGTTACTAGCTCACTTATATACATACACAAAATGTCGTCGTCGTCGTCATCTTCTTCGTCGGAAGATGGCGGTGGAAATGGCGTTAGGGGTGACTACGGCGGCCCGTCCACCACTCGTCGGCGTATCAGCAACGGAGTTTGGCCGGAGCCATTCGTCGAAGCTCTGGCTACTCAAGTCGCCATTGACGCTTCTCAATCCGATGGCCGCCTCGCCGCTGCTCCTGCTCTATCCAATCTCTTTCAGGTTCATTTTTCTTCATATAAACCACGAATTCATATATTTTTGTATTATTACATGTGATTTTGATGGAGATGAAAATTTTGTTTGTCAGAATATACGGATTAGTAAAAACTTGGACATGATAAATGAATGAATAATAGGACAAATTCAGAGGTTCCAGTTTGTATAGCAGGTTTAAGTATCCCAGTAAATGATGCGGTATGATCTTCCAAATCTTTGACCAAATCACTATTCACATCCCATTTATTATTATTATTATAATATAATTTGGTTAGAGGGTACTATTTGACATACTAGTTGGGAGTAAATTGTACTTTGAGCAATCTAAGGAGAAAGACAGGAAGGAAAAAGGGAGGGATGTCTTCTCAAGGAGTCCTTTTATTTGGCTCATCTTCAAAAAGAATATGAATATGTGGGGGAAAAAATCAATGTCCTTTTCAAATCCTTTCCCTTAGGTTTTTGCTTTGTTTGGCAAAAATGCAGTAGGGGCAGGGGCCTCCTATCGTTATCAGATAAGCAGTATCCTACTTCTGGGCCCTCTTCTCTTTTGGGTAAATACTTACTAGACAAGAAGAGAAGAGAAGAGAAGAAAGAGTATTTGTTAGCATGAAAAGGGTTCTTTTGGTTTTTTGAATTCCTTTCCCTTTCTTTGCTTCTTCTTTTGGACACCTCTCTCTCCTCTCTACAAATAATTTGACTACACTTTTCTCCATTTTTTCCTCTCTGCATTGATCAAAGTAACTTAGTTGGTGTACGATAAAATTGAACGTATATCTTAATAAATTAAATTATTTGAGTGAAATAACATCTATATGATAATTAAAAATTATAAAAAATCTAAATGATTTTTAAATTTAAAATTTTCAATTTTAAATTGACTTTTCAAAATTTAATAATCATCTTAAAATTTGGAATGGTGGGAGTACAATATTTATAGAAGTTTCATAGATTTAAATTTTTTGTTAGAATTTATATCTTTCTCTTACCGATTAAAAGACGATAAGAGGCAAATACAATTAATTTACCAAACAACTGTACCTTTTACTGAATTACATAAATATAAAACTGTTAAGAAGTATTAAGATGTAAACAAATATTATTTTAATGTGCAAAAATAATATTAAAATACAAAATTGTATCTTGAGTTTATCATTTTATAGAGATATAATATCTGATTTTATAACATAGTAAATAACTACTTGGTACAATTATAAGTGTAAAATCTTACTTTTAAAGATAAAATTAGCAAAATTTACCCAAAAAGTATAATTTTTCACTATTAATTGTATGACGATTATAAAATCAGGTATCATATTTTTATAAAGTGATAATCATAATACAAATTTATATTTTAGTCAAATAAAATTAAAATTATAGTTGTAGTTGGTAGTAGTAGAGAGTTTGAAAATGTGGAAAGAGACTTTTGACACCTTTTTACTTGGGAGTGTTGTTGTAAAGAGAAGAAGCTGGCTAATACTTGTGTAGGTTCAGTTGCACTGCTCTCCAAGCTATAAAGCTAGCTTACTTGCTCCAGTCTGTCAACAACAACAACAGGTCTTGCTACATTTTTATACTTCTCTGATTAGACCATAAAAATTGGCAGAAAAAGTTACTGCAACCATAGGCACCCTACCTCATGTTTGAGTCAATAGTCAAACTTCTAGAGGAAAAACTTGTTATCTGTTCAGTTTTCTAGTCATATAATAATTATTTATTTTTTCTCTTTCCTTCCTTCACTTCATCTTTGTTTTTTCTATACTAATTGAAGGTAAACCATGGGATTTGAAAATTTTTAACATATACAATACTTGACTTTATAGATTCATTCAAATTTATGGTGATTATTATCTATTATCAGTTAGTTTTGTGCTTTAATATTTTTCCTGTTGAATTAATATACACCATTACAATCGGCCTTTTGGGTCATTTTTAATGCCCTCATGCTTGAAAGAAGTAGATGTACAACGTTAAATTGATCTTTATCTAGTTTCATAATGCACTTGATCAAAATTTCAGAATAGTATATTCTGGCACTTGCTCAGAAAGAAACTTGTAAGTAACTAGATATAAACTGTCTAATTTATGTAGATAAAGTATTTGTAAAACATAAATAAACTAGCTAGATATCCAACACTACTACTCTACTCAAAACCATAAAAGCTCTTTTACAAATGCCTTATTTTAGTACTATTCTTTAGTTTATGGGGGGAGGCCACCTATAGTGGGACCCTTGGAGTAATTTTAAAATCTCTTAGTTTCAATAAGTATATTTGTTTTTTAAATTTCACCTAGATTTATCTAATTTTGGTTTTAAAATACTAGTTTATTAACTTAAAGTTGTGGCAAGTTTATGCTCCATTTGGGACACACATCATTCTTTTTTGGGCCAAACCAAATTACAGATTATGGGGCAAGTATTTAGGGTCACACATAAAAGATTAGTAAATAGGAGAGTCGTATCATGGTAGGAAATGTTGTTCATTGTACTTGCAAAATCAGGGGACTGGCTTGGGGGTTCTTAATAATCATTGAAATGGCAGTGGAAAAAATGGGGGTCAAATCCAGCATGTGTTGTGTAGTGACAGTAAAGCACATGGAGCCCTCTCCCCAATACTGGCTGCTGCTTTTCAAAACCCCATGCCTTCTTCTTGTCACTTCAGGAGAAAAGGTTCTCTATTATTAAAGAACTTCGAATTTTTTTTCTTTCCTATTTTTGGCTTTTTACAAAAATCATTATTTAGTTAAAAGAAAGAATCTACTATTTTGTTCTCCTTTTCTTCCCCCTTGTATGTGGCTTTTGTTTTAACTTTTAACTAGTACTCTACATTTTCCCTTGATTAGTGTATAATTAAATTTGTTTGTTACAAGTCTCTTGGAAAGTAGAAACCCAGATAAAGGGAAAGAGGAAACAGGGAATTGTTATGGATATGATTTCAGGGTCTCAGTCTCTTGGAGGTTTATGAGAGCAACTCATAAATTGGTCCAAACTAACTTATAAATCATTTGTGAATTTGGGTTTTTACTAGTGATTTCATCTTCCAAATCATTCCATTTGAGTTGTATACTAGTTGTTTTATTTTACAAGTTATTATTATCCAAATGTTTTCGTAAATATCATTTCACTTTTATTTTGACTTATATATGGTGTTAAGTAAATATAAATATATCCCATACACACTCTTTACAATATACTTTTATATCTGGAGTAAGGAAGACTGGAATCAAAAGAGAGAGCAGCCCAGAAGAAGTTGGGAGAGGGTGAAGATTCCTCACTGCTTTTAAAGAGATCCTTTCTTGGAAATGAAAGTGTGCGGAGATGTTAGTATTTTATAAGCTTTTGAAGAAAGTATATACTCGTATAACAGTAGTAGGAATATGATATGGACCACAACTAGGTTGGGGTAGAAGGTATTTGTCTTATTTGGTCTCCCTATTAAAAACACATCTTACTTCCACAAATACATGGTCCTCTTAGGAGGAGTATATATGAGTATCAAGTATAGGATCCTTAAAAGTTAGTAGTAACTGGAATGCAAGTCTACCCCACACTCCTGGTGTGGGGTTCAAATTCTATATATTTCCTTCCGTTATGAATGTAATGTTTAGTGGACCAAAAAGAAAATAGTAATAAGTATTTCTAATTCAGACACAAATATAAAACACTTAATATATACACATGGTACAATTTACTACTATCCCCCTTGGTTAGTTAGAGGGCAATAGTGTGTAGGGCATCATTTCAGCAGCTGATAAACTGTGTCTGAGAAACATATTTCCTTTTTCACACATATATATATATATATATATATATATATATGTATGTATGTATGTATACGAACTAGCGAGTATTTATTTTTTTCATATTTTTTTGAAAACCTATATTATTAGGATTCAATTTTAGAAATTCATTTCATCTTTAAGGCCATAATAGGGAAATGGAGAGAAGTGACTAAGGGCAACATCTCGTTAAACGAGCCCGTTCACTAGTTCTTGCTACTTCCATATCCTCCAGATCTTTGTCTTACAAAAATGCTATTCCTAGCGTAATCTTTCCTATTTCAAAATTAGTATACTATTGCTAATACACGGTAGAATTAAGTATTTCAATATTTACACTCGGAAATAAAAAAGTGCAAATGAAAATATCAGCTCCTTTTATAGTATTGTTAGTACTTGCACTTAACCTTATCTTCTTCTGACCTAAATTGGAACTTTAAAAGGAGATGTAAGTCTCTTTTTTCTATCTCCCTGGATATATATGTTTTATGCCACAACCAACAAGTAGCATTAAAAAAACTGTGCAGTAAGACAGTCTAATCCATGCCATAACCTCCTACTGCCTACTGGTACCTATATCTCACTCCCCTATACCCCTATTTGTTTACTAGACCTGATTCCTCACTGACTCATTACATCTCTCTCTCTCCTCTTTCATTTTCTCCACTTTTGTGGGCTCTCTACTCTCTCCTGAAGGCCTGCTGACATGACTTCAGCCTCAAAACGCATTAATTTTTTGTGTTTTAAATAATGTATAATGCGCGTGCATGGTTCTTCTTTAACGGTCTTTAATGTGAAGCCTGCATTAGTCTCTTGGGTATTGCACCCAATAGGGTTTTACTCATTTGTTTTTGTAGGAATAGAGACAGAATTCTTGCAGTAAAGTTGTTTTCTTTTAAAAATCGAGTAATATTGTTTTCTAGCATTATATTGAGGTATCCTGTTATTTAGGAGTTCATCATTGTGAAATAGAAGGTAAAAAATGATGAAAAATCTAAGCTTATTGCTATTTTGTTGCTTGCAGTTGAACTAGTGTAGATGCACAGCCTTGTTGCTTTACACCAAGTTATGCTTAATTTAAACTCTTGTGATTATTGAAGAGGTTTTTAGAATAAAAATGACTTTGAATCAAGTGTTTGTTAGCTCATTTGCATATTTTTGGAGTAGGGCTACAGATGATGATAGTATTTTGACTAGAACCCGTGTACCTCCTGAAATTTCTTTTCAAACATATTAATGCCCACTAGTTGTTTGTTTGTTATGTTTTCTTTCCTTGAAATACGTTCCTTTCTTTTAAGTTGTTCTGTTATCATTCCAAGGGGACCCCCAACCCTTGAAAATTTTAGAATAAAGTCTTACGAACTGCAAATCTGATCTAGTGTTGCATAAATACCTTAGATTTATGACTCCCTGGTATCTGTTATCAGAATATTGATTCATTCTGTTAATCAGAATATAGATTCATTCTGTTATTGTAATTCAAACTTCCTTGTATTCAGCAATTGGTTAAGTTTTCTTAACCCTATATGTACAGCTCACTTGATCAATGAAAAGAGCAGGGTTTTATTACGTTTTGTAGAATTCTCTATATGCTATCAGAGCATCTCAAAATTCTCTTCCATTTTTATTCCTTTTTTTTTTCCATCCAACCACAACATGACCACCTACATCTCGTGGAAACTTCAATTTCAAAGATATGACCTCATTGGGTATATCAATGGATCTACACCATGTCCTCCAGACACCATCACTGCCAACAACATAACAGTAACAAATCATTCTCACAAACTCTGGATTCGCCAGGGTCAACTACGTACTGCTCAATGCCTTGATTGGTCTTTTGAACATTGCGGAAGTAAACTTAATTGAACATGCATCATTCTTATTTTAGAAGGGACTGATGTAAAACAAATGATTATGTTGAATGACATCAAAATTAGTTGACAAGTTAATAATGTACGGAAGTACTTATGCATGTTACTTTTGAAGACCTTCATTTTGAACATAAATTAAAGCGCATTTAAACAATTTCTTGAGAACTTATAACATAAATACACATTAGTGATTTAAGATAGTCCTATTAAAATTTTAACAACCATTCAGAAAATTTATAAATGTACTATAAAAAATGTCAACCAACGTACCATTGAAGTGAATAAATGATGCAAAAGTGTGTATTCATTTTTGTATTTACTAAAAAAATTTGCAGGTTTTATTAGGTTGCAGTAGCCAACCTGGGATGATATGGATTTTGATATTGACAATGCATCTAACTGCTATTAATTCAGTATACTAAACTTATGTTCCTGTTTGCATGCAGGTATGTTCTACTTGGCGAGCAGTGTCGCAGTCAGATCTTCTATGGCAAAACCTCAGTCGTAGCATCTGGCACTGTAACAGCCTCCGCCATGATTCTTGGTACGAGGAATATATATACCACCACCGTGCATCCCATAACTTCCGTGTTGCAAGATATGTATACACCACCCTTCATGACTTTGTCCCAACAGATGATAATAACAACAATGATAACGTATCATGCCGCCGCCTTGCGGTATTTAACTACCACCTTGCAGCTGGCTTTTCTGATGGCTCAGTTCGCCTATTCCACCTCCCCAATAGGCTACACATTTCCACTATCCATCCCCAACATCGCGATCGTCTAGGCCCCTTTTCACCTGCAGTGTCAGGGATCATTCTATCCGAGTCCCTGGTTGTCTTTGCCTCCCTCGACGGTGACATCCACGTGGCAATGATCGACAATGCCTCCCCACCCCGTAGAGCCCACTTGGGTGATGTAGTCAACGACGGAGCTTTGGTGGACTTTAATGGTTGTAACCGGTGGTGGGTCGGTCTCTATGCAGGTGCTTGAACACAAGTATTAGTTATATACCATGCATGAGTTTGAGTTAAACGTACTATTATCAAAGTTTTCGAAAACTTTTAGTTGCTTCTTGCTCAAGTAATGCTAATAGTTGTGTAAACAAGTAAATGTTGCAAGTTTTAATTTATAATCCTAATGATTGAATTAACATTTTCTACTAATTATTCTTGTTCAGGTGTTCCGGGTCGTGCTTTTCATGTGTGGAATAGTGAAGAGCTAGTTTTCATCGGTGGCACATTAACAGACCCCGAAGCCGTAAGGGGTTGGCATTTACTGACGGAGTTGACTGAGCTGATAGGCCAAGTGAGAGTGACAAGTCAAGAATTGGCGGTGGCATGTACGAGTGATAGGGTTATCGTATTCGATTTGGGAAACCAAGTGATAGTATTGGGAGAGGAAGAGTTCCCCAGAGGGGTCATGGTGGGCTCTTTGGATGCTAGGCACGAGGAGTTGGTTGTAGTGGACCGTCGTGGATCCGTGCGAAGGGTGGGGACTTTGGAGGAGGTGTGTAGATTTAACGTACCGGGAGTATCACAGAGGGGCGTTTTGGGGTGCATGAACGGCGGGTACGCGTTAATGTGTGTAGGCGGAGTTATTAGAGCGTGGGAGGTTGAGCATGGGGAGTTTTTGTATACTTTGAGAGAGAGAATAGGGGTAACAAATGCTGTGGTTGCAGATGAAAGATATTTAGCAGCTTGTTCTAGTGACAACACTATTCACCTATGGGACTTTGGACCCCAACAATAGCTAGCTATAGATTTTTAGTCCATATTGATTGGTAGTCGTTAAAAAGGAAAAGCTGTTTTTTATTTGGCATTGGCATTGGCATTGGAGGGGAGTTATTATGCTTTTCCATCATTGGGGGATAATTTGAGATTATTAGTACCACATTTTGAACTTGGGTTGAAGTAGGGGACCAGAGATGGGTTTTGGGACTAAAATGGCTGACCTCAAGCAAGTGTACTTGTTATTGACTTAGGCTTTTATCATCTTTATTAGTTTAGTTTTTTTTTGATGTTTTGGGGACCTTTTGACTTTTTAGCATCTTTCACTAGTGTTGTTTAGTTTGATAAAGACAGATAGTGGTCCCTCTCAATGGTCTCATGCTGTCTGTACCATTGTTATAATTTTTATACTAATGGGGGTACCTCAGGCATTTTAAGGAAGGTTCCTAGGCTGACTAGGTAGCACCTGCTTGTTTTATCTTATTCTGGTGCATTATTCTTATATTTATTTATGTTATTCAGATTGTTCTTTCTTTTAGTAAAAGTATGCCCACTCTTGTTTACACCAGCAGCTCTTATTATCTTGGTGTCAATTTTCCACTTTTAACCTTTGTTTTCTTTTAGCTCTTTCTTTCTGATTAAATAAGAGACTACTTATGAAATAAAATTAGTGGTATATATTTTTATCCCACCTATTATTTTTGGAAACAAACTTATCCTAGAGCCTTGTTTGGAAACAAACTTATTAGTATTGAAATGATTCCTATTATGGGCAAGAGTTCTATTAAAAAGAAGCCTTAAAAGAAAGAAAACTTGTAGAATTAACATAATAATAACTAGTAAAATAGTCATTCCCTAAAAAAAATATCAAATACATTCATCGTATTCGTTCTCAAGCATATTTTGCACATAATTTGGGAAATAGGCCTCATTTAAAAATACTAAAAGCATTCCTCGTGTTCATCCTTGAGCATATTTTCAATCTCCTTTGCTTACTAACAAATATAACACTAGAGCTAGAGGTTGTAGCATGGAACAAAGACTGTTATGTATGTTTCTAAACTAACATGCTCGATGGGTGATTCATATTTTATAATCCGAAACTGGTTACAAAATCTATAACATTAGTAATAGTAATTTGCTAATGTCATACTACCACGATTCGTCAAATCTTAATATTTGGGGAATTTAGATGGAGAAATTTGACACATATTTTATTATTAAATATATATACTTTCTCCGTTCGTTCTTAAAAGGATTAACAAAATATATTTTTCAAATATATTAAAAAAGTAAAGAAAAATGAATTAAAAAAATTCTAAATTTATCCTTAGTAGCCCACAAGAATACATAAAGTGACAAGTAATTTTATCCCTAAGATACTTACTCTTTATTTTATGTATCTTAGCTCATCTTTTAAAACAAAAAATTTATACCTTTAGTCTTTTAAGGACCGAGGAGAATATATATATATATATATATATATATATATATATATATTATATATATATATGAGAATTAATCCATGACAACAGATTGCCTTGAGCACTATTTGAATAACCAAGCTTGCAACTGTTGATCAGTATGGTGTAAGACTGAGATTTAAAAAAAAAAACCCACCCTACTCTATAGACTGTAGCGGCAGGCCTTGACCCCTTTTCCTTCCCTACAACATTGATTTTCCTTGTCCTCTACTTCCTTTTTCTTATTATAAATATTATTAGTAAATATTAATAATAAAACTTCAAATTAAAATATTAAATAATATTAATTATGAATATTATTAGTAAATTAATAAATATTAATATTATTTAATATTTTAATTTAAAATTTACTATTAAATATTTACTAATAGTAAACTTCAAATTAAAATATTAAATAATATTAAATATTTACTAATATTAAACTTCAAATTAAAATATTAAATAATATTAATATTTACTAATTTATTAATAATATTCATAATTAATATTATTACTAATTTACTAATAATATTCATAATAGAAAAAGAGAAGCAAAAGACCAAGAAAAAAAGGATGCGGCAGGGAAGGAGAAGGGGCCAAGACTTGCCCAGGATATATATATATATATAACACATCCAACAAAATAGATACTGTAATACAAAAACAACAAATATTCAACAAACAATATAAATTTCATGTTTCTATAAATATATAAGTCAAACAATTTAATCATAGATAATTAAAAACACACAAGTTATAAAGGTGGAGATATCGGAGTATCCAGTGCTGCGGGGATACGGCAGTTCAAAGAATCCTGCTTCCTAGGTAGTTTGGAACTATTTATGCTTAATAATCTTGCAGGTATGGGCACATAGGAAAAGTTCATGAGATTTCACACCAAGGTTGATGGGGATGTCCATCATGGTTGGACGATTCCCTTTCTCACAAGCATGTCATACACCCTGTCCACCTTGTTTGGATCAACATTGAACAGGCCATGTGCATCTGATTTTTGAGAAATCCTACCTTTCATAACCTCTATTGACATGGTCTCCAGCATCTTCAGATAATGTGCAGGGAGGATCCTGATTTCGCAGCACAACCGTTTCTCCTGCATGTAGATATCACAGTAGATTTTAAGGACAGGCAATCAAGCTTTAAAAGAAACACTGAACGTTTATTTACTGTATCCGTTTTTCTATTTGCATTTTGGTCTGACAATATGGATAATCAAACTCCGACAGTAATCGTGTAAAGTAAACTTAAAAGGTCAATTATGTGAATTCAAGTAAAGTAACCTTTATAAAAGACAATTCTATTACTACATAGGAAAGGAGCGTAAAAAGTTCCCCCAACAAAGAGTGATCTTAAGTTCAACAAGTGGAAACTGTGTACTAAATACTTACAGCTTCAGAGAGTAAATCAGCCCCTGGAAGTTCTTTGATATTCCAATCATCTAAACCTGCCCCCATAACACCTCCCCTGGGGCTGCTGTCTAGTTCACCTTTAAGATGACTCGCCCTCTGCAAGAATTTACCACTTGGACCAGTTTGAGAACTGTCCTTGGCCTTACGGGCATTTTCCTCGGCTTCTCTCTTTTTCTTCTGTTCAATATACCTTTGAGCCTCAACAGATGTGTGGCAGCCAGCAGCTCGAGCTTCCTGCAAGAACAATTCCTATCTAAATACTACAACTGTGAAGAATAAATTACAGGTTTGAGAAACAAAACATATATCAGCTGTAAGAAATGTTCTTAAATTCACCGCACAGATTTATAATGAATCACAGCTTAAGCCGCTGAAAGGCTAAACAAATTGTTAATGATATTTTTCTTGGAAAATTTCAAATAGTAAATCACAATAAATCTATCATTTGGCATTATGAACCAGTTATTGCTCATTACTCGATCTGAGCTGATTATAATGAGCAAGTAGATTGTGGTCAAGTGGTTCCAGTGTAAAGGGCTTACCCCGAGTCCTTTCCGAAAATTGAATCTTTCATTTTACTAGGGTTATGATTTGATAAAATCTGACTCGTACTCTGTAAGAATAACATAACCTACTTGCCAATCATGTATAAAAGAGGGAACATTTCCCGGAGTACTTGTTATTTTTAAACAAGTACTCCCTCCGTCCCAGGATAAAAGTCCTTATTACTATTTTGGGTTGTCCCATGTTAAATGTCCACTTTCTTTTAATAACCAAATTTTTACATATTTTTTCCAATTATGCCCGTAACATTAAATATCTCATACTTTTCTTATTCTAATTCTCTCTCCATATTTAATGACATTATTATGGGTAATTTTGTCATTTTATTCCTCTTCTTAATATACGTGAAAAGTCCACCAGGACTTTTATCCTGGACGGAGGGAGTAAAAGATTAAACAGCACCAAGCACAAACTGCATTTAACTTATAATAAGACAGGCACATGAGCAAATAATCAAGAACAAAGGAAGGAAAAAATTCTGGGTAGACTAGCTTGCAGAGCCTATACATAATTCAGATAATCAATTTTTTGGCATTTGGTATAGTTTGCTAGCTTAAAAAGCTTGTGCTAGGCCTTACTTTCCAGAATTCTATGAGTTAATGAAGTTCCTGAATTGGTAAGGTAATTAAATATATTAGAATGGATAATGGTTGGACAAATAAAGTATATTGAGCCAAAGTCCCAGGCATGCATCAAACCTGAAGATCTTGTATTCTTGTCCGAATCCGGTGCTCTTCAATAAGAGTTTTCAGCAATTCTGCATGTTCCTCTTTTGAATGGAATCGCATGAACACTCTGAAACGCTGACATATTTCCCTCTCTTCAAGTGAGAGATCCTTCTCAAAAGGATCAGGGTATAGTAAATTTCTATCCAATATGAAATCCTTCCTGCGTTTCCTCTCATCAAGCCTGTCAAAGGTTCCCAATAACAACAAAATAAATAAAACGTATATGTCAGAAAAACAGAAAAAAGTTTCAGACAGTACTTCAAGAATATCTTACATGTTACCAAGAGTATGAAGTATCACATATATCCACTACTGTCAATGGTTTGAAAGTGAATAAATAGTGAATAAGTAAATACATGCACCAGAAGAAGCATCTTTTGACTGAATATATATCAACAAAAGAGAGTTTAACACATTTACGAAATTTCATCATGAAAAGCCGTTGGAAATTTAAGGGTTCTGGAGACAAAAGTCGAGTGTATCTATGTCAGATGGGTAAATTTTAGGAATATACAGGTTAAATGAACAGTAATAAATATTCCTGTACACTGCTTAGAGAATATCTTATGGTTTGCTAGAAGTATATACACCCTACTGCCGTGCACCAAAAGAAGCAGCTTTTCTTGAATATATAAATGAAAAATAGCTCAAAAAATTATTGGTGAACAATTCTAGACAAGCAATAGCAGAAACTAACCACAAGGACTTAAAGGCATGTAAACTTTGAAATTGTGTCAATAGGGCGCAAAATACCTCCTCCAAACCAGCCACCACCACTCTCATGCAGTAAATAGTAAAAAGAAAAGTGAAGAGAAAGAAAGATGGCGGGAGAGAGATATTTACTAGCTTCAATAATCATTGCATAATAACTTTTAAGACATACTCCATCTGTCCCATTAATATTGCAACATACCTTTTGCTCAAATTTTAAGAAATTTGTTATTCTTATATGATTTCCTAATTGATCCCTATAAAATGTGTGGCTCAGACTGCTCCAAGAATATGAACCACAAAAGTTTTAGTTGGTGGAGGGGCCCACTATATATTCAAGTGATAAAAGTGACATGACTATGGGTAAATTAATCATTTAACTTCATAAAAGATGCCCAATAAAGAATTGTTGCAATTTTTGTAGAACTTTCTTAAAAGGAATGTGTTGCAATATTTGTGGGGCGGAATACTAAAGGAGTATTGGGTTCCTGGTTTATTCCTTGAAGGACCAATCCTCAACCGTAAGGCTAACAAGCTCTTAACTGTAATAAGTGGACTCTTATGGTAAGAAACTTTCCTTATTTTTTGCAAACAATATGCATTCATTTAAGTATGACAATCATTGAGAAAACACTGAAGGAGAGAAACAAGTGATGGTTTACCTTTTTAAGTAAATACGCAATATTCGCAGTTTGAGTTCACGTTCATCATCAGAGTCGGTATCCTTGAATTCCATGTCTGCCAGTAATTGCTCAGCATCATTATCATACTCAATCTCAAATTCCTGCCTCTTAGTATTGTAGCCGCTAAACTCCATCAAAGAAGGTCCCTCATCCCCTGGAATCCTAAGCTTTTTCTCTTCAACACTCCTGTCTGCTTGAGAATCTGACATTTACAGAAAATACACAAGCATTTGTCTTTAGAACTGATAAATACGATTTTACAAATATAAAAAATAGAATTTATGGCCTGTATACAGCGAAGGAAAATGGCAATGCAAATTTAGTATGTGAAAACCAAAACAAAGTCAAAACATAATATAAAAACAGAAATTGACACTATATCATGGAGGTAAGGTATAAACCCTCATGCCAGGTGTGCAAAATTTTAAAGTCCTCAAGACTCCCACTAGGGACTGGAGGCAACAAATTTGCAACCTTGCAGAGGATCCTCTGTCCAATGCTCTATGACCTATAACCCCCTCACAGGCTTGGAACCCTTCAGGCTTTAGCCATGCTAGCCGGACTAGGGAATGGTGTAATCCCCTCGAGACTTAGCGTCGTGACCATAAGCACATCTGATCTTCCACTCAGATATCCGTACCAGATGGTGAGCACCTGAACTTCTCCCACACAGACCACATATATTTAAGGGGATTGTCACTTCAGTTTTCATGATGAATAATTATTTAATAGAAGTTTGTTGTTCTCTGAGTTTTAGATGCAACTCCATCAATATTCTTTTGAGTGCAAGTGGTGTCAAGATCCCAAAATCTGTCTCCTTCAAATTAAAGAAGAATTAACATTAAGACTAGTGAGCTCTAGCTTAACTCGGCGACACTTGACCTAATTTCTCCACTCTCTCTTTCTCAGAATTTATTTACTTTGCTCCCTCAACCTTAGACTCTCCAAGAGGACTATTATGAAGCAACGCGTCCCTTGTGTTTTTTCTACTTCACATCCTTACATCACAGTGCATTATTATTGAGCAGCTTTCAAGGCAATACATCTCACAAAAAAAAGGGTTATATACTTATATTATATCCAGTTAGCTGCCAATGCAAATAGATGGCAACCAGAAAATGAGTGTGTATAGTTGCTTACATTCAGATTACAGATGAATAAGTAAGCAGCCTCTACCTTCGACTTTAGTGTCATCATGACCATCCTTACTCTGGACTATGCTAGATGCCCTTTTAATCCCCCCTGTGGATGTGTTACCACTGCTGGAACCTGCACCAGTGCCTACCTCTGATGTAGAAGAGAATATATTAATGCATGCTATTTCAAATACACACACATCCACAGAGAGAGAGAGACCAATAATACAAGCATGAGTTCACGATACCGACTCACAGAGACACATACCAGAAATTAATCCAGCTAAGGATCGACCTGGACCATCTCTGCTTTGATCTTCGACCCTGACCAAGGATTTTGAAGGAGTGAGGTGAAAAGGATAAATAGCTATAATAGAAAAACAAATACGATGGAGAAGTCGGCTATACTTGATTTTTGCAGAGAACGGAGACTCTTCTTTCACTGTATGTTCCCCAAGCATCGTAAATTCTGCAGCAATTCAGTAAGTATGAGAATTCACGACAATAAATAGAAACAAGTATGTAAACTTACACAGATCTTTCCACTTCAGGAAATGAAAATGAGGACTGTAGGGTCTATTTAAAGAAGAATGAAAGGCTCAAGAATTGCTTTGCTGACAGTTACATATTTTTTATTTGATCAGAAGAATTTCCTCCTGATCATTGGCACAGTTGTTCAAACAAATGATCTCTACAAAACAGACCCTATACGTTTTTAGGTTCTAATCTGGATAAAACCTGAGCATTATCTGTTAATGTGTAAAAGCCTATTGTCAATGAATGATTTATTTGACGACTGTAAAGACTGCGCCTAGGCTGGTGGAATCGGTCGTCTACCACCTCGATTTGGTTGGGTGTCTATGCGGAATCCGTAATTCCGTACCTACCACCTTGAATCCTAATTTTTATTCACTAATTTATATAATACATCACATTTTAATCAATAACTCTGAAATAGATAGACCACTTAGTTTTTCTTAACTGCTAAATTCTTAAGTGCTAAATGAACTTTACCAAAAATAATAGAGTTGAAATTAAAGTCAAAAGAATTGTCTAGGAAATGACTACGAATATGAATTTAAAACAATGAATAATAGTGATATTTAATGAAGGCTTTGAAGCCCTACAATGCTTGAAATGAATTTGTTAGGTCTTTTAAGATTTTTAATTTTTTTTGGTAATTTTTCATGAAAAATTTAGAACATTTACATCAAATATATGGTTTATGTATTATAAACAAATATACAATAAATAATAAGAAAATATGACCTAGGTGCTAGGTGCCATCTCCGCCACCTAGGTCCGCCTACTGATTTTTAAACATTGCGGATCTTATGCAGAGCTGTTCTCCATTTGAAAGAAGTTGCCAAAATACTTTTCAGAATAATTATCCAATTTCAGTATCATTGAAATGAGTATTGATGTGATGGAAATGTTTCGGACTATGTAGCCAGATAGAGTTCTAAATTTGAAAGTAAAAGCATGCCACCATAGATATAAGGTTAGAAAAAAGACATAGTATAATTGTAGCTTCATCTTCCTGTGGCTAGAAGATAATGGCACTGTAAAGGATGATATTATTAATTAATTACTTACCAAAGGCATCATAGGCAAACTATTTAAATTTAGGCTGGGAAGTTCAAATATAGACACAAATAATTTAATTGAGTAACTGACAAGCTAACCTTTCTTGACTTCACCAAGTCCTCTGGCCATAGCAAGGAGTTCCTCTCTGTTCTTTCCCATTACATGAGACATGTCCTACAAGCATATAGCATATTAGCAATTTATTCTAACAGATTCATATCTATTAAAAGAAAACTAATACATTATAACGTCATACCGGAAGAGGGAAGCACAACGAGTTCATATATATAGTGTTGTAGTGGTCGACACACAGAGATCTACTTTTTGTTCCAACATGCTCGGCAACTTCATTCCAGTTCCCCAACCCATACATTTCAATACCCTGCACGAAGGATGTACAAGTTTTTAGGTCAATATTCCAAGTTCAAGTTCAATTTCCATTTTATTTTATTTTTGTCTTAACCAAGCTAGAACCCTTAAAAGTTAGAATTAGGAATGAACACTTGTAGCCACCGAGGAAAAAGGAGAGCAAGTATCTTTCAAAATCGTAACAATAAGCATATAAACAAGGACACCATCAGGAACCACCATTAGATAACTTGCACAAAATCTAAGTAGGAAATATTAATGTATATAGGAATACCTCTAGTAGTAATATTTCTTCATCTGCATTCCAGTCAGGACATATGAGAGGGAATGACAAATTATCCTGTTGGAAAAAAAATAAAAGAAGCCTTGAAGAATATCTCAACAATAGATAATAAAAGTGATACTCAATAGTAATTTACTTCACAATAATACTGGGAGACAGAGCCAGTATTAAAGCTACTAAAAGAAATTGTGAAGCTCAACAGAATGAAGATCACATACATGACGAAGTAAAGATATAACCATTTACTCTTTATAGGGAGTCAAAGTAACTGTTGCATGAATGCCATAAGCATGAGTGAAACTCAAGAAGCAATCAATAAAGACAATTCTAACTAGTAGCCAACAGGGGTAACACAAATGGATGTTGTGCTATGTACAGGGCTTTATCATTAACTTAGTACATGACACATGCATCAAACTAGGGGAGAAATAGAGTCACCCAAATGGGTAACTCTCTTCTTTGTATAAAAAGTAGTTTGAACTACAGAGGAGCCTAACCAGGAGAAAAGTATATCATTCTGCGTATGGTTTTACTCTTCTTTTGAAACTTCAACCCTTTTATTTTGACTTTTCCTTGTAGGATTCATCAAGAAAACCATACTACCAGATTCTGACCAGCATAAAAAAGAATTAAATTTCATGTGACTGAATTCTTACTGGGCTCCTTCTTTCATGCTCGAGTGGTGCTAACTAATTTTAATGAATGCATTCATTCTAATTTTAAGGTCTCCCATCTTGCCGCTAATACCCTCTAAACTTCCTACCTTTATCACTAGGCATGACTAAAGAAGACAGAAAGGTAGATGCAGAATACCAATATTCAAAGACTAATCATGAATACTTTAATTTGGTAAGTAAACTAGTTTCATCACTAATCAAAATTAACGGTGAATTGTAAGGAATTCAACAATCAAGAAAAAGAAAAACCATGTTAACAAAACAAAAAGACAAACAAATAGAATCATGGATGTGATATAAGTTTATTTTCCTCAAAAATGTCATCTTAGTGTCCATACCCTACATCAAAGGATCACAAATTCAGGTGCTTCGGATAATAAAATCTAAAGACTAACCAATAGAACTCACTGTATAAGGAAAGAGGTTACTTTGAGCACCTCTATAGCTAAAAGATCTGAATTGAAATACTTTTATTACAGAAACCACTAAAGATAAGGTGTACAGCTAAATAGGTGATGTAATAAATCAGAAAGCATGTTAATTAAGGCCACTAACCATAACCCTATATGGATGATTGCTTTTGTGAGGATAAACCTCAGCTCCCACTGAAAAGCACTCCACGCAAAGATCAAAATCAGAACAAACCGCACATTTAATGCGAATCTTTCCTGAGATATCTTTGTTGCAATAGTTACAGTGGTATAATGCCTTTTTCCCTTCATTTGTCCCTGGACCTTCCAAAATGGGGAAAAAATGATGTTATTGCAGAAGATGGTAGGGATAAAAAACAATACATAACTTCATTTAGTGACGATTACAGTACATGGAACTTTTGATTTATTAGGTAAATCTATAATAAAAAGAGGGCATTAGTCATCAGAGACAAAAAAATATACTACTTGAAGACAAAAGAAATAAATGAGCAACGTGAATTCCAGAACTTTTCTGTGCCATATCAGTTAAACAATAGATTATTCCTTTTTGGCCTTCATAATGGAGTAATAAAGAAGAAAAACAAAGAAATTTCCAACGCATACCTGTCACCCCAATTCAAAACAATATACATTATTGAACCAGGAAGAGGAAATAAATATTATTTTCTTCCAAATTCCGTTGACATCATACCTGCAGTCACAGACTCTAAATTCTCCACATTTGAAGCAGTCCGCTTTCTCTTCGATCGACTGGACATTTTATGTGAAAATAGAGAGCAGAGGATGAGCAGAATTAGGGTAAAATAAACAGCTACTCGACGTATAAAAACAAGCGAAACCTCATATGGGACAAAAGGGATATATTATAACACGTCACACGTGAAATAAAATACATTTAAGAGGATATTAGAGTAACCATGCTAGTGACAACTTGCAATAAAATATTATTATTTGTGTTCAAAATTAATTTGTTCCATTTGACATTCGTGCACTATAATAATTTTTTTGAAAAGGTATAAAAGTTTTGTCAAAATTTCAAAATTACCTTTCCTTGTTGAATATGACCCAGTTGGTAGTGTTCAAAGCAAAGGACAAATTGGTAATTTTCACATAAGTAAAAAATCTAGATCGACATAGTGCTGGAAAGAAAAGATGGAGAACTAATTTGGGACCGAGGGGAGCAATAATGTTAAATCGAAAAGTAAAAACAAAACAGAAAATGGAGACCTACAGATTTAGGTTCCAAGTAAATAAGTTAAACCAAAAAAATTACCGATTCTACGTAAATGATCTCAAGGAAGTGAGGAACACAGTCGGAAACTGGAAACTACAAATACATTTTGCAAATTACCAGCCAATAAAAATTAAAATAGTGATGCTAGAAAATGAAAGTTAAACAGAAGGCTATAAAGTCATCAATACAAATCACAAGCATTAGGAAAGATCATTTGAGAGTAAGAAGCTAACAAAATAAAACACGGACAATTATACATGTGGGCAACAATGCACGTCTTTAATAACAAGTTCACGAGTAAATGAGTAACACAAAGCCAACTCATAAAACAGAATGTTAAAGACAAGTATATTAGCAACTGCAAAATCTTCTAAAAAGAGCGCACACACATTCTGATTTCTTTAGCTAGAATTCCAGAGCTTTACTAAACACCAGGCATAGTATAGATAATCAAGACAATCTAGCAAAAGACAAACTCTCATGTAAATTAACAGTCACTTGCATCCGAGCTTCTGATATGACAAAATCACAGCTAGAAATGTAAAATTAAATCCCATTTCAGAACAAAATAACAGAGCTAGCAGTTAAACATACAAATAACTTTGACACTCAGCTCTATACTTATCAAACGCTACCTTAATTTAGCTAATTAGATTATACTCAAAATTCAAAACTTGTGTAGCTAAAAGCCAGATAATTGATAACAAAAACATCAGAAAAGGTAAACACATATTTACATAACCGAAACGATACAGAAAAATATACACAGACCTTTGGCTGGGATCATCATCGGCAACGTTGGGAATTGCACGAGAGCGACCCATTAGGGCTCAATTCCGCAAAGAAAAACCGATTGAAATCGGTGAAGCTTAGAACACGAAACCCTAGAATTTCCTAATTCATGAATCTGTTTGTCAACTTTTTGAGTAGGAGGTGGCCTTAGCAAGTAGCAGCAACACAGAACTACGAATTCAGAATTTTCAGTAATTATATTTTTCTGATTTTAATGTTTTATTTTGCGAAGGGAATTATATATTTTTAAAAATCATTATAAAAGTTAGTCACTATATCAAATACATTATAATTCACAATAAAAATTTAACAAATAAAATTACAATATATATTATTTTTCTAAAACTATTTAAAATACTGAATAAATAAAAGCACATAATTGAGTTTTTAGAAAATAAAATTATGATAATTGAGTGATGTTATTTTGAGGTTCCATTTGTGTATTTTGTGAATATAATTTAAATACACTGTCATTTAAATTATGATCAAATTTATTGTACAGTCAAAAAATGATGACTTGTGTATTTAAGTTATTCTTAGTAGGGAGATTTTGCTATGTTTGTTGATTTGATAAATATTACGGAAATGGTGAATAGTTAATAGATTTTCGTTAGTTGAGAAATTGTTTTATTTATTTGTTTAGTATTTATTTATTTTATAAAATCTATCTATCTATTCTATATACTAAATCACACTTATTGACGATATTATGACGTACATGTCGCCCTTCTACAAATTTAAGACTTCATTCATCCTATTTAATGCTCTTTATAGCCCTTGACAAAAATATCTTGACAAACAACTAAGGTTCCTTTTTTAAATTATGGATAAATAATAACAAATCAAGTACTATAATTTAATCTCTTCAACAACCAATCTGCAAAATTTTATATAGATAAAACTTCTTAACTGAATTAGAGTTTGAAATAATATTAATGATCACCTGACCTAATCCTCCATGCATATAAATACATATATATATAGGTATATTAATCAGGCTACTTAATTATTTTCATAAGTGAAGAGCAACCATGGCTTCTTCTTCACTGTCAATTTTTCTCTTCTTTTCCGTTTTGTCTCTCTGTCTTTCTTCTACTTATGTCATTCACATTTCGCACGATGGAAGAGCCATCACCATTGATGGTGAATGGAAACTAATAATATTATGCAGTTCAATTCATTACTAGGAAAGACGTTGAAGTATGTACCAAACTATATATATATATATATATATATATATATATATGTTTACGTGGAGTAACAAAAATTATTTTTATTTGTGTTAATGTATTGCCTGCATGTGTATTTAATTTTATTTGAAACATAATTATATAATTGTTTTGTTGTTGTTATTATTTGCTAGATGTGGCCGGATTTGATTAGAAAGGCTAAAGAAGACGAACTCAATGCAATCGAGACGTATGTTTTTTGGAACGTCCATGAGCCTGTTCGCGTGCAATATGATTTTTTCTACTGTAATAGCTTCACGCCAAACAATCCCAATACCCCTAAGAGGTTGTTTAGCGAATTCTGGAAAAGAAGTAGGCATCTTTCTTAAACTCTGATTTAGTTGGATATTTATGCCTCAATTCTTGCAATCTTCTTCTCCTTTTTTTTTTTTTTTTTTTCACCTCGAGTGAAAAACACAAGTGTTTGTGACCCTTTTATGGGTCGTTTTCCTTGATAAAACAATTATGTATATTAGCGAATACAATATGATTCAATGAGAAGTTGTAGTTCTTTGAAATAGGATTAAAGTTTGAGCCCATATATTGTTGATTGTACCATAACTTATGGCTTCCAAACACGTATTGAAGAATTAAAACCGGTTCCTTCTGGTAAGGAGAACAATATCATTCTCCCTTAGTTCCGAATTATAATATGTAATTATTTTTATAGAGTTTATAGTAATATTTATTATTGGATTGACTAAAGTTAAAATAAATTAATTTATGTCAATTTTGAATTTAAAAATGTCTTAAATTTATTTTTAAATAGTCAACAATAATATTATACTATTTTGGAAGGATGGGAAAGGAGCATGGAGGTGACTTGCCATTTCAATCCGTCCGTGCATTCATATAATGGTTAAAAAATTGTAGTGAAATCAAGACAGCCAGCCATGCTATTTCTTATACTAAATACAGTGCTGCACAAACTTGGGCAGGGGCAAGGACCACCTTGCGTACCAAAAGAAGAAATGGGTTCTGGCCTTGTGGGGAATAGACAAACAAATGACAAGCCTCCTGTAGGAAGCCTACGAACCTTAAAAAAATGAATAGGGTCGATAGGAGTGAGAGAGTATAAGAATATTGTGCCAACAAAAAACTTTTAGATTTTTTCTGTTGTACAAATATGTGCCTAAACATAAAGAATGGCCCAAAGATGTTACTAACAGTAGATGCAGAGTGTTTGACATAGTAATTGTAATTGTTATTTTCAGAAGATAAAATTAGTTTTTATAAATTTTAGCTCACATAAATGTAAGTTTAATTTATTATTTTCACAAGATAAAATTGGTATTTTAAAATTTTTAGCTCACATAAATGTAAGTTCAATTTATTATTCATCTAAAAATATTCTTATAAAAATACTAAATTTAACTGTGAAAACATCATTTTTTTTTTACAAACTAAAATGTCAGTAGGTTTATTTATATGTTACATAATTTAACGGTTTAGTTAAATATGACATAATTTAGACTTTATGTTTAAAAGGAAAATTGATAATCGATGACAAAAGGACAATTTTATATCTTTTGCAGAAGACCTTTGTCCTAACTACTTGGGATGATGTTCAACATAAATTTTTGTAAATAATTCTTCTACATATTTGAAATCTGGGGTTGGGGTTGGGGTGTGGATACAATTTGTGTGTTTTGCATTACGGGGTATGATTTTGGAAAATTTTGATTCCTAAAGGATTGTTGAACATGCAGAATGTAGAGGCAGATGATTCAATGGCTTATTTTTTGACTCAATTGATAATAACTACCAACATCTCTCCAAACTGTTTAGTACGCCATTTTTTTGGCTTTTTTGAATTGCACACGCATATTAAAAATATTGTGATAAAATATATAAGACCTCGAATTTTATGAAATAAAAGTATTTCATTTTTCTATTTAGTAAATAGTTAAATTGATAAAAGTTTAAAGTTAAGGGTGATATGTGAAATTTTTTCAAAATAAGCAAGTGGCTATAAAATACTTATTATTGTCGGGGAATATTCGTTTGGTCGTAGAATATTCTTGTTGTCGGGGAATATTCGTACGACGGCGCAGCTAATTGTGGGCCCCATAACGAATATTGTCGGATGAAGAAAACGACAAAAATTGAGTTTTTATAAACAACGGCGTAGTTGTTACCGTTAATACTGTTGGAATACCCGGTGGTTAAAATACAGTAATAAGCGTGTTTGCACGCGATTACACGGTTTTACACGATATTTTTAATTATTGATCCTTACGTGAAGGCACTACTCAATAATTATTACGATAATTCTTATTCAATATTTTATTTTATTGATTCAATAATTCTTTGCGTTGATATTTTATATTATTGTTGTTTCGATAATTGTCATTAGACATCATCTCCATTATCGGATCAATAATTTATATTATTTGGAATAATATTATTAGATAGCATTATTGGCAATGTCTAGAAAGTTACATCGAGGAGAGGTTTGGTCACCTAATTGGCGTCGATGAGGAGAAATCCTTATAGGAAAGCCCCTCTTTCACGAGAGCGTGCAGTTATCATTATTGTGATTACGTAATATTATTTGTGAATAATTAATTATTGATTTATATGATAAGGAAATATTTATTTTATGTGGATATAAATGATGGATATATTTATTTATGTGGTTATAAATGAAAGAATTAATGTTGAGGTATTTTATCTCATATTTTGTCGGATTGGAGGTATTAAAAGATCAAATCGTTGTTCTTACTGACTTTATTGTGTGAGTTATAATTTTGATCAAATAGTTGGATCGTTGTGATTTTTGGATATGTTATACATATATAAGTTGAGTATATGTTCACAAATTTTGAAGCCGTTTAAAATGAGCGAATGATTTGTTATGAATTTTAAGAGGTGACTGATTCGGAAATTAGGTTTATAAATGATTTTGGTGGAAAATTCTAGAAATGGGTGGGCCCCACTTTTGGTTGTTGGGGAAGATGGCTGATTTTTTGGTGGGTGGAATAGTAGCAGGTAAAGTCATCAGGTAGTAGGTCAAGTCTGCTTCGGCGTGCTAACATTTTCCTATAAATAAAGGGCTAAGTTATAATTAAAAATCACACCAGAAACATAAGTTTTCTCTCTTTTTTTCTCTAGATTATCGAGTGTATTTTGTGCGTATTTAGATACTTGGTGAGTTGCTATTCATCAGTGCAAGTTTCCTTCAGCATCATATTCAATATCCAGTCAGAAGTGCTGCTCTTTTGAGGTAAGAGATAGTAAGGGATTTTAAGGGTTATTATGTTTTTCAGTTCGTACTTCTTTCGACCTTCAGAAAATTCTGAAAAATTTTGAAATGATATTTTGTTGAGTTTTATTGATTGTGTCCAAAAATAGAAATTTTTGGATGTATAGATTAAGAGTTATGAATTTTACGGGAAAAGACTATTTTAAAAGTAGCTGCTTATAACTCCTTGTGGTTAACTCCAAAATTGATGAAATTTTTATTGGAAGTATATCTATATAATATCAGTGTACTACGTGAATTTCGGAATTTTTGGATAAAAGTACAATTTATGCTAAATGTCTAAATATTCGGCGATTTTGGCCATATGAAAAATAGTAAATGAATTTTAAAAATTCTGAGAAAAATATATGTTCAATATGGGACTATATTATGCTAAATCTCAGAAAAGAAATATTTTTGGAACTGATTTGGTATTTTTCATGAAAATGGACTAGTTATGAGTAAATGAATTAAATATGTTATGTGAAGTAAGAAAATTGAAAAATAGGATTTTATGGCTTGAGAATCCTATATGAGGTATATGCAGATTTTTGATGAGGGTTTTGGTTATTTGGTGATTAAATCTTATGAGTTTGGCATTTTAAGATGATTAAATGCATTATTTAGTAAAGTGTAAACAATTAAAATCAATTGTTTATAAGTTTAAGAAATGTTATTTCAATATCATTATACTGAAATATTGGTATGGATTTTATTGTAGAATTTCTACCTTTTTGTATCGAATTTACTATTCATGAGTTACTATTCACGAGTTACTATTCATGAGTTACTATTCACGAGTTACTATTCATGACAAAATTAGTTTCTTTTTCTAACCAAATTATAGTTGATTTATGAATATTACTCTTGAGATTAAATCTAGATGTTTTGATTATATTGATTTTACTATTATATATAACATTTTTATAACCCTAACGATGATATTTCTCTTTGACTTGAATGTAAAGATGGGTAGATTTTTGGTATGATCATGACTATAGGTTCTCTTTGGCCAGTAGTGCAAAGTTGAATTATTGACTGGTATGATCATGACCATTGAATTTATAATTGAATATCTTTAGCTTAAGTACAAAGGTGAATTGATCAACATGGTTATAATTATTGTTTATATAAATTCTGAAATGATTATATATTTCTTTGAGATATTAATATATTTGGTCTGTAGTGCAAATATGAACTGTTGAGGAATATCTTTGGCCTGTAGTGCAAAGATGAATTATTGATGAATATCTTTGGTCCGTAATGCAAAGATGACCGGTTGTTGAATATCTTTGGCCAGTAGTGCAAAGATGACTGTTAATGAATATCTTTGGCCCGTAGTGCAAAGATAAATTTATTAGTATTATTATAAACAGGAACTATGATTTGGTATAACCATGATCTTTGATGTTTCAGGTAAAGACAAGTGATGAAAATTATCTTTGTCCTGGATGAGAAAAGGAATTTAGAACTACAATTATGATTATGAGTTATTCATATGATTGTGGAAAGGAACTGTTGATTGATGTTGTAGGGATAAAACATTGTTGATGGATTTTTAATGTGAAGAAGATAATAGACTTAATAGTCTATTTGACTCTTCTAATGGATTGCTCGTTCCGCTGCAACTATGGTTGAAATTTTTTATCATCTACTATATGTTCTAAATCTCTGATTTATTATTGATGAAGACTATTGATAATTTAATTATCTTTAGTCATGATATTCTTTACTGAGCTAATTGTGCTCACCCTTTTGCTTCACAATTCCTTTCGAGGTAATAAGAGTGTGTATTTGGGTCGGCGGGGGGTAACATGGGAATAGAAGCGGTGGTCATCATTTAGTAGTTATATTTGGTGATTCAACTAGGTGAGGCGAACCCAACGTTGGAAGGGTGTTTTGCCACTACCATACAAGATGACTAATGACATACAACCTCGTGTCATCATAAGACGAGTTGTGCTCATCCACTTCTTTGAGTATATTCTGAAACTACTACTATATAATCTTGGTGTTTGTTTGAAGTATAATTCTCATTTAGAGCAAGTGGAGATAATGATATGTCGAGAGAAGACTCACCATTGGGAAGAATATGATAGTAATCTTTCGTTTTTTTTTTATCTATTTGTTAGGTTTGTAATATTCACGTATGCTTGATCAAATTGCAAAATAATGCGGAGCGTGTAAAAATCGAGTTTAAAAATTTACAAACCATAAACCGGATCATCCTTTATGCATAATTATTAATTAAGCGAAAAGATAAAGAATAAAATCATACCCTTGAAGATCGAGCTTCCTCGGTACAAGTTCACCTCCAAATCCTTTCGCGTTCAACTTGAATCCACCGGGTTTGGTTCCTTCCTTTGATCGGCGTTAGCCACCCATATGTTTGGCCTCACAGGGTGATCCACCAAGGAAAAGAAAGATTCAAGAAGAAGGGTATTGGCTCAACCCTAGTTTTCTATCTCTATAGAAAGGTGTACTCTCCCAACAATTGGAATTATGTCGTATATCAAAAAGTCAACAACCCCCACCCATAATAAGACTCCTCTTATTAATAGATGTGGGCAACCCACCTTAACAATTAAGAATTGGGTTTTATTTAATTAATTAAATTCTTTTAATTAATTAAGCTCTCTAATCTTATTAGGGATAATTAATTAAACTCTTTTAATTAATTTAACCTCTAATCTTATTAGGAATAAATGAGAGTACTTATATTAAATTAATTCCTAAACTCTTTTAGAAATTAAAAATAATAATAATTGTAATAATATTAATAAGACTCCTCTTATTAATTTATATTTAATATTTCTAAAATATTAAATAATAAATATTAAGCTATTTAATTTATTCTATCACCATAGATTAAATTAAATATACTTAACATATTATTACGATTATGCCATTAACTTCTTAAATAATTATTCTTCCTTTTATGGTGTGACCCTTTAGGTTCTCCGTATTAAGCAGGTTGTGAATAAATCAATTAGAACAATTCTAATCTTATTTAAATAAATAAATTAAACAATTAATTTATTTAAATAAATAATATTTATTCTCTGATAGGGATAAGCCTCCCTAGCGATCAACGACTTTCCGGATAATATAGATTTCAACATTAATCATAAAAGAACCTTTGAGTAAATAGTTACTGCATCTGATTCAATCCTTCCACCATACTGATGTCCCGATTAAATATAAGACATGGAATTCTTGTCAAGTCTTATTTTATTTAATTATATGTATTTCGATTCTTAAATGCACAACTCCAAATAATGCAAATTAGAAACTCCTTTCTAATTTCATTTACGCTTAACCCGAGGACTCTTTGGGTTGTCATTTATCGAATCACATAGGACATTCTCTTCTTTTATTAGAAGTGGTAGATTCTTTATTGATCATACATTATCTCCATATACAACTTATTATACCCAAGCATACCCTTTGATATACCCTAAGGGTCTTAAGGAATAAGTCAAAGTATAACTCATCATACACAAGATACTATGATGATCTCAAGTCCAAGGATTACTTTCAGACTACTATCACTCTGAGGAATTCTATTATTGTGCAAATAAAACTCCATTAGGTATTCCTTAGCGAGCCACGTTTAGTGAACTTATTCTCTAATAAGCACCTACATACTTGCTTTAGTGTCTCCACACAAATGATCGTGAGATCAATCATCCTCATCAATGAAGCAAGCGGCGTATGTACCAATCTATCAGATTCACTAATCCCCGATTTAGTAATCCAATGATTGGGAACTATTTTAGTTTTAAGCTTTTTAAGAATTTAGATCTCATTAGAATGATCATCATCATTATTCTAAAAGCATTGCTTAAAACTATGGGTTTATCACATATTATAAAACGACATCATGTAGATAATTAAAAGCCTTTAATAAATTAATACTTTTTATTAATAAATAAATAAGATTATTTACAAAGTATATGCTTTATCATCAATCATGATTGGCTTGTGTGCATACTACTTTCAATCTCCCACTTGCACTAAAGCCGATCGTCGTGGTATCTTATACTCTTCTTCTCTGCAAGTGACGATTATCCTGCTTTGTTGGATAAGCTTTAGTTAATGGATATGTAATGTTGTTCATGAGAGTCCACTATCTCTATAATGATTTCCCATCTTTCAATGATTCTAATAATCAAATGAAAGTGCCACAACACATGTTTAGATCCAAGATGAGACTTAGGAACTATTCCTAGTTACGTAATGAACTTTTAATCCAAACAATCAACTTGCGACTTCATTTATAGCTATATACTTTGTCTTTATCACTAAACCGGCAACTATTTTTCTTTGTTTGGAACCTTTCAATTCAACTTTGCACCCTTTGTTCAAGATAACGCTTTACCTTAAAGTGGATTTTTTCGTCATCTTAGTGCATCGAAAAACTTGAGTGCATTAAGCCCTCTAGTTTTAATTTAGACCCACCATGAATATGATCACATCCTTAGTCTTGGGTTAAGAACTTTAAGATGTTTTTCACATCTTTACGGTGATCTTCTCTCGAATATATGACCGATCAACATCGGTCTCGTATATTTCATTGCATACATGATTGTCACTCATGCGATCTCTCTTCTTTGGAGTCTATGGGGACTATTAAGAGAAATACACTCCATAGCTCATCGACATGAAACATCTCTTGGAGTTTGCTATGCTAAGCGACTTTAGCATCAAATGAATATCGTTCCTTGGGTTAAGTCGAGCATCCTCTTAAATCTATCTATATAGATTTATATCCCCAATTAAGATACTCTTCCAAATCATTCATGGAGGAATGTTTGAGACAACTTTATCTTTCTTGATTGTAGCATTGGTATGTCATTCCTTATCCATAGTATATCAACATATAATATTAGGAATGTCAAATGCTCCCCCTTTGTCCCTTTTTTATACACTAGAACTCTTACCTCATCGTATGTAAGCTGGATCATCATCTTCATGATGTGTACCTCATCATCATCATCTATGATGAATCCATACCTCCTAGGTATCTTTAGTACTATTCATTCAGATTACGATTCGGTTTGTGGTACAATAGAAGTCTATCTATAAGTTCCTCTTATTTGACTTATAGTGTTTTGTGGTTCTTGAACTCTTCAAGATCTATTATCCTCCCACTAGCCCTTGATAATAAACACCTTTATCTTAGAAAGCGGCGTGTTTCGTAACAAACACCTTTTGCTAAGTAGAATTATAGAACATATACCCTAAACTTACTTTAGGATGTCTCACAAATCGACACTTGTCAAATCTTGTCCCAAGCTTATCTTTTGAAATCTTTTCACATAAGTTGGACAACCCCTTATCTTAACATACTTAAGATTAGGAATCCTCCACATCCATAACTTTTATGGAGTCTTGAAATGGGATTTTGAGGTTACCATTTTCGTAGATATCTGACCATTTCTAGGACATTATCCCAGGAAGGATCTTTGGAATGTCGGTAAAATCATTTTGGACCGTACCATGTCCAACAAGGTACTGATTTTCATTCGAGATACATCAATCAATTATTGCGTGTCGGGATGTGTCCATTATGAGAAAACCATTTGAGATGATCTAGAAACTTATTGCACAAGTATTTATTCCTTGATCTAATCAAAGAATCTTAATACTTTGCCAATTTGTTTCATTTACGAATTCTTTGAACCTTTCGAATAATTAACAATTGTATTTAAACAAATACACACATTCAACTCTTTGAATGATCATCTCCTTTTCTTATACTAGTTTGTTCAATTCACAAAATTATTTTCATGTAAGTCAGTATACAAAATTTATTAAGTAATATTCGATTCTATCAAAACATTATTATTATAAATAGAACAACAATTGTTCTTAATTATAATACCAAAGATTTCATTGTCCAACAATAAAATAGAAATAATATTTTTAACAAGAAGCTGGATTACTGATAACAACTTATTGACTTAATAGATTTTCTGTAGGTATTTGCTAAACTATAAGTTTCTATGGCTAATCGTGACCTTTGCTTCATTTTCCACACATAGGATTACTTATACTTGTTTAGCTTTCTACTTCTGCTTGGTCCTTCATAAATCTATATTTATGATAACCAAAGTCGGTATCCAATACCCAAGTAGAACCTTGACTTAAAGAAAAATTTATTACAATCATGAACAAAAGCGTATTATGAAAGAAACTTCACTAAGCTTCTTTGGTTAGCCTCTGCAAGATGCTTCTCATGATTTCTTTCCGGTGTCGAGGGCTTATAGCGGTGGAAGCAAACTCCTTTCTTTATCCGTGTCGATTTTGTTCTTATTATCCTTTATTTTGCCTTTCTATTTACCTTCTTTGAATCTTTCTTCTTTTGAGGAAGATCCTTTGGCCCCTACCGGTAAGACTTGGTCTTTCTTGATTGGAAAGTGACTCTCGACATTTTTCAACACGTTAAGCAAATCGGTGAGGCGATATCTAGCTTATCCATATGAAAAATTCACAACAATTGTGAAAGAAGTCCAGGGAGTGAGGCAAGATCAAATCTTGGCTCAACTCTTCACCCATGACAAAACTGTTGTCTAATTGATCAATCAAAATGATTATGTTAAGAAATTTTTATGCATACTATAGTGCCATTGGCCATTCTAGATCGGAAGAGCTCCTTTAGATATCGATATCTATCGGTCCTACTTTCCTCACCATCAACTACTTGATGTGCGGGAATATAGTAGAAACATCCATAGTTTCATCTTGTGGCGAAGCTCGTTCTTTCGTGGATGCGAGCATGATGCATTGAGCAGCAATGTGCATCATCTTGCCACTTTCTAAAAGTAGCAATCTCTTCCTCGGAGGCATTATGCGCAACCATTGCGAGGATAAGCGTATTAAGGACATAAGATAGCTTTTTCATTATGAGAACTTTTCTCAATTTCCTTAACCAATCCGTTTAATATGGTGGGTTAAATAACATCTAATATGTTTAGGTGATGATAGTAATTTAGACATTGTAAAATTACGTAAATGAATTTGTAATTAACAACATTTTACATACATTCTTTTATTAATTACCAAAATAAATTAGGTCTTGTTTTAAATTGGTATCTCCCACTATTTTCTTCAAACTATATTACCTCACTTATATAGTTTGGCAAAAATCTAATTAAAGATTTGCTAGTGAGAATAAGGATCCCATTTCAAATGTATATAGCCTTGTGGTGACACAACAAACTATATATAAATAAATAGGTAGACAACTTTTGTCAATTACATCAACTATCTGACTCCTTGTATTTTGCCTCTTAGATTATTTTGATCAGTGGTGGCACATCCAGAATCAAAATTATCCAAGTTAAGTCAACCTAGCACTCCATATATTCAAAAAGAAAAATATCATCCTTGTGGTGACACTGATAAAACAATATTGTTCAATTTTCTTTATAAGCATCAAATGTGATAAATTAACATCTTAAATACTTAATACTTGCCTTGTGGTGACACAACAAACTCATATTAAATATTTAATACTCTATTAATTTTATCATGCTAGAAAGGCGACGTTCGATATTCCAAATATCTTTGAGCGCTTAGGACTTAATATAAAAATTGAGGGGTTTGTTATTAATTTGTCTCATCTTGTTTAATGGCGCATGCACATATATATATAAAAAATACGCGTCATATTAATGAACATGCGAAGCATGTTTGCATAATATATATATATATATATAGTATAGCATGCACATATAGAATCTATATTCTACGGATTGATTATGGACTTTTATTCTAGTTTGGTTCACTAGAGCCACCAAGTGAACAAAAGGTCAAACCCTAGGGTGCAAGAAATAATATTTAAATATAACTATTACATTTAAACTAAGGCTCTATTACAAGCGGGTCTTGCGCTTCTTGTCCTTGATCTCTAATTCTTCAAAATTAATTCTAAATATTCCTATTACAAAACTATTTTAAAATAAATAGAAACCTTGATCGTGATCGAGGGAAATACATAGGAGGAGTTAGAATTTACATTAAGAAAAATTAGAGAAGGCGAAATCTGTGAGACCCCATTTAATAAAACCCATACATTCATGCATCCAACTAAAATAAAATCCAATCGCATTGGTTGATAGTCCATAATCAATCCCATTTATTATCATACACATCACCATATGCATCGATAAATAACAATCATCTCATGAATAAATAAACATTTAATATATATATTGATATCATTTAATGGGCAAATTTAGTTAGTATAAAATCTAATTTTGAATTAAAATAAACTCCTTTATTTTAATCCAAATTTAAATCAAAATAAAACTATTTTATTTTAATTTATCCTATTTTGAATAAAATAAACTATTTTATTTTAATCAAAATTTTAATCAAAATAAACTCCTTTATTTTAATTAATTATGGAATCCAATTCCATGTAAAAAAAAATCTTTTATTAAAATAAACTCTTTTATTTTAATTAATTATGGAATCAATTCCATGTAAAAAAAATATTAAAGGAAACACGGATTATCTTTCCTATTCACAAATAAACTCCTTTATTTTGAATAATATGAAATCTTATTTCATATTTAAATAAACTCCTTTATTTAAGGAAGCATGGATTCTCTTTCTATTCACAAATAAACTCTTTTATTTTGAATAATATGAAATCTTATTTCATATCTAAACAAACTCCTTTATTTAAGGAAAGATGGATTTATTTCTTACTTATTCACAAATAAACTCCTTTATTTTAGGAAAAATAAAATTCAATTTCAACTCCAATTAGTTATCATGGAATCCAATTCCAACTCTAATTAGTTAGCATGAAATTCTAATTTTAAAATTAAAATAACATCTTTATTTTAAAATTAAAATAAACTTTTTATTTTAAAATTAAAATAAACTTTTATTTTAAATATAAAATAATTAAGAATATATATATAGTATATATATATATAACTATATATATATATATAACTATATATATATATATATATAATATAATAACCATTATATAACTATTATATATATAATATATGTGAGACCCAGATTTTATCAATAAAGATTTAAATTTTGTTGAAATAATTTTTTAATATTATGGTGTGAATTTAAGATAATATTATAGTTGTGGGTAGTATTTATAAATTTTGCAAAGTATCACAGTGGTTATATTATATTCGATTGGTGGGGAATATTCGGTTTAGCGGGAAATATTACATGCGGCTCAATCATTGGTGGACCCACAATGCGAAATTATTGTCGGATTGAAAAGCGACAAAAATATTTTATTAAAATAACGGCGGAAGTTTTCACCGTTGATCTTTGTTGAACTACTTTCGGTAGTAAAAGTACGATGTCGTGTGGTTGCATAGTAGCGCACGGTATTGATTATTGATGCCTATGTGAGAAGTCACTCGGTTTGATTCCATTATTGTCGATTAATAATATGAATTATTATAGCGATAATGACGTTTTATTTTATTCAGTATTATTAACGTAATAAAGCGAAACATCTTTTATATAAAATAGAATACTTTATTAAAGTTATTCTATAAATAGAATATATTATATTTTATTATGCATAGTGTTGCGTAGTATTTTGCATAGTGTTTTGCATAGTATTGTATAGTGTTTGCATAGTAAAATGTTTTTATATAAATAGAATATATTATATTTTATTTAAAAGATTTTTCTTTAAATATGGACCGTCCGAGATTAAAGTAAATCAATACTGGATAGTTTCATGGATTAGATTCTTATGCATTCTATTTTTCTATAAATAGAAGCTCATTCCTTCATTATTTTCTTACGAATTCATTGAAACTCTCTAGAGAGAAATTATAGAGAGAAGCTATAGAGAGAAAATTATAGAAAGAAGAGTATTCTACTTTACTTCACTACTTACATATTAGGTTCTTATACGGTGAGGGTGTTATTCTTTCTTCTTGAAGAGAACTTACATTATTCCATTCACTATTATTACATTGGAATAACTTTGTAAAAGTGGTATACCCTATACATAACTTTTGTATATGCGGCGTACCTATACTTGGTGAAATCCTTATGTTATTCCATTCTTATTTATTACATTGGAATAACTTTTGTATCTGTGGAATCCCCTATACTTGGTGACATTCTTCTATTATTACATTTGGAACATCACATGCGTATGTTTTACAGGACTGGTTAAATTTTTATTATTACTGTTGGAACATCACATGCATGTGTTTTACAGGACTGGTTAAAATCTTTATCATTACATTGGAATATCCTATACGTGTGTTTTACAGGATGCAGTTCCATCTTTATTATTACATTGGAACATCTGTCGGTGTGAATTTCACGACTGGTTCGTTCCGTTATTATTATTACATTGGAATAACACATACATCTGCAATCTGCATGCGTGGTGATTTCTTTTGTTATTCCATTCTTTATTATACCCGGTTGGTTAAAACTTTGACTTTATACTCCATGAAATTAGTAGAATATCCTTGATATTTGCGTTTCATCCGATATCTTTTCATGGAAATATTCTTACGATCATTCTTGAATTTTACTCTCTAAGCAGGTATCATGTTGACAATTTGGACGTTAATAATTCATGGATTAAATAATTCTTGAACTTGTTTTATTGAATTACTATGTCATTGTCATCATCCTCATGTTATATTATGTTATCTTTGGCTTACGTGCGTAGATGAACTTAGTATGATTATGACCGAGGATCATTCGGTATAATCATGACTTGATATAAATGATGTGACAAAAGTTCTCGGTGGCACATGTAATGCGGTGATGGATAGTTTTTGGTATGATTATGACCGGGGGTGATTCGGTATAGTCATGACCATTGATAACTTGATGAAAATCCTTGGGCGTAGTGCGGGGATGATTAGATGTGGTGGTTTATTTATTGTTTGAGTCTCAATGATAAAAATTGATGAAAACCTTTTAAAACCTAAAAGATAGTAGATTTTATTCTCTACTTGACTTTTTAATGGATTGCATATTAAGCTGCGTGTTAAAGCTGGTTGTCTATTGTATTTTATCGGTTTAACTTTCTTTGTTGAAGGCTAATGATAATTTATTACGCATTATCTTAGTCATAATATTTCTTCTTTGGGCTAGTTGAGCTCACCCTTTCTTTCATTGTTCTCTTGAGGAAATGAGAACGCCATTTGGGAGACAGTCGAGGAGCGAAGTAATGGTCCAGAGGATAGCATTAGTAGTCCTCACTATTCTGTGAAATAGTGTGATAATAGTTGTAATGAGGACTCCTTTTGAGTTTGTATAATATCTAGTAGACAATATTTGTATTCAAATTCACAGTTTATGTCGTATTGTACACGACAGTTAGGTTAGTAAGTTGTATTTGAATTTATGTACCATGTAAGTGGCGACCCAAGATGGGTGACGTATACTTAATTTTGGGGGCGTCACAATATATATATATATAACTATTATATATATAATATATATATATATATAATAGTCCCTTTTTTTTGTTTGTTTTAGGAAAACCGTACCTTTGAAGCAAGTTTGAAAAAGGGATGACCGTGAGAAATTTTTATGTATATAATATAGCTTGAGTGCAACAATTGCTTTCAAAAAAAAAAGCGTGAAGTACTAAGATAAAAAAAAAAAAAAAAATCATTTGTTTTTTTTTTTTTAAAGATTAACGTGAAGCAACTTGATATCCCGACCAACTTGGTTTTCCGTAAACGCCACCTTTTTGCAGCTGTTTTTTTTTTTTTTTAATTTATTTATTAAATTTTATCTGATAAAATTATGCCCAATTAAATTGTTCTAAACACATATCAATATAGATATCAAATTTAAAACAATTAATAATTCGCATAAAAGTTTGGCTCGATGCCTTTATTAGGTTTTGTAATATTCATATGCCTTGATCAAATTGCAAAATAATGCGGAAGCGATGTAAAAATCGAGTTTAAAAAATTTACAAACCATAAACCCGGATCATCCTTTATGCGTAATTATTAATTAAGCGAAAAGATAAAGAATAAAATCATACCCTTGAAGATCGAGCTTCCTCGGTACAAGTTCACCTCCAAATCCTTTCGCGTTCAACTTGAATCCACCGGGTTTGGTTCCTTCCTTTGATCAACGTTAGCCACCCATATGTTTGGCCTCTGAGGTGATCCACCAAGGAAAAAGAAAGATTCGAAGAAGAAGGGTATTGGCTCAACCCTAGTTTTCTATCTCTATAGTAAAAGGTGTACTCTCCCAACAATTGGAATTATGTCGTATATCCAAAAGTCAACAACCCCCACCCATAATAAGACTCCTCTTATTAATAGATGTGGGCAACCCACCTTAACAATTAAGGAATTGGGTTTTATTTAATTAATTAAATTCTTTTAATTAATTAAGCTCCCTAATCTTATTAGGGATAATTAATTAAACTCTTTTAATTAATTTAACCTCCTAATCTTATTAGGAATAAATGAAATACTTATATTAAATTAATTCCTAAACTCTTTTAGAAATTAAAAAATAATAATTGTAATAATATTAATAAGACTCCTCTTATTAATTTATATTTAATATTTCTAAAATATTAAATAATAAATATTAAGCTATTTAATTTATTCTATCACCATAGATTAAATTAAATATACTTAACTTATATTATTACGATTATGCCATTAACTTCTTAAATAATTATTCTTCCTTTTATGGTGTGACCCTTTAGGTTCTCCATATTAAGCAGGTTGTGAATAAATCAATTAGAACAATTCTAATCTTATTTAAATAAATAAATTAAACAATTAATTTATTTAAATAAATAATATTTATTCTACAATAGGGATAAGCCTCCCTAGCGATCAACGACTTTTAGGATAATATAGATTTCAACATTAATCATAAAAGAACCTTTGAGTAAATAGTTCATGTACAATTCAATCCTTCCACCATCTGATGTCCCAATTAAATATAAGACATGGAATTCTTTATCAAGTCTTATTTTATTTAATAATATGTATTTCGATTCTTAAATGCACAACTCAAATAATGCAAATTAGAAACTCCTTTCTAATTTCATTACTACTTAACCCCAAGGACTACTTGGGTTGTCATTTATCGAATCACATATGACATTTCTCTTCTTTTATTAGAAGTGGTAGATTCTTTATTGATCATACATTATCTCCATGTACAACTTATTATACCCAAGCATACCCTTTGATATACCCTAAGGTCTTAAGGAATAAGTCAAAGTATAACTCATCATACACAAGATCTATGATGATCTCAAGTCAAGGATTACTTGTACTACTATCACTACTTCTGAGAATTCTATTGACGAAGGCAAATAAAACTCCATTAGGTATTCCTTAGCGAGCCAACGTTCGATGAACTTATTCTCTAATAAGCACCTACATACTTGCTTTAGTGTCTCCACACAAATGATCGTGAGATCAATCATTCTCATCCAATGAAAGCAAGCAGCGTATGTACCGATCTATCCGGATTCACTAATCCCCGATTTAGTAATCAATGATTGGGAACTATTTTAGTTTTAAGCTTTCTAAGAATTTAGATCTCATTAGAATGATCATCATCATTATTCTAAAAGCATTGCTTAAAACTATGGGTTTATCACATATTATAAAAGCGACATCGTGTAGATAATTAAAAGCCTTTAATAAATTAATACTTTTTATTAATAAATGAATAAGATTGTTACAAAGTATATGCTTTATCATCAATCATGATTGGCTTGTGTGCATACTACTTTCACTATTGGGTCAACCAAGGATAATTCTGTGGCCATATGATATCTATCATAACCTAGAAGCATGACCTCCCATGTATGAAGGTTTCCTTGAGCACTTTCCAAAGATTCTAATTTCTAAAACAGTTTTTGACTATACCTTTATGTAAGGTGTCATTGTGACGTGCTATCCAAGGTTGGGATGAGAGTCACAGTTGGTATATATTTGTATCCAAACTCACAGCATATGTGTTGTTGTATTTTGCACGACAATTGTTGTAATAAAATTATAGTTATTTTATGTACCATGTATTTGGCGACTCAGAATAGGTTGGATGGAATGAACCTGTTTTGGGATTGTCACAAAATAAGCCCGGGTGGTAGCTGAAAAAATATAATTTATAATATATTTTATTAGAATTATGATTATTAGAATACTTTCAGGATGATATAAAACATATCTCAGATAAAGATCATATTCCTTTTATGGTATCGATCGAAACTCTTATGCGATTTAATATGATATTATCCTTAGTAATTTAATTATGATATTATACTTTTGTAATTTAATTATGATATTATCCTTAGTAATTTAATTATGATATTATCCTTTGTAATTTATTTGTTATCTCTTAATTTATTGATTATAATTGAAACACCCCCTTCCCGATAAGGAAAGGGAGGTCACGTGCGAAACACAACAAACCTCAAAATAAGTAAACAGAGCACTAACAACTTCAAAATATTAATAGTGATATCCATCAATGAAGTACTAAATACAATTCTCCAACTAGAGTCAAAATAATCAAAACTAAAAAAATTGAATCAACCTAGATGGTCAAGGCAACATTCTCATCACACTAGCCCTTAATCACCCCTGCAAACTTGCCGGAAGAAAACACAGCATGAGCCAATTACCCAGTATGGATACATATATACAAAAGATATACAACTGATATACGAAAATAATTGAGACAAAATACTGAACAAAGCCTCAAGTGTAAATACGGACGAAAATATAATCTCCAAAGATCTGAATGGAATATATCTGAATAAACAAAATTGACGAAACCAATAGAAGAATAAAGAAATAACGAACTGAAGTAACTAACTTTCAATGAATTGGTGAGCGAAACAAACAAAACTAATCTGATGAAATAATAAATTTGAATCAAATGGTTGAGTTTTATTTCATGCCGAGTGAGCTTAGAAATATACATTGCCACACAGGCAAGTCAAAACAATGCCACACAGGCAATTGTCAAAATAATGCCACACAGGCAACCAAAATAATGCCACACAGGCAAATCACACATTGGACCGCGAATCCAAATGTATGCAAATCGGATATGTGTGTTTGGCATAACATCACAAATCCGCAGAACAAAAAACTAGGGTTAACCCATACGCCTCCCACAACAAAACACCAAATGGCCCACTTCCTCCGGAGCCCAAACAGAGACGCCGTGAACTAATCACACCGCCACGGAAAGTGTCATGTCTCTCGTGCCAAGACGACATGCCTGTGGTACCCCCACAGGTGGTTATAGCTCAGGTATACCCTACGGTATATTTTAACAAAAATATCTTGTCACAACACATGCGACATAATACCAACATAAGGGTTCTATATGTACATGTTGAACCAAATCAAATTATATTCACAAGGTTTCAAAAAGAAGGTAGCAACATGTACCGCTCTAAAATTATCAAAATAAATAGTACTAAACATGATAACCTAATTCAAAGAGTACAAATACGAGTCATATGTATCAACTCCAAAATGAAACTAATATATTTATTTCACAGGATCAATTATGTGAAATAATAACGAAATTCGAACAAGCGACAAAACGAACAAATCAAATTTAACAAGAGTATCGCTAAAAGAGTACGGAATCTGTACAAATTGTAATAGAAAGAAAGGAATTCAAATTACTAAATAAAGCCAAAGTATCAAAGATCAAATTTCTATTTAAGAGTGTTAATAGAATTATAAGAAAATGAAACGAAAGACAAGATATCACAAGATATAAAGAATACAACAATAGTCAAAGGAGTGGAGTACGAAATCTGTACCTGATACTTCCAAACCATTTATAGCACACTCCACAAAATCTTACCCTCAAATGCCAACGATATCAAATACGAAACGTTATTCACAACCTAAACATATTCACCTCAAATTAAAAATAATCCAAACTAATAATTTCAAAATAATTCATAATCTATTTAATATGCCTTTAATCATCGCCTTATATCAATTATTAATACTCCAAAATTTATATTCCAAATATGTCTCGTTAAATTCTCCCCGTTCGAGCTAAAAAAATATAAAAAGAAAAATAAAATAAAATAAATAAATAATTAACTTATAAATTTAATAATACTTATTAAATTCAATAGTTCTATCTTATACCTACATTAGTATAACTTATGTTAATTACCAAATTTTATTGCCAGTAATATACATAATTTATTTTTAAAAAAATACATGCAGGTCACTTATGTTGGACATAAACATTTATCCAAGTTTCATTCCATAAATCAATTCATTTGAAAAAAAAGTACTACAACAATTAGCAAAATCGTGCAATACTTTATTAAAAACTTATTTTGTCTTTTATTTGCATAGCCAACCATATAATAACATTCTGATCACTAACTAGTATATATAGATATAATATTATTACTACAGTATACTAATACTAATTCTACATTCTATTCCTTTGATTTATATCATATAAATTTATGAACATACACCTTAACAGGTAACAAAACACATTTTATGAACATTTAATATTCAAACCAATACTCCTTCACAGCTATCACCAACTTAAAGATTGTAAAAGACATATATACATATAGCTTACCCGTATCCAAAAAGTTTTTTCTTCTTTTACCAAATACAAAGTACCATCTAATTTCTCCTTTTTCTTCTCTCTGTAACGGCGGCGGCTTGCTCCCCTTTTCTTTTCCTTCGGTTAGTTGGTATAAAATATGATGAAGCACTTAGGTTTTGTTTATTTATTAACAAATTTTTATTAACTTTTTCTAATTACAACAGGGTTTAATATTACCCATATTTAATTAAATTAAACCCAAATAAATTTTAAGGCCCAAATTGTACTAAATTAATTTATTCATTTCTTATTAATATTTATTAGCCCACACAAATTAAATAACTAGTTTGACCCAAAATAAATGACAAAGCCCAAATAAACATGTTTTAAAACAAAGTAATTTTTTATTATTTAATATTTTTTTTCCGGGTATTACAATAATCCCCTAAATCACTATTATAAATCTAAGCATTATAGATTTATATCAACTATTTTGATATTATTCTTTGTAATTTAATTATAATATTATCCTTTATAATTTAATTATAATATTATCCTTTGTAATTTAATTATGATATTACCCTTTGTAATATAATTATGATATTATCCTTTGTAATTTAATTATGATATTATCCTTTGTAATTTTTAATTATCTCTTAATTTATTGATTATAATCCCTAAATCACTACTATAAATCTAAATGATTTTAGATTTATATCAACTATTTTAATATTATCCTTTGTAATTTCATTGTTATCTCTTAATTCCCTAAATCACTACTTAATTATATCCTAAAAAAATTATTACTTTATGATATTATGGCTATAAATACCAACTCAATACACAACAGTTCATGCTACAAGCAGTCAACTCCTCCTTATTATTTTACATATCCCAATATTTAGATGACGACTATGTACGATTTTGTTGATGGCATCAGCCCTGTCAAAAGATTAAAGTAAGGATAACTCGACTCTGGAATATGCCAAACTTCAACAAATCAGACTACATAAACAACATTGAGATGGTATTTGTTGGAATGAAAAAAGTATATATATATATATATATATATATATATATATATATATATATATATATATATATATATATATATATATACAAACACATTCATCTATGCAACTCTAAATTACAACATCTTACCATATGCATATTATACTTTTATAGGACACCAAAATACAAGCGAGTATCTGAAGGTCTCTACTTACAAAATTTCAAACAACAGTCAAGGAACAAAAAGTTTTTATAATCACTAATTTTGTTGTCAGTCAAAACGGTGGTTCTTTCAGAGCTACTCAACATCCATACAAGATTAATTTTATGTATTCCACCTCATTGCGAGAGTTAGATGAGGTTCCCATTCATACATATGAATTTCAATTCACTCTATACGATCAAATACTATCAATACATGTTGATGATTCATACTTAGTTGGTATGTTTAACAATAATTACTCCTTCAAGTTTTTACATACTGAGTTTTTTATTTACCTACATAATTCTGTTGCCAGATGTTATTGGATAAATAAGTGCGATGGGGAGTTTAGACGTTAGCACACACAATGATAAACAAAGCAAGAGAGTTAATATTGAATTAACTGATAACAGGTAACTTTTTAAACCGTATTAACACTACTTTTATTAATAATAACTATGATCATTTAAATTAATATTACATTGTATTTTTCTTACAGTCATAATGTATTTATCTTATATTCTGTTGATCATTTTTTATTTAACACTCCAGGAGTCAACGTATGTGATACTTGCTACTATTCTGTGTATAGAAACCAAATACAATTGGTTCTACAATTCCTGTAAAAAAATGCCGCAAAAAAGTAAAACCTGACAACAAAAAATATTAGTGTGATAAATGTTCTGACTATGTTAATTCTGTTACACCAAGGTATTGTGATACAATATTTTGTTATACGTTATATCTAACTTATGTTCATACTTTGTGCACTCTATTAATAGTATCTAACTTCGTAAATGTAACTTTTAATTGTAGATTTAAAGTTCAGGTTAAAGTAAATGTCCTGAAATTTAGTGATCAAATTATTATATACTTGGATACGACACACAAAACTTTTACCCAACTATATGTAACATATGCTACAAAAATTTGATCATCGCACAACAATCTACCATGTTCTTATTATATTTTAATTTATTAAGTACACATAAAAAAATATTATTAACAAGATGAATAATTCCCCCGCAACGCACGAGTTTGTATTTAGTGTAGATGCTAAGATGCTGCTTAAACAATGAGTTTATGTTTAAATAGTGCTTGTATAAGGTATTATAGGTGTTTTTTTTTTATAGAATTTGTTTCCTCAAATATAATAATTTAAACCAACCAACAGAAGATTGGCATGATGTAATTAAATGCGAGTTTAGTCTGCAGAATTTGAAACAATTGGAGGTAATTAAACCTTATGTTTATTTACTTACCCATATACACTCATTCCAACAGGTGGCACTTGATTATGCTGCAATCCCAACATCAAAAATACAATCCTTCCTTCCATAGGATGGGCTAACTATATTACCTGCTGAAGGGAAAAAGAGCTATGTAATGTATGCACATCTTTACATATTTGGTTCTCATGAAGATACAACTGAATTATGAGTTCATTGACAAACAAGCGCGAGATCGTTTGTTGGAAACATATTACATTCATGTGAAGCAGCTTCGGTTAATCACCAACAGACAAACTGATATTCCAACCAATGCATTTTATACAGGGATTTTCGTCCTAACATTTTCTCACCACACCAATCCTCCTGTCAAGAAACACACAGTCTCTATGAGAGAGTATTAGTATTATATATGCATACAGAATAATTCAACGTCGTGATGGGGAAGGGAAGGGAAGGGAAGGGCCATTCACTCATTAAAGGTGGGAAAGACTTTTTTAGGCTTCTAACAATATTTTTGTTAGTGTTAACAAAGGGAAGACGGGCTATAAATGTTAGCAAACGTATTATCTTACCACCCACATTTATCGGAAGCAAGTTCCGTTGCATGCAACAAAACCATCAGCATTTGTAAAAATAACATGTGTTATTGACCATTTGACAATAAAAAAACAGCTTATGCGGAGTGAATCCATCTTTCAGGGGATTTCAATTCAATAAAAGAAAGTGGATTGAGTTATTCAGTTAAATACATTCAGAAACTAGATGAAGACTGGATCAACCGGTTGAACCGTGAACCAATCAAGAAAATGATCCAATTGGGTTCGTTAAACCGGAAATCACAAAAACTGTTACGAACCAATAAACTTAGGGTTAAACTGTCGGAACCGTAGAATCGGTAGGTGTTCTCAACCATCAGTAGAAAGCATCACAAAAAAAAATATAAAAAATTATCAAAAGCCAAGAAGCCCATCGGAACTTCAAATTCCACAACCAAAGAACTTTGCTAGATTTATCCCATCTCAACCATTATGCTTGTAATTTAAAAATGCAATTTGAGGAAGAGATCTAGTACTCTTATGTTTTAAAACAGAAGTGATATATATCATATATACAATTTATAATAATTATTAATATATTTAATTATTAATAATAATTATTGTTTAACCACCGGTTGACATAGTGACCCATCCATCGAGTGACTTTTCCAGTTTGATGATCTGTCCGAATCTAAAAATATTGCTTACATTGCATATATTCAACGACTATGCTAATGGTGCAAAAAGACTACCCTTCCAAAGTTCAATTCGAACAATGAAGTTCTAAAAATGCTTCAATTTTCAGGAAGAATATGAGATTGTTGTGTCACAATATCACAAATTGTTACTAGACCCATGTAAACATTTGTTTTCACATAATCGATGAGATCAATTACTAACATAGAAATAACGTTTGTTTAAATTCAATGGAGTATCTAACAGGAGATCTTTAGGCACTTCTAGCCAATGTTTTGAAACCCGACTCGGCCCAACCGGTTGAACTGGTTTGGTCAAAACCCATATAGAACAGTTGACCATCGTTTGATATTAAAAAAAGAAAAGAAAAAAAACTACTAAAGCAAGTCATTAAATGTACAAATATACAATATTAATTATTATATATTTCTGCTTAGGAAACTGTTAAATTCACAACAAAAAATATTATTTTCACAACAAAAGTGTCGTTATAGATCTTATAGCTACAGTTTTTATCGTCGCTATACATCTACAACGACACTTTTGTTGTGGAAATAACAAAAAAGTGTTGTGGATTTAACAATTCTCTTCTACTTAATATATTATCTCTATCCAAAGCATAATACATGCATCACAAACAAAATACATGCATAGAAATTAGAAAAAGAATTGGCCAAAAAAAGGGCCAAAAACAAAAAACCACACAAACTGATACTTGCAGATGGAATTAAAAAAAACAAACAGTAAACAACAACCACACGATACTATACATTAAACAGAATGCAATTAGAAAAGAACTGATAAAAAAAAGGCTAAAAAACAACCACACAATCTGATACATGTTGGTGAAGATAAACGAAAAAAAGAAAGAAAAAGTATACAGCAAGTCAACCACCACATGAGACTCGATGGAAGAAAAAGAAACAGAACTTACTTGTGATTTGCGCCGATGTATATGTCGCGGGTTCTTGTTAGTCGCAAATGCTTCTCGCCAAAGTTGCCATCTTATATACTCCTCTCTCTCTCTCTAGACTTTAGGTTTACCAAATTGGGAATTTGGTTGCGACTTTAACCTTCTTCTTTTCTTTTTTTTTTTTTAGAAAAAAATATCAAATTGTTGTTTGAGTCGACTTGGGTAGTTAGTAACCGACCGGTACAAAGTCGATCGACTTGGGCCCAAGTTGTCCTTGTCGTTCCCAAGTCGCCAATTAGGCGACGAGTTGCCGAGCTGAGTTCGCGAGTTGGAAGCCTGCTAGTAAAGTGTCGCTACGACTTGCTTGCACTATCAACGACTAATCATAGTCTAGGCTACGACTTGATAACCATGATATTTATAACGTCAAGTTCAATAACGGTAGACATTAATGACCCATCAAGTAACCTTTTTGGGTTCAATGACCGGTCCGGATCCTTCTAGCGTCTTATAACTTAGTTATCAGTCTAAACTAAAAGCAGCACTTGATTTTGCACAGTGGCGAAGCCAGGAGATGTTGTCAGTGGGGGCGAAATTATTACTGAGTTATAAATAATTTGGCGGGGTTTCGGGGGCAGCGCCCCTGAGCCAATATTTTTTAATACTTTATACTTTCGAGTATATATATACTATATTACAATGAAAATATAATGAGTAATAATATGGTATATATACACTATATTGACTCATAATAGATTTTTTTAATCATAACTGTTTATAAATAAGTAATTCATTATTTATTTATTAAAATAATATATTATTATTTAGTTTAAAATATTATAGAGAGATACATATATTGAGAGGATATGAGTTATATGTGGTTAAAATTTGATTGACAAAGTTATAAATTTTCAATTTAACCCCGTATAATAGAAAAATTATAAAATTTTAGTGGGGTCAATTTATATATAATAGTTAATTTTTTTAAAATTTACCTTATATTATAAAGCAATTTTTTTTTCAGTGGTGGCGATTGACCCCATACATATCTATGTGGCTTCGCCACTGATTTTGCATAATGATGTGTATGATATTGTAAGACCTCGAATTTTATGAAATAAAAGTATTCAATTTTTCTTATAATTACTATTCAGTAAATGATTAAATTGATAAAATGTTAAAGTTAAGGGTGATATATGTAAATATTTTAAATAAGCAAGTGGTTATAAAATACTCATTGTGGTCGGAAAATATTCATTTGGTCGTGGAATATTCTTCTTTGTAGGAGAATATTAAATGCGGATGACCATAACCATTGTAGGCCCCTAATGAGAATAAGCATCGGATGAAGAAAGCGACAAGTATGAGTTTTTTTTTATAAATAACAGGCGTGAATTCTGAATTAAAATTGTTGGAATACCCGATTGGGTAAAGTAAATTAATAAGCGTTGTTACAATGCGATAGCATACGACATTGCACAATATTTTTGGATTATTGATTCTTACGTAAAAAGGCACTACTCAATAATTATTACGATAATTCTTGCATTCGATATTTTATTTTATTAATTCAATAATTGCTACGTGGATATTTTATATTATTGTTGTTTCAATAATTAGTTTATTACTCGATTTTGTAAAATTCATAACTCTTTGTGTATAATGAGTTAGAAGATGAGCCATATATCAAAAGAAAGCCCTAGAAGTAATCTAAACGCAGAAATTTGAATCACCCAAAAAATTCTGTGGAGTTTTTCGTGGTGATTGTTTGAATGAAACTGGTCCAAAGGATTCGTAGTCCGAAAAATCAGTGTTCTTAAGCTATATTGCGTGCGTTATAATTCAACCGTTGGAATTTTCGGATATGTTATACATATATAAGTTGAGTATATGTTCACAAATTTTGAACCTTAAAAGATTAATGTATGATTTGTTATGAATTTGTTATTGAAGTTTCGAAAATAAATATTTTTATTAAAAATATGGATGAGCCCCACTTTTGGTTGTTGTGGAAGTTGGCTGATTTTTGGTGGACCCCACTTGTGGTGGCTGAGTTTTATTCAAAGAGATGTGCGTAGAAAAAAAAACTTTTATTAATATTTATTAATTTAGTCTCCTTTGGCGTTCTAGCATTTTTCTATAAATAGGGTGCTTAGTTAGAATTGAAAATCACACCAGAATCATAAGCTCTCTCTCTATATTATCGAGCATATTTTACGAGTATTTAGATACTTTGAGAGTTCTTTATTCGGTCTGAATTTTTTTCAACACTATATCAAAATTTCTAAATTCAAGTAAATCTTATTCTTTTGAGGTAATAAGAGTAGTATTTGGGTGAGCAGAATATAAGGGGAATAGAAGGGTGGTTTATAGTTATTGAGGGTGAGGTGAACCCAACTTTGGAAAGGTGTTTTGCCACTATCATACAAGATGTCGACTTCGTGTTATCATAAGACATAGTTAATTATGCACATCCACTTGCTGAGTATATCTACGAGTACTACCTATATAATCTTGGAGTTTGGATGAAATATAATTCTCAATTAGAGACAATAGAGATAATTATATGTCAAGAGAAGACTCACCATTAGAAAGAACATGATAGCAATTTTCTCGTTTTTCTTTGGAGTCTATTGTGTTAACCAAGGATAATTCTCCAGTCATATGATATTTATTATAACTTAGATCATGGCTCCTACGTATACGAAGGTTTCATGAAAGATTTTCCAAATATTTTAATTTCTAAAGCAGTTATTAAGCTGTACCTTTATGTAGAAGGTGCCATTGTGATGTCTTATCCAAGGTTGGGATGAAATCATGATTGATATATATTTGTATCAAAACTCACAGCATATGTGTTGTATTTTGCACGACAATTGTAATAATAAAGTTGTAGTTATTTTCTGTACCATGTATTTAGCAACTCAGAATGGGTTGAATGGATTGGACCTATTTTGGAGGCGTCACAGATTTATCGTCACATTGAGCCTATCCATGAATCTAGATTATGAGGAAAAATAAAAAAAAAACAAAAACAAAAGCAACTAAGACTCCGTTTGCTTCAAGGACAACCTTTTCCGGAAAATATTTTCAGAAGAAATCATTTTCCATGAAAATGATCCAATTTTCATTATTTTCCATCGTTTGTGAAGCATGTGAAAGTGCAAATTTGTTCACTTCCTCTCTTCCCCAAGTTCAGGTTATATCCCTATCTTCCCTGTTATATATATATAGAGAGAGAGAGAGATATGCACTCTTCTTCTCCGTTTCCCCAAATTTTATGCTACAAGATCTATTTAGAAAAGAAGATTATTTTTATGATGATTCCCTAAAATAATGTGAATTTGATGAAGAAATATTGCTATAGGATGAGAGAGAAGAGGGATACGAAGAGAAGGAAAATGACTTGCCGACTTGAAATTGGTAAGTTGTTTTCTTGATTTAAGGGATGTTTTTCCATTGAATACTGAAAAATATCGGAAAAATCTTTTCCAGAAAATGTTTTCCTTGAAACAAATGGAGCCCTAGCATAAATAATAAACCTTGCAAGTGTTCTTCAACTTAAAAGTTAAGAGAGAATGAATCCCATCATCATCATATACATGATAGTATTACTTTGGCTACAAAGAATAGATACTAAAATAGTATACAAAATGATGTGTATGATTATGGTTGTTTTATAACACCAATGGGCCTACCATGAATGGTGAAGCATCAGCTATTTACAATTTTGACACATAATTTTGTATTCAAAAGAAAAAAAAAACCAAAAGTAACTCAGAATGAAACACGAGGGTGATAACAAAAATCAATACTAGCAGCAAGAAAAAAGAGTTTATGGTCAAATATGCCAAAACATTTTAAACAGAAGTAGTTACAAAGACAGAACTTCAAAAACTATAATAGAATAACTTTAAACGGGAATTCATAGGTCAAGAATGAACAGTAGACAACCATTAGTTGAATGTAAACGAACAGTAGTATAAAGAAAAACAAAGGATAAATGATCAGGTAATCATATATTTAAAAGAAGAAAACAAAAAAGAACAAATGAAATTTCAGAACAAATTTCAAAGACACCACAAAGTAGTTTTCTCATTTGCCATTCGTTGTAGGATAGAGTGGAAAAAAAATGGAGAAGAGTACCTATGCGCAAAGAATCATGAAAGGTTTCATATAGAAATTCGAATCGAACATATTTGAGAATATTTATGATATACTAAATACATGTAAGAGGGGTACCTGATAACTTGAACTGAAGAAAGGCTAATTTCTAAGAGTGGAATATACAAAAATGAAAACAAGTTACATACAGCAAATAGAGTATGCGAATCATCTAGTCATACAACTAGAAAAACAAAAAGATATGCTGAAAAGTTCTTGATTGTAATACATATCAATTTTAAAAAGTAAATGAATAAAGATAGACCTTATGTCAGTGAAGTACAAAAGGAAAGTAAATGAAATAAAAAAAATTGGAGAGATAAAAAGTAACTTTAGAGAGAAACTGAAAAATTTAGAGAGTGAAATTAGTAAATTTAGGGAGATAAGAAGTATGAACTTTTGTTAGAGAGAAAATTGAAAAATTCGAAAGATAGGAAGTAGATAACAAGTATAAACTTTTGTAAGAGAGAAAGTTGAAAATTTCGAAACATAGGAAGTAAAAAGTTTTTGAGGAAGAGAGTTTAAAACTTTTAAAGGAGAGTGGAAAATTTAGAACTGAAATTAAAAGGCTTGGAGAGGTAAAAAGTAAAAACCTTTGAGAGAGAGTTAAAAATTTCGAGATTTGGGAAGTAAAAACTTTTGATGGAGAAAGTGAAGCTTTTGAAGAAGAGAGTGCAAAATTTAGAGACTAAAAAGAAAAAAAATTCAGAGAAAAAATGTAATTTTTTTTGAAATAGAGCAAGTTAAAATTTCGAGTTAGTAAATAAAAGCTTGTGAGGGAGAGAAATTGAAACTTTATAGGAAGAGAGAGCGAAAAACTTTTGAAAGGAGCAAAAAACTTTTAAGGGAAAGAAAACGAAAAAAATTATGGATAAAAATATAAAAATTTTCAGAACCTACAAACTTCAAATTTTGAAACAGAGAAAATTAAAAAGTTCCAGAGTTGAGAAGTAAAAACTTTTCAGGGAGTTAAACTTAAAAAATTTTTGAGGGAGAAAAAGTTAAAAACATTTTAAATTTCATTGGAGATACAGAACCATGTAAACTCAGTCATCTTTGTTTTGCCATGGTAACCTGCCTTCTGTGTCCGTTATTCATTCTTGTATTCAGTCATTCTCACTGTTTTCTGGACTGATCCCAAATGCTCAGAAGAGTCAATGCTTCTTATCAAATGTTGATGAAGATGAGAAGGAAAGCATTTGTTCTATGCTGGGTTTCCCTATGGTGTGCTACCTATCCGGTTTCTTGGGGTTCCTCTCATCTCCTCTAAGCTTTCTCACTCAGATGGCATGCCTCTATAATTCAGATAATCACGGCTAGAGTTTCTTCCTGGACTGCTAGATTCCTCTCATACTCGGGACGGCTTCAGTTGATCAAATCTGTCTTGTTTGCCATTCAATCTTTCTGGTCAGCCCACTTTATTCTACCCAAGTCAGTTATGAGATCAATCCAATCAATTCTGTGCAGATTTCTATGGAAAGGGACATCTCTTCTGAAATATGGAGCCAAAGTCTCTTGGAAAGATTTATCCATGCCTTACTCTGAGGGTGGTCTTGCTATCAAGAGTTTAATCGACTGGAACTTGGCTCTCATTCTACAGCACCTCCTTAAGGTTATTTCTCCCTCTCCTTCCTCCTTGTGGGCTTCTTGGGTTCAAGGCACTGTTCTCAAGGAAAGGAATTTCTGGAATATTGATATTCCCTCAGATTGTTCTTGGATTTGGCGTAAAATCCTTCATTTAAGGCCTACTACACTGAACTTCATTATTTACCGTGTGGGCAATGATAGCAGTTTCAGTTTGTGTTTTGATCCGTAGCTTAATGGCCGGGCCATTTCTCCTTCTGTGGCACTTATATCTAATTCTAGGCTTTCTTCCTCGGCTCGGGTATCTAGTATGATTTCTCATGATTCTTGGTCTCTGCCCCTGAGTAATCACCATGATGTGATGCAGTTTCGAAGTCTATTTAATGATGTGCCTGTGCCAGCATCTGTTGAGGATATTATTCTATGGGATGGTATTGTAATCACTACTTTGAAGGCCAAATCTATTTGGGAATCCATTCGGCAAAGAGCTCCGCAGGTAAACTGGGCAAATCTGTTATGGCATAAACTCCATGTGCCCCGGTACTCCTTTACTTTATGGCTGGCTTTGCGTGGGAGATTGCCTACGAATGATGTTTTTTACTCCTACTCTAATTTCTATTCCTTGGTCTGTCCTTTATGTAATTTAACTGCTGAAACCTTCCCCCATATTTTCTTCAACTGCCCCTACTCTAAAACTGTTATTTCATTTGTTTTGGCCGCTGGGAATTGGATTAATGTTCCACTTGTCTGGGATAATTTGGTTGATTATATCCTTCAGTTTAATGGGAGGTACATGAATGATGTCTGAGATCTTGAAGTTGGCATTTGCTACTTCGGTGTACAAATTATGGGGTGCTAGGAAATCTATGCTGCATGACAAAATCAAACTCCCCCCTCTAGTGCTAGCAAAGGAAATTGTGCAGTTGGTTAAGGCTCGGCTTTCCTCTTCCCTGAAGTTCCACAAGGCAGCCCAGAAATGTAGTAGCTATCACAACTGGTTGTATTAGTTGTCTTGTATTGTCTGTGTGGTTCTCTTTTGTTATTCTTGGTCTGATGATTGGTTGTTATTTTTTTTAACTAGTCCTGCTGCTTCTGTTTTGTTCCTATGTGAATTCGGCTTTTGTCCAATCATTTGAAGTTAAAAAACATTTGAAGAGAACGAAAAAAACTTTTGAAGCAGACAAAGTTAAAATCTTTTAGGGAGAAAAATTGAATAACTTTTTAAGGGAGAGAAATTTGAAATTTAAAAATTTCAGAAAGAAACAAAGTATAATTTTTAAAGATAGAAAATTAAATAGTTTGAGAGTTGAGAAGTAAAAACCTTTGAGGTAGAGTTAAAATTTTTTTAGGAAAAATTAAAAAGTTTAGAGGGAGACAAAGTGAAAAAGAATTTAAGGAAGAGAAAGTGGAAAACTTTCAAGGGAGAGAAATTGATAAATTTTAGTGACATAAATTCAAAACTTTCGGAAGATACAAAGTATAAATTTTGAAAGCGAGAAAATTATAAATTTTGAGATTGAGAAGTAAAAACTTTCAAGGGAGAAAAAGTTAACAACTTTTGAGGGACAAAAATTAAAAACATTTTAAGGAGAGTGAAAATTCTTGAGGAAGAGAAAGTTCAAAACTTTTTAGGGAGTCAAAGTTAAACACTTAAGGGATAGAGAGAAAACACGTTTGAGGGAGAGGAAGTTAAAACCTTTTACGGGAGAGAGAATGGAAAACTTTTAAAGGAAAGAAAATGATAATTTTTGGGACTGAAATTTAAGAATTTCGGAAGATCCAAAATATAAATTTTGAAAGAAAGTGCATTTAAATTTAGAGAGTAAAGTAAAAACATTTGAGCGAGAGAAAGTTAAAAACTTTTTAGAGAGAGAATACCAAGAACTCTTGAAGCAGAGAGCTAAAAATTTTGCAGGAGTGAAACTTGAAAACTTTTGAGGGAGAGAAAGTTGAACCCTTTTAAGAGAGTGAAAAACTTTTAAAGCAGTGAAATGAAAACTTTAGGGGCAGGAATTTAAATTTTTTTGAAGATTAGTATGATTAGATAGTAAGTGATGAAACCCAAAAGGGCACAACTGAATGTACTGTTGTTAATAATTTAATTCTTTATATACAAACAAATTTTATGTGACGCTCCCAAAATAGGTATACACAATCCATTCTGAGTCACCAAATACATGGTACAGAATTCAAATACAAACTTAATTATACAATTATCGTGTAAAATACGACAAAACATTAGTTGAGAGTTTTAACACGAATATTGTCTCGTAGACAATATCCAAACTCAAATAGAGTCCTCATTATAATTATTATCACACTATTTTATAAAATAGTGAGGACTACTACAACCACCATCTCGGTCCGCCACTCAATTCCTCAGCTAGTCTCATCTATGTTCTCATTTTTTGAAGAGAATAATAAAACTAAAAAGTGAGTTCAACTAGCCCAGTAAATAATATTATGACTAAGATAATGCAGAATAAATTATCTTTAGTCTTCAACAGTGTAAAACTGATAGAATACAATAAACAACAAGTTTAACTTTAGCGGAACAAGCAATCCATTAGAAGAGTCAATTAGAGCATGATATCTACTATCTTCTATGATTTAAAAGTTCATCATCAATATTTTATCGTTGTAACACAACTCAATAAATAATCCACATCACTGAATTATCCATGCACTACGGGCTAATGATATTCATTAGTATCACATCCACGAATTATCCATGTAGTACGGGCCAAGGGTATTCGTTATTATCACCAGTAGTCATGATCATGCCAACAACCATCCATCAATGCACTACGCCAACAGACGATGAGGACTTTTACCACATCATTTGTAAGATTACAGGTCATGATTTCTTGGTCATAATCATACCAATCAACAGTCCATCTATGCACTACGGGCCAAATATGACTTTCATCACAATATAAGCATGAGGATGACGACAATGATATAAGAATTCAATTAAGTGAAAGCAAGGATAAATTTTAAAGATTTATAATTTAATTTATCCGGAGTTCAAGAATGTCCAAATTGTCAACATGATAACTGCTTTGTGGAGTAAAATTCAAGAATAATATTCATGTATCAAAAATAATTTGGACAGAAAAAAAATCAATAATATAGTATAGTAAATCACACAAGACTTTAAATCACTAGCCCAATAATATCTTTTTTGGGTTAACTTAGTCCACCACATACTCACCCTTATATTTGATATTATGTTACTTGAGACCTTTGATATTATTTTTAACATTATGTAATATAAGTATAGTAATTTATATTATTTAATTTATAAAAAGATAATGTTATAAATATTAAATTTTGTACTAAAAAATATCTCAAATAATATAAATATCATTACATTAGATTAGCCAAATAATTGTATTGGTTACATCATTATCCATTGGTCCATTATGATTTTCAGGAAAGTTTCGATCGTAAATATTTCTAGTAAGTAGTAAATATTACTGCTGCTTAAAAGAATAAGCGCTAAAAAAAAGCTGACTTGAACGAGCATACCTGACTGCCGTGAAGCATCTCTAGCCATTCTGCTTTCTTCTAAGCAACCATTTTTGGTTTAATTATCGGCTGCGTTGGGTTTTCTCTTGGGTTTCTTGTCCTATAAGGTAAGGCCATTGTTTCAACACCATTTTCTTTTCTATCTTTCTAATTTCAAGCATTTTTTATCGTCTTACAAATCCTATGAAGTTGCTTAGGCATTGATATTACTGTTTAGGCTTTATTTTGCTATTTTTCTTTAGGGTTTTGTGGCCAACACATTTGTGTCTGTAGTTATTGCCAACCAACTGTTTGTAATTATGTCCGTATGAGTATTCCCAGTTACCCTATTTGTCAATTAGTGAAGACAATATAAGTTTTATTATTTCATAATTTTTACCATCTCAATTTCAAGTTTGAAAATATCTCAAATTAATTTTCAAAAGTCAATAATTTGAAACGGAGGTAGTATTATACTTCTATTTGATTTATTATTGTTCTTTCGTGCATTTGCAGGAATGGTGGGATTTATCTGTTGGAAGCGGCATTTCATCTGCAGGTGGAATTGCACAAGACCTTCGGACTGATGGTCGAAAAAGATTAACTTATCGGCCCATTTATGTTGAAACCGGAGTCATTCCTCAGGTTTAACATTTACTTTTAATGATCCCTCTTTCTGTTCCAACATTTTTCAAGATGTCATGTTTACATAGTAGGGATTCATGACAGGCAAGTGGTTCGGCAAAAGTGAAGATGGGTGCAACAGAAGTTATAGCTAGTGTGAAGGTACTTTGTCGTCTAAGCATTTGACACTAGTTTTTCATCTACTTTCCAGATGATGAGTCATGTTTATTTTTCTGAGCTTAATAACTCTACTATAGAGTTGTCAGATAAAAGTGTATTTACTGTTGCCTATTAATTGCATATGATTGCAGGCTGAACTTGGAAGGCCAAGTGCTTCGCAACCTGACATGGGAAAGGTTTCTCTATATGTAGATTGCAGTCCTACAGCAGCACCAATGTTTGAGGTTGTATACCCTTGATTTTCTGGTGCTTATGCAATTGTGTTTTTTTTATAATGCATCAATTGAGCTCCTTGTTTGCTGCATTTCTTTGTGACCAAGAGTAAATTAGGGGACGAACAAATTTATGCTTCTTTGTTTACATCAATGTCCAGGTTTTATAATCTGAAAAACGAACATTTAAGTGGTAGGCACACACATCCATGTCAGCATCTTAGATGAGCTGTGAAGTAGCCGTGAAGGCAAATATTTATCTTGTATTTTCAATTTCATCCTCTCCAAGTAAGGAAAAAGTGAATTTTGTGACCATTAGGGCAAGTTAGAATTTATAGACATCTAAAATATGTGAATTTGAATTGTTAGTTTAAGTGTTTCTACAAGGGTCACAGGTTCTTATATGACCAGGGGCAGCAATGGTGATTGCTTGTTAAAATTACTTAAAAAGTAGAGAATCAACAATCCTTTCTTGTTAAGTCAACACATAAGGCAATTTTTTTGCTCTATCGTCATTCCTCCTTTACTGTTAGATTTTTCCCCTTAATGATAACTATTTAATTATCTACAGTGTGAAATTGTTTTTTGCCACTGGGTTTTTCAATCACCTTGCTGACTTAATTTTAACTTATTTGTGTCCATAGTCCATACCGAATGCAAAGCTTTCTGCTTTTCTAAATTTTAACTAATTCCACTCAATCAAAAGTTTTAAGACAATATCCAATACACAAAAGTATTAAAATTCGACTACATATTAACTTGAAAACAACAAAAAAGAAAAAATCAAATTAAAGAAGAAAACCTCCATTGGTTAATGCGTTCGTCTGGAAAATTAATCGAAACGGAAATCTCATTCATTAAAATCGACCATGATTTGATCCTTTTTGTTAACGGGGAAAGAGGGGAAGGTTAAGAACTGTAAAGATGAATATGAATAAGTTCATGGGCCTCTTTCTACCCATGTGGGTAAGGAAGAAGGAAGATAAAAGGGTGAAATTGTATAGAGAGCCAAACGATGAACAAGTGGTAGAAATTCCTAACTAAAATCAAATGCAATTTAACAGAAATTTCCAAAAATGTACCAAACTACCAGAAAGGTCATCATTACATATAGGGACACATCACCCACCTTGCCACCCTTAAAAGCTCCTCCTTTCCATCCCCAACTAGATTACATATCTGGTGGTGGTATAGTTAGTTACTTGGTTCAATTCTCCCACGCGCACTACAAAATATATATTCCTTGCATTTATTTAATGAAATGAAAGAAAAGGATGGCAGACCAAAATTAGGGTACGGAAGCTTATATTTCCATATTTTTATATGTTCTTTATTATGTGAATTATGAGTGAATCTTATTTCAGAAAGTCTAGGGGGACCAGGGTAGTGATTGGCCAGAATTTTTTTTTTTGACTACAAAATAATTAATGTGATTTATTGAAACTGAAATTTTAAAAAAATACAGTGATTTAGACTGTACAACCCTGTTTTTTACATGTATTCAAATGACACATAAATCAATGCATTTTATAAAAAATTCAGTTTCAATAAATTATATTAATTATTTTGTAGTCAAAAGCAAAAAAAATTAAAAAAAAAAATCCAGCCAATCACTACCCCGGTCGGAAAACCCCGGTACCCCTAGAAGTACTCATTTTACTTTCATGTGAGAGAGACTCGTGTAAAAATATTATGTAAAAATATCAATTTTCTTTTTGTATTTACTACCTTCGTTCATAGAAAATGACAAGTAGGGATAACAATTTAAATCAAAATTGCATTCAAATTCGCAAAATCACATTTGTTGGGATTGACTCATACTTCTGCAGGTTGGACGAATGACCACTACGACATGGTATACGTAGTCAGGGGTCTCGCTCTCCGGTGAGTGAGCGGTTGCCCAGCTCGCCGATGAGCTGGCGGAGGTTGCAAGGGGAAGCGCCCCTGAAAGCCAAGCGCAAAGTGTAATTATGTTTGAGGATTTATTAATTAATAGTCCGGTATTGAATTTTATTAATGCATGTATTGAGCTTCATGACTAATGAGCTCATGTTACAGAAGTTAGGGCTTTCTAGTCATTATAAAAATATTGTTTGACATGTGAATTATTGTAGAGTGTGTGAGGTATCTAATGAATACATCAGACAAACGAGACTAATTAAAATTGGTGAACCTGAATATATATAACTTTTATTTAAGAATTATGAATTTCAGTTATTTTTTGTTGAGGTAAAACTCAAATATTATCAAGAACATTTGTTATATAATTTTATTTTTGTCGTAATTTAAGTTATATATTTGCATGAGATCGAAATATACTGATTACTTTATATTGCATCCGTTGTCACTAGAAAAACACATGTAACTGTTCAAAAATGTCAATATTAAAATTGCGTTATAAATTGACATTTAATTATTATTATTTTAAAAGTAACCTTTCTTAATTCATTTACGTTAACCCATTTATGACCTCTCTAGTCAAAAGATCACTCGACTTAATAATAAATAAAAGTAAATAATCTTATATTTTGAAGTAGAAAAAATATTACATGAGAAAAACATGTTAAAAAATAAACTTTTAGTCCACGAAACACTCAAGAATATATATGAGTTGGGGTACACGCGCAAGAAGTGCACGTGCACAAAGTAACCAACTAACTTTAGATGCTACTTTGAAGTACTTTTACTACTCTCTCAGACTTGTTATACCAGCCTTCATAAACTCCTCTCTCTCTCTCTCTCTCTGCCTTCAAAATCCTTCTATCAAAAGAAAAAGAAGAGAGAAAATTAAGGAAGAATATATATATATATATATATATAGCAACTCAATGAGTCGACTCGCTCCATTATCAGAAGAACCGGAAATAAACGAAGGTGATGAGGTAATCAACAGTAGTAGTAGCAGTGCAGCAGCAAAGTGGGCAACAAAAAAGGGAGAAACATGGAGAAAATGGATCAAGACCCATTTCCCTCATTCACTCCTCTTCAATAAGAAATCTGAGGATGATCTTAAGATATTATTAAGTGTACTGGGCTGTCCTCTTTTGCCTGTCTCAGTTTTTCACCACTCCACCACGGCTGCCAATACCATTACCATTACTATTACTCCTCCTCCTCCTCCTCCTCCTCCTCCTCATCAAGTAAGTCCTTGTACTAGCCAGTCATTTTTTCTACACCCAAGTGCCTATGCAACTCTAGTATATAATTTTTTTCTTATTATTATTTTTTGGGGTCAAATTTATCATGTTAAAAAGTACTTTACCATTCTTGACAACAAATAGGTTGATGAATTATACGTATAATTTACTATATATATTAGCCCTAATTTTTATAATTTTAAAATAATATTTACATATGCCTAATTATTAATATAAAAATAGTCAATTTGATTATAAAATAAAGTCAAAATGGACTAAGGCGGTATTTGTTTAGAACTAAATGGAGCTGAATCTGAATGGTTGAATCAATTCGGTCGTTTGTTTTTAGTGCGAATATTTGAATCGATAAGAGAGGCGAAATTTGAATGGAAATTCGAATGAAGTAAAAAAAAAAATTTAAAATTAAAAAAATATAAAAAAATATTAACTATTATATTAAGTAATATTAAATAAATTAACAATAATTTTGAATTTTTTTAGAGGGGATAAATAATAAAGTTTTGTCTTTTAGATGTTTCAGATATGTCAATTATCAAATAATTTTTTTCATTCAGATTCAGATTCAGATTCAGATTTATTCAGTTTTTATCAAACACTCCCTAAGATTACTTCCTCCCTTTTTATTTGTCTTTTAAAAGAGTAAAATTTGTTCATTTTTATTTGTAATTTGTAGATTTTAAGAAAATATTAATGATTTAATTTTTCATATTATCTCTCTATTAAAAACTCCCTCCGTCCCTTAATATATGACGTTTTAGAGAAATATTTTTGTCTATTAATATAAGACGTTTTAGAATTTCAAGTAAACATTAATTGCTTAATTTTTAATATTACCCCAAATATTAAATATAACTTTGGTTCTCTCACTATTTTTTACCCAATAAATAACACTCTTTTTCCAATATAAGGGCAATATAGATAATTAATATTACATTTAATGTTATACAATCATTTTATTAGTACACGTGAATAACTCTAAAACGCCTTTATATTAAGGGACGGATGGAATATTATTAACTTATTTTTATTTTATCCTTTTCAATAAATTTTAAAAGGATAATATTGAGATTTTGTAATTATTTTGATTAATCAAACAAAAAATTAATTACATTTCTTAGTTTTCTATTTTTTCTTAAAACTTCAAATAAAAATAACAAATGGAAAAAGAAACAGTTGATATATATATATATATATATATATATATATATATATATATATATGAAATGGAGTATTTTTTTTTATGCTTCTCAGTTCTTCTGTCAAAATAATTAATTATGAACCCCATGACCAAATTTACATAACCATTAGTTACCTCTTACATTTCCTTGTTTTTACTTCCCTAGGAAGAAAAGGTGGAGCACTTTGACTCTTCTTTAATAATCAATTAATTTCAATAAAGACCATGTCCCCCCTCCCCCTCCGACTCCCACTCCCACTCCCATTTCTCCTAATTTTGTTCTCTTTGATTATAAATGTACCTTTCGGCCAGAAATTAGCCCTCCATATTTATGACATAATAAAACTTTATTGTTAAGTGAAAGGTGATAGGATTTTAAAAGAAAAGAAAATGACATCTCAGATTAGACTTCTTTTAGCAGCAGTTAATGAATATATACTTGATAAATCTACAAAAATGCAAAGTTTCTACCTAAGGAATTTTTTTTACTCGTCAAAAAGAAATAAAATGTAGTTTTAATTTATGTTGGGTGTAGTAGACTATTCCCTCCGTTCTTTAATATAAGTCGTTTTAGAATTGTGCACGAGTATTAAAGAAATAATTATATAGCATTAAATATAAGGGCAAAGGTGTAAAAATGCCCCTGATATTTACTCTGAAATCCCACTAATGTTCCCCTAACGTTACAAAAACCAGTTCACCAAAGCCCCTCTTGTTGACAGACATGCCAAATAGACAAACGGGTAAAACCTCTATGACGTGGCTGACACGTGGCAAGAATATTTACTGAAATTAATTAATACAGAAATTACTTAAGGCTTAGATATAAAACATACTCTAAACAAAACAATATATATCATTTAATCAAAACAAAAAAAACTTAAATTCAAAATAAAAAAAAGCATAACATATTTACATCATTTAATCAAAATACTAAAATCTAAATTATTTTGTTAATTAATCAAAATAACTAATAAAATAAAACAAGCTTTGATGAGTTGGTTGTACTTTTGAAAAAAAAAAAGAAGTTCAGGGTCGAAGTGAGATTTTGGGATAAATATCATGGACATTTTTGCACCTTTGTCCTTAAATATAATATCAATTATTTATATTGTCATTGTTGGAAAAAGAGAGTGTTATTTATTAGATAAAAAATAATAAGAGAACCAAAGTTATATTTAATACTTGTGATAATATTAAAAACTAAACAATTAATAATTACTTGAAATTCTAAAACTACTTATATAAGGGACGGGAGGAGTACTAAACTACTAATATGTCATAATGGGCATGTTCATGCATGTTATATATATATATATATATATAAAAGGGTATTTGTCTTAAATACATTATTTTCGTTTGCAGAGCACTTAATAGTTAATATGTATGTTTCAAATAGTCATTGATAAATATGATGAAATGTCAAAAGTATCACTAATAAAATCTCTTAAAATAGTATATGTTAATTTATATATTTTTCAGGTCTCATCATCGGCACAATACATAATACAACACTTTAAGGCGGCCACCGGTTGCCGGAAGCTAGAAGGGAATGTAAAGAACATGTATGCAACCGTAAAAGTGAGCATGGCTATGGTGGATGAGCTCAGCTCAAACGGCTCGGCTAGCGGAGCTACCAACGGGATTCCAACAAGGGGATGCTTTGTAATGTGGCAAATGGTACCTAACAAGTGGCTAATTGAACTTGTTGTGGGTGGCCACAAAGTTGTAGCCGGCAGTGACGGCAATGTGAAACAGCGCCGCACCCCTTGGCTCGGCTCTCACACGGCTAAAGGTGGTGTTCGTCCTCTGAGGCGTTCTCTTCAGGCAAGTAATCACTGTTATTAGGCTTAAATACGATTTAAACTTTAATATCTCTGAATTTTTGTAAATAAAATTTTCTGGTCACTAAACTTAGTATTTTTTTTACTAGAATAAATTACAAGACTCAAAATGAAAAGACAATTTAGTCTTTTAAAAATATAAATCATTTATATTTTTTTTTCATTTTTTCTCAATTTTATTCCCTTCATATCACACTAATTATACCTCCACTAGAGGGTGGCATTTTTCTAAATAGAGATGTTCCTTTTTCTCTTTTTTTTTTAATGTGCCTTGAAAAATAAGGATTTTTGTGACATTGTTACTTTTTGCATGTTCTTTCTTTTTTGTATGGCCTTCACGTGGAGTTGAGTGGAATTTGTGTCATGTTTTCCAGTTATGCGTGCCTAGCCAATGACACATGTTGTGGGGTTACATATGATTCTGAGTTTGAATCACTAAATTCTTTATTTAGTCTCTTTTGTGAAACGATTCAGTCATAAGTTCTCAACGACCCCAACAAATCTCGAGCTTACAAACAACTCAATTTCTCAGCAATAAACGAAGAGGTGAGGCTGACAAAGAGATGAATTAGAAAACCTTTCCATTTTTATATAAAAATAAGAATCAAAGACTAAGAATCGACTATGTATCGAACCCCTAAACTAGTAGGGTTCATCAAGTAAGGATCGAGTATGTGTCACATAAAGGAGGCAAACTCGAACCCTAAAACGAGCCAACGGTGATTCGTGCTCTGTCTTATAAACCCAAAAATGACTATGGCCCAGATTCGGCTTGAATTCGAGTGCCGCTTTATTTTTTCGAGCCGAATCCGAATCGGGTACTGAGTTACCGGACTGTTTTCACCCCTAGTGACCTAGCTTTTGTGTTTAGGCAGATGTATGTATACAATTCCTTTCTCTAATGAATATATTTTTGATGTTTTTTTTTTAAAAAGCTATCAAATTTATTTTGTTTGAAAATAACATCAATTGATCATTTATGCAGGGACTAGATCCACTGGCTGTATCAGATGCATTTTCCCTAGCTCAATACATGGGAGAAAAGCAAATCAAGGACGTGGATTGCTTCGTGTTAAAACTATCCGCCGATCATACGGACCTTGCTGCACGAAGTGATCCCACGGCCGAGATGATCAAACATGTTATGTTTGGCTATTTTAGCCAAAGAAATGGATTGCTGATTTATTTAGAGGACTCTTACTTAACCAGAATTCAGTCCCCTGGTTCCCACCCTATATATTGGGAAACCACAATGGGCACCAAAATCGAGGACTATCGGACCCTCGAGGGCGTGATGATCGCACATTCGGGTCAATCGAGCGCGATCATCACACGTTTCGGAGACAATTTGAGGGCGGGCCCCGCAATAACTCAAATGGAAGAGACGTGGATGATCGACGATCTGGCGTTTAATGTCCCTGGGTTGTCCATGGATTGCTTTATTCCTCCTGAGGATATGCAAAAGGATTATCCCGAGGAAAACCTCGGTTGGAGATCAACGTTACATGGATGATTTTAAATCAATTTTATTGCTTAGTAATTAATTTTATCAAAAATGCATTATATTACTAACCTTACACTACTTGCATATAAAATATAAGTAGTTGGATCTTCAATTTTGTTGGACTATATATTGAAATATCTTTGTTATGCAGTTCCTTTCAGAAATTGCCGAGTCTGGTTTTCTCTTCTGTATTCCTAGTTAGTTTATGAACAAGGGTAATATTGTTCAGTTGAAGTTGGGTTAAATTGAAGCATGCTTCGGAAACATGTATATGTGCGATGAAGGCTTGAGTATCTGTGAACTTGTACACAATGTTTCTCTCCGGCTTATGCTTCGGGGATAGCCCAAATCATTTTAAGCCAAAGGCTTCATCGGATATGAATTTCCGATGATTGCTTTAACTTTTCGATTCATTCTTCAAATGTATACCCTATCGGCGCCCATTTTTAATAACTTTCTATATTTCATAAAAAAAAAAGTCTCATTTGTCAAAAAAAAATAAAAATTTACCTCTCAAAAAGAGATCTCTTTTTATTAATAATCTATATTAAAAAGTTCGGGTTTTATGGGAAGAGGTGACCTTAATTGCACTGCAATGCCAATAACCACAACTAATAAGTACTCCTATATTGCAACAAAATAAAGAAACCTTCTTTCTTTCTTTCTTTTTTCTTTCTTTCAAATCATTACATGCCTTTTGAGACCCAAAAACTAATTAAAGAATTAACTTTTAAAGTTTGTTATGACTTTGACTTGGTCATTTGGTTATGGTACAACAAAATATAGCAAAATAGAGTCCAATTTTGAGAAGAAAGGATTTACTAAATGTCCCTATGAGCATACCCTATTCACCAAGACCTTACCGGCCAGGAGGTAAATTTCTAATTGTATGCCTCTATGTTCATGATTTAATTTTTACTGGCAATAATGAAGAGATGTTCATGGCTTTCAAACAGTCTATGAAAAGGGAATTTGATATGACTGATTTGGGAAAGATGAGATATTTTTTGGGTATAGAAGTATTGCAGCAAGACGATGGAATCTTCATTCACCAAAAAAATATCTCCAAAAAATTCTGGACAGGTTTGGAATGACAGAGTCCAACTTAGTGCTCAATTCTATAGTTCTTGGAGCTAAACTTAGGAAAAACAGCAATGGAGAATCCGTAGACAACACTTTTTTCAAACAGATGATTGGGAGTCTCATGTATCTAATAGCAACCAGACTTGATCTCATGTTTGTTGTCAGCTTGCTTAGTAGGTACATGGAATGCCCAACAGATTTACACCTACAAGCAACTAAGCGAGTGATCATATATTTTTCATGCACCAATCGACAACGGATCATTGGCACGCGACCAAACATCTTCTACGCTATCTATGTGGAACACTTGATCATGGTATTATTCTGTATCGCCAAACAACCCCAGCGCTTCACACGTTCTCAGATGTAGACTAGGCTGGTGATAAAGATGATTATACATCCACAAGTGCTTATCTCATCTACATTGGTCAAAGTCTCGCTTCTTGGAGCTCGAAGAAATAACGCACTGTTGCCCGCTTCTCCACCGAAGCTGTGTGGCTAGCTACTACAACCGCTGAACTTCGTTGGATATGTTCCCTACTTACAGATTTGAGTGTCACCATTCCACATCCACTGATGGTTTATTGTGACAATGTTGGTGCCACCATCCTCTGCGCAAACCCTGTCTTTCACTCTTGTATGAAGCATGTGGCTCTTGATTATCACTTCATTCGCAAACAGGTTCAAAATGACTTGCTTCGTGTTGCTTATGTTTCCTCGGCTGACCAACTTACTGATGTCCTCAGCAAGCCACTCTCTCGTCAACGGTTTCAGCTTCTCCAAACCAAGATTGGACTTACCCGTCGGCCGTCCATCTTGCGGGGGCATGATAGAAATACCAAAGACATTCAAAGCCGTGAACAACGACCGACTGAATCAGAAGAAATATTTGAGTTCCTTAATTAGTGCAACAAATCAATTTGAGTACCTTAATTAGTGCAACAGATCTGTTCAAATATTCTATTCATATTTGTTTGTAATCTTTCCAAGTTCAAAGGATTTTTGAGCATCATTGGTGTATATCAGTATAGTTACATGAATATAACATAATTCTTACATCTTCTCTTCTCTGTTTAATAAGTCAACTTATATCATTAACATATCCAAATCAGAAACTAGAATTAATAATATAATTTTTATAATAAAACAAAATTAATAATTCATTTTTTAAGGAAATAATTAAAATAAGATCATTTCATATAATATTATATTTGCTACATTTACTAAAATATATATTCAAGTTTAATTAAAATTATATTATTAATTGGATAAAATAGTGTTGGATATTTACATTATCTAAAATTATATAATATGTGACGCCCCCAAAATTAGGTATACGTCACCCATCTTGGGTCGCCACTTACATGGTACATAAATTCAAATACAACTTACTAACATAAGCGTCGTATACAATACGACATAAAGCGTAATTTGAATACAAATATTGTCTACTAGATATTATACAAACTCAAAAGGAGTCCTCATTACAACTATTATCACACTATTTCACGAGAATGGTGAGGGCTACTAATCTTATCCTCCCGGACCATTACTCCGAGTTCTGAGGCTGCGTCCCATTATGTTCTCATTTCACGAAGAGAAACGGTGAAAGAAAAGGTGAGCTCAACTAGCCGAGAAGAAATATTATGACTAAGATAATGCGAGAATAAATTATCATTAGTCTTGACGATGTTAAAGCGATAAAATACAATAGACAAACCGGTTTAGCTGCGGTGAATATCTGATCCATTAAAAGAGTCAAGTAGAAAATAAAGTCTACTATCTTTTAGGTTTTAAAAGGTTTTCATCAATTTTATCACTAAGACTCGGTTTAATGAATAAACCACAATATCTAATCATCCTGCATTACCACGATCAAGGATTTTCATCAAATTATCAATGGTCAAGCGACTATACCGAATCACCCTGGTCATAATCATACCAAAAACTATCCATCATTTGCATTTACGTGCCACTTTGAGGACTTTTATCACATCATTTATAACAAAGCCGTGATTATCACCGAATGATCCACCGGTCATAATCATACTAAGTTCATCATCTATGCGTAAGCGAAGATAACATAATATAACATGAGGATGATGATGATGACATAATAATTCAATAAAACAAGTTCAAGAATTATTTTATCCGAGGAATTAGTAACGTCCAAATTGTCAACAAGATCTTATTTTGTAGAGTAAAATTCAAGAATGATCGAGAAGAATATTTCCATGAAAAGATCTTTGGATGAAACGCAAATATCAAGGATATTCTACTAATTTCATGGAGTATAGAAGTCAAAGTTTTAACCAACTGGGTATAATAAAGAATGGAATAACAAAAGAAATCACCGTGCATGCGGTACTTGTAGATGAGGCGAGTTATTCAGCGAGAATAATAATAACGGAACCGGTCGGTGAAATTCACAAGCGGGATGATCCAAGCGAATAATAAATCTTTGAATAATAATAAACAATGGAACGAAGTTAGGTGTAAAACACATGATGAGGATATTCCAACAAAATAATAAATGCGGAATAATAAACAATGGAACCGGTCCGGTGTAAAAACACAGACGAGGATATTCCAATGAGAATAATAAAGAATGGAATAATGAGAAGAAGATCGCCAGTATATAGGGGATTAAGCGTATCTGAGTTATTCAAGCAGAATAAATAAGAATGGAATAATATAAAGTTTCACCAAGTATAGGGTATCTGCGCATATCTGAGTCATGTATAGGGTATGCCACTTTTACTGAGTTATTCCAATGGAATAATAAGGAATGGAATAATGAAATTCTCTTCATGAATAAGAAAGAATAACACCCTTACAGGTACAACAAATAATATCCCTTACCATAGAAGAAATGAATATTGAAAAAAGTGAAGTAGCAGAATATTTTCTTCTTTCTCTCTATAGTTTTCTCTCTAGAGTTTGATGAATTCGTAAAGAAAATAATGAAGGAATGAGCTTTATTTATAGGAAAATAGAATGCATAGTAATTAATCCATGAAGCGGTCCATTGATTTACTTTAATCGGCGGTCCATATTTAAAGCAAAATCTTTTAAAATAAAATATCATATATTCTATTTATATAAAAATATTTTACTATGCAAACACTATATACGACACTTTATCTGTACTTATCATAATAAAATATAATATATTACTATTTATAGAATAACTTTAATAAAGTATTACATTTTATATAAAAAGATGTTTACATTTTATTACGTTAATAATCTGAATAAAACAAAAAGCGTCATTATCATTATAATAATTCATATTATTAATAAATGATAATGGAATCAAACCGAGTGACTTCTCACATAAGCATCGATAATCAATACTGGCGCTCTTTCTTATGCAACCACACGTATTATTCATGTACTTTTACTACCGAAAGTAGTTCAAGCGATTATCAGCCAGTAAAACTTCATGCCGTTATTTGATAAAATATTTTGTCGTTTTCTCAATCAATGATAATTACATTATTAGGGTCCACTGATGATTGGTAGTTATACGAATATTCCTGCTAAACCGAATATTCCCCGACCAATCGAATATAATATAACCACTTGCATACTTTTGCAAAATTTATAAATACTACCCACAACTATATAATAGTATCTCAAATTCACACCATAATATTAAAAATTATTTCGATAAAATTTAAATCTTTATTAATAAATCTGGGGTCTCACATAATAAATATATTATATGTTATCCATGTAACCAACAATTCAGTTGGATAAGAGAGATGTGTTGATATTAAGGACTTGAGTTCAAGTTATGGCAACAACATTCTTATAATATTTTTTAAATAAATTATTTATTATATATATATATATATATATATATATATATATTACAAAGAAAAGGCCAACGTTAATATTCAACGGCAACTCTCAATTGGGATGCCGACATCGGAATTGGGATACGACCAAATAATTGAGTACATAACTCTTCAAATGGGTGTTTGGAAACTTATAAATATGTTGTCAATCTAACCAAAACTGAGATCAACAACTTCAATCCTTCTCAAGTTCTTAAATTTTCAAGTCATTCTAAATTCTTTTCAAGTTCATAGAAAATTATTCTAAATAATTTTCTTGTTATATTTTCTTTTCTCTCAGTTATAGTTTGCACTATTTTTTTTCTACACAACAAATTATAGTACAGAGTAAATTTTGGGCCTATCTTATTGTAGGAGACTAATTCGCAGTAACTCTATGTAGTAAAAATAATGGACGAATATAGTCTTAAGGAAAAAGTGGCCAACCATTCGATTCAGACGGTAATATTGTTGTTCTATATAATACTACAAAGCAGGTTACAACAATCTTAAGACTATATAACCATGGAGGACAACAATGCAAAAAATAGCTTAAATCAAATTAATACTCGAGAAATTTGATGGATTCTTCTTCAGACGTTGGGAACGCAAAATGTATTTGTGACGCCCCCAAAATAGGTCCATATAACTCATTCTGAGTCGCCAAATACATGGTACAGAATCTAAATACAAACTTCATTAATACAACTGTCGTGCAAAATACGACAACACATAAGCTATGAGTTTCGATACAAATAACAGTAGTACTCATACTCCAAACTAATGATACTTTACATAAAGTTAGGACTTGAGCATTAACCTTGGTTAACCCAAACCCCAAAGAAGAACGAGAAGATTACTATCCTGTTCATTCTGATGGTGTGCATCTTCTTGCCATATAATTATCTCCATTGTCTCAAACTGAGAATTATATTCTAACCATACTCCAAGATTATATAGATAATGCTCATAGATATAGTCAGCAAGTGGATGTGCACAACCATATCTTATGATAAACATGAATTTGTATGTGGTCAGACATCATGTATGATAGTGGAAACACACCCTTTAAACACACCCTCCTCATTCTAATGGGGTGCATTTTTGACGCTTTCAAAGTCGGGTTCTCATAACTCTATTGATGTTCACCAAAATCAATTATTAAGTGACTTATAAAATACGACACACACATCTTAAGTCCTCAATCTAATTATATATTGTTATGCTGTTTTATAATGTATTGAGAAATTTTCACAGTCTCGGACCATCACACTATTCCCCTGTTATTCCCGCTCGACCTAGCTACACTTTTACTACCTGAAAGTAATTGTGAAGTAAAAGGGTGAGCACAAATAACCCAGTAAAGGTAATTATGAGTAAAGATAATTAAATTATCAATAACATTCATCAGTAATAAATTAGATATTTAGAACATATGGTAGATGATAAAAGTTTTCAACCATAATTGCAGCGGAATCAACAATCCATTAGAAGAGTCAAGTAGAACATAATGTCTACTATCTCCTCAAAATTAAAAGTCCATCATTAATATTTCAATCCTGTAATACTCATCAATAGTTCTTTGTTGTACCCAAGACAAAGAGAACTTTCATCACATGTCTTCACCTGAACCACCAAAGATTATAGTTAAATTCACAATTCATATTTATAATCATGTAAATCAACAATTTCTCTTTGCCACAAAGGCTAAAGATACCCAATAATCATATTGTCTTTACACTCTACACCAAAGATATTCAAATGTAACAACAATAGTCATGATCATACCAATCAATTGCCTATCTTTGCACTACGGGCCAAAGATGTTCAACTGTAAAACTAATAATCAACAGTCCATCATTGCACTATGGGCCAAAGACATACAACTGTAAAACCAATAATCAACAATCCATCTTTGCAGTACGACCAAAGATATACAACTGTAAAACCAATAATCAACAGTCCATCTTTGCACCACGACAAAGATATACAACTGTAAAACCAATAATCAACAGTCCATCTTTGCACTATGGGCCAAAGATATACAACTGTAAAATAAATAATCAACAGTCCATCTTTGCACTACGGGCCAAAGATATACAACTGTAAAACCAATAATCAACAGTCCATATTTGCACTACGGGTCAAAGATGTTCAACTGTAAAACCAATAATCAACAATCCATCTTTGCACTACGGGCTAAACATATACACCTATAAAATCAATAATCAACAGTCCATCTTTGCACTACAGGCCAAAGATATACAACTGTAAAACCAATAATCAACAGTCCATCATATCTTTGCACTACGGGCCAAAGAGGACTTTCACCATAACATTTGTGTGTAACATTACAGGTCATGATTATACCAATACACAATTCCTGGTCATAATTATACCAATCAACAGTCCATCTATGCATTACATGCCAAAAATGACTTTCACCACAATATAAGCATGAAGATTATGACAATGATATAAGGAATCAATCAAGTGAGATCAATGATAAATATTAGAGATTTATAATTCAATTTATCCAGAGTTCAAGAATGTCCAAATTGTCAACATGATAATTAATTGTGGAGTAAAATTCAAGAATGATATTCATGTATCAAAAATAATTTGGACAGAAAAGAAACCAATTTTGTCGTGAATAGTACCTCGTGAATAGTACCCCATGAATAGTACAGTATAAATAGTACCCCGAATGAAAATATTAAAATTTAACAAGAATATTTAGACAAATATTTCAGTGAAACGATACTAGATGAAGCGTAAAACTCAAGGATAGTCTACTAATTTCAGGGAGTATAGAAGTAATACTTATCAAAGTAAGTGTAGATTTAGGAATATGAAACGAAATAATATCACTTACATACTATAGAGTATGGAAGAGAATAATATTCCTTACGAATATTGAATGAAAATAATATCCTTTACGAATATTGAATGAAAATAACATTCCTTACGAATATTGAACGAAGATAATATCCTTTACGAATATTGAACGAAAATAATTGTACTTACGAATATTGAACGAAAATAATATTTCTTACGAATACGAAAAATAATATCTCTTACGAATATGAAATAAATAATACTCCTTACCTTAGTAGGAGACTAAATCTGACTGGTATAGCGGAGATATTCTTGAGGAAAACTTCCACAATTTGCTACACTTAAAATATCCTTATACTCAAAAGAAATACGCACAATATTATAGAAGAAAAATTCTCTGATTCTGGTGTGATTTTCATTTCTTAATTAAGCATCCTATTTATAGGAGAATGGCAGGAAACTATTTAATCACGGATGAACAAATAAATTTTGGATGATTTCACGGGAGAAAATCTGATTTTTTACTATTTATCACTGTGCAATAAAATATTCTAATAAAACAAAAACTATATATAAAATATAATATATTTTAATTATAATCTAATAAAACAAATAGCTTTATATATAATATAAAAAGTATTCTATTTTATATAAAAAAATTCTATTTTTTTACTATTATAATAATAATAAAATAAAACTGAGATAAATTTCTACCGACAGTTTTAAAAAATGAGTAAGTGGAGGCCCATGTAATAAGTCAAAATTGCAACAAATACTTCATGACAACCCCTTTACTTATATCAAAAATTGAATAAATATTTATCACAAATCACTTATCTTCAATAAACACATTTTTAATCTTTCAACAATTCTTCAACATTAATATTATAACTCACAATATTGACAACCAGATCATTCCCAGGAAAGAGGGGACTTTCCGATAAGAATTTCTCCTTATTGGCACGCAATTAAATAACCTATCCCCTTTCCTCGACAGAACTTTCTAGACAATGACAATAATGAAAATAAAAATATAAATAATTATGTCGTCTCAATTATTGATTTAATAATATAAAATATTGTGCAGATGATACTGTGATAATAATTGAATCAATAATATGAGATACTATGCAGCAACTACTGTAGCAATTATTGAATGAAACTGAGTGACTTCTTACGTAAGCATCAATAATCAAAAATACTGTATAATACCGTGTGCTAGTGTGTAACAACACGTATTACTGTACTTTTATCACCGGGTATTTCAACAATTAACGGTAAAAGTCTTGCCATTATTTTATGAAAAGGTTATTTTTGTTGCTTTCTATATCTGACAGTTATTCTGTTGTGGGATCCACCAATGATTGTGCCGTCGTATGAATATTTTCCAACAAAAAGAATATTCATTGACCAAACGAATATTTTATGACAATTTGCTTATTTTGTAAAATTTTCACATATCACCCTTAACTTTATCATTTTATCAATTTAACCATTTACTAGATAGAATAATAACTATATGAAAAATTGAATAATTTTATTTCATAAAATTTGGGAACTTACAGTATTTTTTCTTAACAACATTAAAAATCTCTCATGTGCTAAATGAAGAGAAAATTGAAGAAAAATAAAATGAGACATCGACAGAAATGAAGATTCGAATAAAATGGGAACAAGATGACTTTATGTATAAAGGGTACATTCTAAATGCACTATCCATTCGTTGTATGATGTGTATGAAGCCAAATTTATGGAAAAGACAGCAAGGGAATTATGGGAGGATCTCGAAAAAAAATACAAAATCGAGGACGCCGGAAATAAAAAATTTCTAGTAAGTTTATTATTTGATTATCAAATGATAGATAACAAATCTGTTATGCTATAAGTAAATGAACTTCAAATTATTATGAATTAAAATATGTCGGAAGGCCATAGCTTTGACGAAGGGTTTCAAGTATCGACAATCATTTCAAAGTTACCATTTTCATGGAAAGATTGTCGAAATGAATTGAAACAAAAGAAAGATGCAATAACTATGCAAGAACTTATTAAATTTCTCCAAGTTGAAGAAAATTCTCGAAATTTGGATAAATTGGAAATAGAAAACAAAACTGCTAAAGCTCTTGTCATAGAAATTAAATGCATCTAAACCAAGGGGAAACAATAAAAGAAAGCGTGGTGGTCAACATAGCACTTCCGGAAATAAAAAATAGAAAGGTACTTGTTGGAAGTGTTGTAAGCCAGGACATTTCAAGAAACAATATATATACTTTGTACTTGAAACAAATGTAACAAAAGAATGACCAAGCAAATATGGTAGACAATGAGGATATTGCTGCTATGATCATGGAGACTAACATGATTGGAAACGACATGGAATGGTGGATCGATTCTGGAGAAACCAAGCATACTGCCAAGAATAAAGCAATATTTAAAGCTTATGACTATTCATGGGAAATTTATCAACTGCAAAAGTGATGGGCAAAGGCAAGGTGGTTCTCAAATTATCATCCGGGAAGACAATTACTCTTAATGATGTTCTTTATGTTCCAAAAATTAGGGAAAATCTTGTGTATGTTAGTCTTTTAAACAAACATGACATAAAAGTCTTGTTTGACGCTAATTGTATTATATTGTCTAAGGGTGGTATGTATGTCGGAAAAGGATATGAATCTAATGGCATATACAAACTAAATGTTATTAATGAAAATTCATCTTTTGCTTATATGGTTTCTACTTTTAATGTTTGACATCCTAGATTAGGACATGTAAATTATAAAAGTATATGTAGCATGTGTAATCTTAGTTTAATTCCTAAGATTAATTTTTCTAATTTAAAAATATGTGTTATATGTGTTAAATCTAAAATTTTCAAGAAGTCTTTTTAAAAAGTATAAAGAAATTCACAATTATTAGAATTGATTCATTCTGATATTTGTAAATTTGAGGGTATAGTAACTAGGGGAGGTAAGATATTTTATAACATTTATAGATTATTTAGTCTAGATACACTCAAGTTTATTTGTTAAGGACTAAAGATGAGGCTTTAGAAAAATTTAAAATCTACAAGGCTGAAGTTGAAAATCAATTAGATCGAAGAATTAAAATTCTTAGATCGGATAAAGGAGGGGAATACTTCTTTTATAATGATTTTTGTGAGAATCATGGTATAATCATCAAACTACAGCTCCTTATAGTCCTCTACAAAATGGAGTGGCAGAATGAAAAAATAGGACACTTGAAGAAATGATTAATACATTACTTCTGGTTTGCCTAAAAATTTATGGGGGGAGGCATTAATGACTGCTTGTTATATACTTAATTGTATACCCCATAAGAAAACTCATATTACACCTTATGAATTTTGGAAAAAGAGAAAACCTTCTCTTGACCATTTAAGAGTATGGGGATGTAGAGCATTAGTAAGGTTAACTGATCCTAAAATTAAGGCCTAATTAAGCTTGGAGCTAAAGCAATTGAGTGTGCTTTTGTAGGCTATGCACAAAATAACAAAGCCTATAAATTCTTAACCATAGAATCTACATATTCTATTAGCCAAAATACAATTTTGGTGTCTAGAGATGTTGAGTTCTTTGAGAATTCTTTCTTTAGGAAAAGGTCAAGAGAAGACATTGATAAAGAGGATCAAGAAACAGTTCATCATGGAACAAATGATGAAATAGAACTTACTACATCTACTGAAGAAATAGAACCAAGAAGAAGTAAAAGAGTAAGGATAGAAAAATCATATGACCCTAATTTCTACATGTACCTAGTAGAAAGAAACATGGATGTAATTATTTCTTCTAGTGTTTTTGTGACAGAGCATTATTCTAGTGATAGAGATCCATTGACTTTTAGAGAAGCTATGTTGTGAGACCCCAAATTTTATCAATAAAGATTTAAATTTTGTCGAAATAATTTTTAATATTATGGTGTGAATTTGAGATAATATTATAGTTGTGGGTAGTATTTATAAATTTTGCAAAGTATACAAGTGGTTATATTATATTCGATTGGTGGGGAATATTCGGTTTAGCGAGGAATATTCGTGACAACTACTCAATCATTGGTGGACCCCTAATAATGTAATTATTGTCGAATTGAGAAAACGACAAAAATATTTTATTGAAATAATGGCGGAAGTTTTACCTGATTGATCTTGTTGAACTACTTTAGTAAGTAAAAGTACGATAATATGTGTGGTTGTAGTAGTAGCACGGTATTGATTATTGATGCTTATGTGAGAAGTCACTCGGTTTGATTCCATTATTGTCGATTAATAATATGAATTATTATAGCGATAATGACGTTTTGTTTTATTCAGTATTATTAACGTAATAAAAGCGAAACATCTTTTTATATAAAATGAATACTTTTATTAAAGTTATTACATAAATAGAATATATTATATTTTATTATGCATAGTGTTGCATAGTGTTTTTGCATAGTGTTGCATAGTGTTTGCATAGTAAAATGTTTTTATATAAATAGAATATATTATATTTTATTTAAAAGATTTTGCTTTAAATATGGACCGTCGATTAAAGTAAATCAATCAGATAGATTCATGGATTAATTACTATGCATTCTATTTTCCTATAAATGAAGCTCATTCCTTCATTATTTTCTTCACGAATTCTTTGAAACTCTAGAGAGAAATTATATAGAGAAGTTATAGAGAGAAAATCTATAGAGAGAAAGAAGAAGAGTATTCGCACTTCACTACTTTGATATCCAAAGGTCTTTTACGGTAAGGGATATTATTTGTTGTACCAGTAAAGGGTATTATTCTTTCTTATTCATGAAGAGAACTTACATTATTCCATTCATTATTATTCATTGGAATAACTTTGTAAAAGTGGCATACCCTATACATAACCTGTATACACGCCAGCGTACCTATACTTGGTGAAATTCTTATATTATTCCATTCTTATTTATTACATTGGAATAACTTTGTATCACGTGGAATCCCCCTATACTTGGTGATCTTCTTACGTTATTCCATTCTTTATTATTCTATTGGAATATCACGTACGTGTTTTACACGGATTTGAAAGTAGTATCATACAAGCCAATCATGTTTGATGATAAAGCATATACTTTTAATAATCTTATTCATTTATTAATAAAAAGTATTAATTTATTAAAGGCTTTTAATTATCTACATGATGATGTTTTATAATATGTGATAAACCCATAGTTTTAAGCAATGCTTTTAGAATAATGATGATGATCATTCTAATGAGATCTAAATTCTTAGAAAGCTTAAAACTAAAATAGTTCCCAATCATTGGATTACTAAATTGGGGATTAGTAAATCAGGATAGATTGGTACATACGTTTCTTGCTTTCATTGGATGAGGATGATTGATCTCATGATCATTTGTGTGGAGACACTAAAGCAAGTATGTAGGTGCTTATTAGAGAATAAGTTCATTCGAACGTGGCTCGCTAAGGAATACCTAATGGAGTTTTATTTGCTGTCGATAGGAATTCTGTAGTGATAGTAATCTGAAGTAATCCTTGGACTTGAGATCATCATAGTATCTTGTGTATGATAAGTTATACTTTGACTTATTCCTTAAGACCCTAGGGTATATATCGAAAGGTATGCTTGGGTATAATAAGTTATGCATGGAGATAATGTATGATCGATAAAGAATCTACCACTTCTAATAAAGAAGAGAAATGTCTATGTGATTCGATAAATGACAACCCAGTGAGTCCTTGGCATGCGAGAATGAAATTAGAAAGGAGTTTCTAATTTGCATTATTTGGAGTTGTGCATTTAAGAATCGAAATACATATAATTAAATAAAATAAGACTTTTGATGAATTCCATGCTTATATTTAATTGGGACATTGTATGGTGGAAGGATTGAATTATGCGGTAACTATTTACTCAAAGGTTCTTTAATGATTAATGTTGAAATCTATATTATCTGGAAAGTCGTTGATCGTTAGGGAGGCTTATCCTATTGTCAGAGAATAAATATTATTTAAATAAATTAATTGTTTAATTTATTTATTTAAATAAGATTAGAATTGTTTAATTGATTTATTCACAACCGGTTTAATATGGAGAACCTAAAGGGTCACACCATAAAAGGAAGAATAATTATTTAAGAAGTTAATGGCATAATCGTAATAATATGTTATGTATATTTAATTTAATCTATGGTGATAGAATAAATTAAATAGCTTAATATTTATTATTTAATATTTTAGAAATATTAAATATAAATTAATAAGAGGAGTCTTATTAATATTATTACAATTATTATTATTTTAATTTCTAAAAGAGTTTAGGAATTAATTTAATATAAGTACTCTCATTTATTCCTAATTGGATTAGGAAGGAAAATTAATTAAAGGAGTTTAATTAATTATCCCTAATAAGATTAGGGAGCTTAATTAATTAGAAGAATTTAATTAATTAAATAAAACCCAATTCCTTAATTGTTAAGATGGGTTGCCCACATCTATAAATAAGAGGAGTCTTATTATGGGTGGGGATGGGTTGTTGACTTTTTCAACATACGTAATAATTCCAATTAGTTGGAGAGTACACCCTTTCTATAGAGATAGAAAATTAGGGTTTGAGCCAAATACCCATCTTCTTGAATTTTATTCTTCCTTGGTGGATCACCTCTGAGGCCAAACATTTGGGTGGCTAACGTTGATCGAAAGGAAGGAACCAAACCCAGTGGATTCAAGATTGAACGCGAAAGGATTTGGAGGTGAACTTGTACCGAGGAAGCTCGATCTTGAGGGTATGATTTATTCTTTATCTTTTCGTTTAATTAATAATTGTGCATAAAGGGTGATCCGGGTATATGGTTTGTAAATTTTTTAAACTCTGATTTTACCACGCTTCCGCACTTTTATGCAATTTGATTGCGTTATGAATATTACAAACCTAACAGTGGTATCAGAGCCAAACCTTTATGCGAATTATTAATTATTTTAATTTGATATGTATATTGATATGTGTTTAGAACAATTTAATTGGGCATAATTTAATTGTATAAAATTTATTTAAAAAAAAAAAAAAAAAAAAAAAGGACCGAAACCTGTTAACAGGTGTCCTTGATTTCCGTGCCCCTTTCAAACTAAAAATAAAAAGCAAAGTCCGGAGTTAACAGGATAAGCCACGTTTTGATTCGCACGGAAATTGAGAAATCAAGGCAGCAGTGATTTTTTTTTTTTTTTTTGAAAAACTCTTACACGGAAATAAAAGGTAATTTGGTATCATTTAAGAAGGTGCTATTTTTTTGATACAATTGCACCTGCGGTTATTTAGCGAAGGTGCGATTGCACGGATTTTAAAGTAACGGAAATTGGTTAACCTCCTAGACATACACGGATTATAATATATATATATATATATATTAATTATTTTAATCTTAAAATAAAAGTTTATTTTAATTTTAAAATAAAAGGTTTATTTTAATCTTAAAATAAAAGGTTTATTTTAATATTAAAATATAAAGTTTATTTTAATTTTAAAATTAGAATTTCATGCTTAACTAATTAGAGTTGGAATTGGATTCCATGATAACTAATTGGAGTTGAAATTGGATTTTATTTTTCCTTAAATAAAGGAGTTTATTTAGATATGAAATAGATTTCATATTATTCAAAATAAAAGAGTTTATTTGTGAATAGGAAAAGAGAATCCTAGTTTCCTTAAATAAAGGAGTTTATTTAGATATGAAATAGGATTTCATATTATTCAAAATAAAAGAGTTTATTTGTGAATAGGAAAGAGAATCCTAATTTCCTTAAATAAAGGAGTTTATTTAAATATGAAATAAGATTTCATATTATTCAAAATAAAGGAGTTTATTTGTGAATAGGGAAAGAATATCCAAGTGTTTTCCTTTAATAAATATTTTTTATATGGAATTGGATTCCATAATTAATTAAAATAAAAGAGTTTATTTTAATTAAAGATTTTTTATTATACATGGAATTGGATTCCATAATTAATTAAAATAAAGGAGTTTATTTTGATTAAATATTTTGATTAAAATAAAATAGTTTATTTTATTCAAAATTGGATAAATTAAAATAAAATAGTTTTATTTTGATTTAAATTTGGATTTAAATAAAGAAGTTTATTTTATTCAAAAATAGATTTTATACTAACTAAATTTGCCCATTAAATGATATCAATATATATATTAAATGTTTATTATTCATGAGATGAATGTTATTTATTGATGCGTATGGTGATGTGTATGATAATAAATGGGATTGATTATGGACTATTGACCAATGCGATTGGATTTTATTTTAGTTGGATGCATGAATATATGGGTTTTATTAAATGGGGTCTACGTATACTCGTCTTCTCTAATTTTTCTTAATGTAAATTCTATTCCCTCCTATGTACTTCCCTCGATTTCACGATCAAGGCTTCTATTTATTTTAAATAGTTATGTAATAGGAATAGTTAGAATTAATTTTAGAAGAATTAGAGATCAAGAGAAAAGCGCTTGAAGACTTGGTTTGTAATGGAGCCCGTGTTTAAATGTAATAGTTATATTTAAATATTATTTCTTGCACCCCTAGGGTTTGACCTTTTGGTTCACTTGGTGGCTCTAGTGAACCAAACTAGAATAAAAGTCCATAATCAATCCGGGTAGAATATAGTATTCTATATATGTGCATGCTTATATATATATATTATATATTATGCAAACATGCTTCGCATGTTAATTAATATGACGCATGATATTTTATATATATATGTAAAAATGCTAGCGCTAAACAAGATGAGACAAATTAATAACAAACCCCTCAATTTTTATATTAAGTCTAGCGTTCAAAGATATTTGGAATATCGAGCGTCGCCTTTCTAGCATGATAAAATTAATAGAGTATTAAATATTTAATATGAGTTTGTTGTGTCACCACAAGGCAAGTATTAAGTATTTAAGATGTTAATTTATCACATTTGATGCTTATAAAGAAAATTGAACAATATTGTTTTGTTGTGTCACCACAAGGATGATATTTTTCTTTTTTGAATATATGGAGTGCTAGGTTGGACTTAACTTGGATAATTTTGATTCGGATGTGCCACCACTTGATCAAAATAATCTAAGAGGCAAAATCTGAGGAGTTGCATAGTTGATGTAATTGACAAGAGTTGTCTACCTATTTATTTATATATAGTTTGTTGTGTCACCACAAGGCTATATACATTTGAAATGGGATCCTTATTCTCACTAGCAAATCTTTAATTAGATTTTGCGGAACTATATAAGTGAGGTAATATAGTTTGAAGAAAATAGTGGGAGATACCAATTTAAAACAAGACCTAATTTATTTTGGTAATTAATAATAGAATGTATGTTAAAATGTTGTTAATTACAAATTCATTTACAGAATTTTACAATGTCTAAAATTACTATCACTGCGAAGCATATTAGATGCTAAATTAATCTAATCAATTAAAGCGGATTGGTTAAGGAATTTGAGAATAGTTCTCATATTTGAAAAGCTATCTTATGTCTTAATCGCCTATCCTGCAATGGTTGCAGCATAATGCCTCGAGGAAGAGATTGCTACTTTTAGAAAGTGGCAAGATGATCTGTGATTGGCTCAATGCATCATGCTCGCAAGATCTATGAGATAGTAACAAGCTTCGTCACTGAAACTATGGATACTTCTACTATACTCCCCGCACGCCAAGTAGTTGATGGTGAGGAAAGTAGGGGTGATAGATATCGAGATATCTAAGGAGCTCTTCCGATCTAGAATGGCTAATGGCACTATAAATGCTGAGCATAAAAAGTTCTTAACATAATCAATTTGATTGATCGATTAGGACAATTTGGTTTTGTCATGGATGGAGAGTTGAGCCAAGATTTGATCTTGCACTCACTCCCGGACTCCTTTCACAATTGTTGTGAATTTTTATATGAACAAGCTAGATATCACCTCGATTTGATTTGCTTAACATATTAAAAATGTTGAGAGTCACTTTACAACCAAGAAAGATCAAGTCTTACTTGGTAGGGGCCAAAGGATCTTACGAAAAGAAGAAGCGATTCAAAGAAGGTAAATAGAAAGGCAAAAACAAAGGATAATAAGAACAAAAGCGACATCACGGATAGAAAGGAGTTTGCTTCCACCGCAATAAGCCCGGACAACGGAAAGAAAGCTGAGAAGCGTCTTGGAGAGGCTAACCAAAAGAAGCTTAGTGAAGTTTCGGTTACAAATACAATTTTGTTCATGATTTAAAATAATTTTTCTTTAAGTCGAGGTTCTACTTGGGTATTGGATACCGATTTTGGTTATCATAAATATAGATTTATGAAAAGACCAAATGAAGTAGAAAGCTAAACAAAGATAAGTAATCTATGTGTGGAAAATGAAGCAAAGGTTTGCATTAGCCATAGAAACTTATAGTTTAGCCTTCGCTACGGGCAAATCTATTAAGTCGATAAGTTGTTATTGTATTCCGGTTCTTGTTAAAAATATTATTTCCATTTTATTGTTGGACAATGAAAACTTTGGTATTATAATTAAGAACAATTGTTGTTTATTTATAATAATAATGTTTTATATAAATGGAATATTACTTAATAAATTTTGTATACTTGACTTTACATGAAAATAATTTTGCAAATTGAACAAATTAGTATTAGAAAAGGAGATGATCATTCAAAGAGTTGAATGTGTGTATTTCTTTGAAATACAATTGTGAATTATTTGAAAGGTTCAAAGAATTCAAAAGTGAAACAAATTGGCAAAGTATTAAGATTCTTTGATTAGATCAAGGAATAAATACTTGTGAAATAAGTTTCTAGATCATCTCAAATGGTTTTCTCATAATGGACACATCCCGATCACGTGATAATTGATTGATGTATCCGAATGAAAATCGTACCTTGTTGAACATGGTGCGATCCATAATGATTTTACTGAGCATTCCAAAGTATCCTTACGGGATAATGTTCTAGAAATGGTCGCGATATCTCACGAAAATGGCAACCTCAAAATCCCACCCAAGACTCCATAAAAGTTATGGACGGGGAGGATTCCTAATCTTAAGTATGTTAAGATAAGGGTTGTCCAACTTATGTGAAAAACGGTTTCAAAGGATAAGCTTGGGACAAAATTTGACATGTATGATTTGTGGGACATCTAAAAGTAAGTTTAGGGCATATGTTACGTAATCCTACATAGCAAAAGGTGTTTATTGCGAAACACCCGCATACTAAGATAAAGGTGTTTATCATTAAAAGGGGCTAGTGGGAGGATAATAGATCTTGAAGAGTTCAAGAACCACAAAACACTATAAATCAAATAAGAGGAACCTATAGATATACCTATTGTACCACAAACCAAGAAAATAAATCACGGAATAATCAAGAAGATACACAGGAGGTATGGATTCATCATGGATGATGATGATGATGATGAGGTGCGCATCATAGAAGATGATGATCCGAGTTACATTCGATGAGGTAAGACTTATTGTGTACAAAAGGGTCATTGGGGAGCGTCGTGACATTCCTAATATTATATGTTGATATACTACGGATAAGGAATGACATACCAATGCTACAATCAATAATGATAAAGTTGTCTAAACATTCCTCCATGAATGATTTGGGAAGAGTATCTTAATTGGGGATATAAATCTATATAGATAGATTTAAGAGGATGCTCGACTTAACGAAGCGTATATTCATTTGATGCTAAAGTTGTTTAGCATGGCAAACTCCAAGAGATGTCTCATGTCGATGAAGCTATGGAGTGTATCTCTTAATAGTCCCCACAGGACTCTAAAAAGAGATCACATGAGTAAATTATCATGTATGCAATGAAATATACGAGACTGATGTTGATCGATATATTCGGAGAAGTTCAACGTGAGTCGGTGAAAAACATCTTAAAGTTCTTAACCAAACACTAAGGATGTGATCATCATGATGGGTCCGAATTAAAACTAGAGGGCTTTACGAGACTCAAGTTTTCGAGACGAGATCAAGACGATCGAAAATCCACTTTAAGGTAAAGTGTTACCTTAAGCATTGGTGCGATGAATTGGAAAGGTTCCAAACAAAAAAAGAGTTCTTGATTTAGTGATAAAGACAAAGTATATAGCTATAAATGAAGTCGCAAGTTGATTGTTTTGATTAAAAGTTCATTGAGAACTAGGAATAGTTCTAAGTCTCATCTTGGATCTAAACATGTGTTGTGGCACTTTCATTTGATTATTAGAATCATTGAAAGATGGGAAATCACTATAGAGATAGTGGACTCTCATGAACAACATTACATATCCATTAACTAAAGCTTATCCAACAACGGGATAATCGTCACTTAGAAGAAGAGTATGAGATACCATGACGATTGGCTTTAGTGCAAGTGGGAGATTGAAAGTAGTATGCATACAAGCCAATCATGTTTGATGATAAAGCATATACTTTGTAACAATCTTATTCATTTATTAATAAAAAGTATTAATTTATTAAAGGCTTTTAATTATCTACATGATCTTTGTTTTATAATATGTGATAAACCCATAGTTTTAAGCAATGCTTTTAGAATAATGATGATGATCATTCTAATGAGATCTAAATTCTTAGAAAGCTTAAAACTAAAATAGTTCCCAATCATTGGATTACTAAATTGGGGATTAGTAAATCCGGATAGATTGGTACATCGTTAACTTGCTCGTTGGATGAGGATGATTGATCTCATGATCATTTGTGTGGAGAACACTAAAGCAAGTATGTAGGTGCTTATTAGAGAATAAGTTCATTGAGCGTGGCTCGCTAAGGAATACCTAATGGAGTTTTATTTACTGTCAATAGGAATTCTCAGTAGTGATAGTAGTCAAGTAATCCTTGGACTTGAGATCATCATAGTATCTTGTGTATGATAAGTTATACTTTGACTTATTCCTTAAGACCCTTAGGGTATATCAAAGGGTATGCTTGGGTATAATAAGTTATACATGGAGATAATGTATGATCGATAAAGAATCTACCACTTAACAAAAAAGAGAAATGTCCTATGTGATTAGATAAATGACAACCCATGAGTCCTTGGCGCGAGAATGAAATTAGAAAGGAGTTTCTAATTTGCATTATTTGGAGTTGTGCATTTAAGAATCGAAATACATATAATTAAATAAAATAAGACTTCGGTAATTCCATGTCTTATATTTAATTGGGACATTGTATGGTGGAAGGATTGAATTGTGCAGTAACTATTTACTCAAAGGTTCTTTAATGATTAATGTTGAAATCTATATTATCACGGAAAGTCGTTGATCATTAGGGAGGCTTATCCCTATTGTAGAATAAATATTATTTAAATAAATTAATTGTTTAATTTATTTATTTAAATAAGATTAGAATTGTTCTAATTGATTTATTCACAATATGGGTTTAATATGGAGAACCTAAAGGGTCACACCATAAAAGGAAGAATAATTATTTAAGAAGTTAATGGCATAATCGTAATTAATATGTTATGTATATTTAATTTAATCTATGGTGATAGAATAAATTAAATAGCTTAATATTATTATTTAATATTTTAGAAATATTAAATATAAATTAATAAGAGGAGTCTTATTAATATTATTACAATTATTATTATTTTAATTTCTAAAAAGAGTTTAGGAATTAATTTAATATAAATATTCTCATTTATTCTAATTGGATTAGGAAGGAAAATTAATTAAAGGAGTTTAATTAATTATCCCTAATAAGATTAGGGAGCTTAATTAATTAGAAGAATTTAATTAATTAAATAAAACCCAATTCCTTAATTGTTAAGATGGATTGCCCACATCTATAAATAAGAGGAGTCTTATTATGGGTGGGGATGGGTTGTTGACTTTTTCAACATACGTAATAATTCCAATTAGTTGGAGAGTACACCCTTTCTATAGAGATAGAAAATTAGGGTTTGAGCCAAATACCCATCTTCTTGAATTTTATTCTTCCTTGGTGGATCACCTCTAGAGGCCAAACATTTGGGTGGCTAACGTTGATCAAAGGAAGGAACCAAACCCGGTGGATTCAAGATTGAACGCGAAAGGATTTGGAGGTGAACTTGTACCGAGGAAGCTCGATCTTGAGGTATGATTTATTCTTTATCTTTTCGTTTAATTAATAATTGTGCATAAAGGGTGATCGGGTATATGGTTTGTAAATTTTTTAAACTCGATTTTACCACGCTCAAGCACTTTTATGCAATTTGATTGCGTTATGAATATTACAAACCTAACACGGATTGGTTCCATTGTTTATTATTTCGCATTTATTATTACATTGGAATATCACATGCGTGTGTTTTACACAGGACCACGGTTCCATTGTTTATTATTCAGCATTTATTATTACGTTGGATCATCCATCGATTGTGAATTTCACGAATTTGGTTCCGTTATTATTATTACTGTTGAATAACTTTTGTCATCAAGCGAAATCGCATTGTACATGGTGATTTCTTTTGTTATTCCATTCTTTATTATACCCGGTTGGTTAAAACTTTGACTTTATACTCCATGAAATTAGTAGAATATCCTTGATATTTGCGTTTCATCCAAAGATCTTTTCATGGAAATATTCTTCCGAGCATTCTTGAATTTTACTCTAAAAAGAAGTATCATGTTGACAACTTTGGACGTTATTGGTTCTTGGATTAATTAATTCTTGAACTTGTTTTATTGAATTATTATGTCATTGTCATCATCCTCATGTTATGTTATGTTGAAAGTTATCTATGTCTTACGTGCATAGATGAACTTGGTATGATTATGACCGAGGATCATTCGGTATAATCATGACTGCTTATAAATGATGTGACAAAAGTCCTCGGTGGTCTGTAATGCGGTGATGGATAATTTTTAGTATGATTATGACCGGGGTGATTCGGTATAGTCATGAACATTGATAATTTGATGAAAATCATTGGCCGTGTAATGCTGGGGATGATTAGATGTGGTGGTTTATTTATTAAAGTTGAGTCTCGTGATAAAAATTGATGAAAACCTTTAAAACCTAAAAGATAGTAGACTTTATTTTCTACTTGACTCTTTTAATGGATTCGATATTCATACGCAATTAAACCGGTTGTCTATTGTATTTTATCAATTTAACACTTTGTTGAAGGCTAATGATAATTTATTACGCATTATCTTAGTCATAATATTTCTTCTTGGGCTAGTTGAGCTCACCTTTCTTTCACCGTTTCTCTTGTGAAATGAGAACATAATTTGACTTAGCCGAGTCGGGGAGCGGAGTAATGGTCCGAGAGGGTTGCATTAGTAGTCTTCACTATTACGTGAAATAGTGTGATAATAGTTGTAATGAGGACTCCTTTTGAGTTTGTATAATATCTAGTAGACAATATTTGTATTCAAACTCACCGTTTATGTCATTATTATACTGCATACGTTATGTTAGTAAGTTGTATTTGAATTTATGTACCATGTAAGTGGCGACCCAAGATGGGTGACGTATACCTAATTTTGGGGGCGTCACATATGTCCTCTCAAGATTCAGGTTTTTGGCAAGAAGCCATTAATGATGAAATGAATTCTATCATGGGTAACAAGACTTGGGTCTTGATGGATTTACATCCTGGTTGTAAACCCATTGGCTATAAATGGATCTTTAAAAGGAAAAGAAATTCAGATGAATCCATTGATAAGTATAAAGCTAGTCTGATAGCCAAATGTTTTAAGCAAAATGAAGAAATTGATTACTTTGATACATATGCTCTAGTAGTAAGAATTAATACCATTAAGTTATTAATTGCATTAACCTCAATTCATAAACTTTTTATACACCAAATGAATGTTAAAACTGCTTTTCCAAATGGTGACTTAGAAGAGGAAGTTTATATGGAACAACCAGAAGAGTTTGTTTTGAAATGTCAAGAAAGAAAAGTTTCTAAACTTATTAAATCTTTATATGGTCTATAACAAACACCTAAGCAGTGACATGAAAAATTTGACCATATGATTGTTTCAAATGGGTTTAAAATAAATGAATCATATAAATGTGTTTATTCTAAGTTTAGTAAAGGTTTTGGTGTTATAGTTTGTTTATATGTTGATGATATGCTTATTTTTGGTACTAGTGAAAAGGTAGTATTAAAAACTAAAGCATTTTTGTCTGCTACTTTTGATATGAAAGATATGGGGGAGGCTAATGTAATTTTAGGTATTAAGATTGTGCGGTCTCAATATACCATTTCTTTAACTCAGTCTCATTATATTGAGAAATTGTTAAAGAAGTTTAATCATAAGAATTGCAAGATAGCCTCTACCCCATATGAGCATTATTTTAAGTTATTTCCAAATAAAGGAAATAACATATCTCAATTAGAGTATGCAAGTGTAATTGATAGTCTAATGTATACAATGTAGTGTACTAGATCTGATATAACATTTGCAGTAGGAGTATTGAGTAGGTTTACTTATAATCCAGGCCAGGTTCATTGGGATACAATATCAAGGATACTTAAATATCTTAAAGGCACAATTAACTATGCACTATGCTATACAAGATACCCACTTGTGGTAGAAGGGTACACAGATACAAACTGGATAATGGATTCGGATGAAATAAAGTCTACAAGTGGATGTATATTCAATTTAGGAGGATGGGCAATTTCTTGGGGTTCCAAGAAATAAACCTTAACACATTCAACTATGGAATCTGAGTTTTTTGCATTATCAACTGTTGTAAAAGAAACCGAATGACTTAAGGATTTATTATTTGAGATACCACTTTGGCTCAAACCAATGACAACTATCTCAATATATTGTGATAATGAGGCAGCATTATCATGGTCTTATAATAAGGTTTATAATGGGAAGTCTAGACATATAAGTTTAAGACATAGTTATATAAGAGGGAGCAAAGCAATAAAGGGGTTGTTACCTTTAACTATGTCAAATCAAAGGGAAATTTGAAAGATCCTTTTACAAAAGGCCTAGACAAGGATGTAATAAGTAAAACTTCCAAAGAGATGGGTTTAATGCCTTTAAATGATAGGTAATCTATGCAAAACAAAAAAAACAATTTCATTAAGTATCAATTCCCAAAAGTTACATGCAGTGGAAAGAAATATTCATATTCAATTTATAACCTTAATTATTTAACTCATGAAAATAACTTAGAATACACATGCTATCATATTTAGATATAACCCTAGATTTTATCTCCCGAGTTCATCTAAAGTATCCTGTTAATTGTTCGCCAAACAATTAATCAATAAACACAAAATACAATACATAACTCAATTTGAATAAATAATTGGAATTAAATAGATAGTTAATCCATAAACATAAAAGGTTCAATTGCATTCTTAATTAATTATAAATTTAGTTAATGCTGAAATTTAAAATCATAAATGTGACGCCCCCAAAATAGGTCCACACAAACCCATTCTAAGTCGCCAAATACATGGTACAAAAAACCAAATACAAACTTCAATAATACAACTGTCATGCAAAATACGACAACACACATGTTGTGAGTTTTAATATAATATTGTCTTCTAGACAATATCCAAACTCAAATAAAGTCCTCATTATTAGTAGCGCCTTGGCTGTAACAACCAAGTCCCACATTGAAAGATATTGAAAAAAATTTATCTGCATATAAGGAAATAAGTTACTACCAATAGTACCTTTAAGTTATGACCTTTTAGGTGAGCCTGTGGTGAGCTAAGAAAACCCAAGAAGATACTATTCGGTCAGTGGTTTAAGGTCTTATTTGGATGGATATGATTCGATTCGAACTTAGGATTTGACTCGAGAATTTTTTCGGACTCGGGATTTGACCCGAGTTATTTCATATGGTATTAAAAAGTTGAATCTCGAAAGCTCAGGTCGGGTCATCCGATCGGGTTGCCAGAGGTGGGGATACGAAGTCTGGTGGTATTATCCCACAACAAAGAGAGGGAGGTCCGGAGGTGGGGACATGAAGTGAGCATGTATTTTCCCATAATGGCTAGAGAGGTAAAGATATGTGGATCGTGTGTGTGCTCGATTCTAACGGGGACTTAAGAAATTTAAGTGGGGGGGGGGAGTTTGTAATATTTGTAACACCTAGTCCCACATTGAAAGATATGGAAAAAAAATTGTCTGCAGATAAGGAAATAAGTTACTACCAATAGTATGTACCTTCAAACCATGACCTTTTCGGTGAGCTTATGGTGGGCTAAGATGACCCAAGAAGATACTATTAGTTAAGTAGTTTAAGGTCTTATTTGGATGGATTTGATTCGACCCGGACTTGGGATTTGAACCTAGATTTATTCCGGACTCGGCATTTGACCCAGGTTATTTTCATATGGTATCAAAGTCGACTCTCAAACGCTCGGGTTGGGTCATCCAATCGGGTTGCGCGTCAGACGTAGGGACACGAAGGCTGATGGTATTATCCCACAATGGAGAGAGGGAGGTCCTGAGGTGGGGACACGAAGCCAACCAGTATAATTTTGTAATGGCTAGAAAGGCAAAGATCTATGGATCGTGTGTGTAATCGGTTCTGTCGAGGACTTCAAAAATTTAAGTAAGGGAGTTTGTAACACCCTAGTCCCACATCGAAATTTATGGAAAAAATTTGTCTGCATATAAAAAACTAAGTTATTACCAATAGTACCTTCAAGTCATAACCTTTTGGGTGAGTGTGTGGTGGGCTAAGATGACCTAAGAAGATACTATTAGGTCAGTGATTTAAGGCCTTATTTGGATGTATTTGATTCGATTCGGACTTTGAATTTGACCCGAGATTTATTCTGAACTCGAGATTTGACCCGGGTTGTTTCACAGCCGCTGGTATGATGGGAAATTACAATAATGCCCTTGCTTTTGCTAGAATTTACCGTATTTCCCCTCCATTGTCCTAACCTGCAAAATAACAATGACACAAGTAAAAATGTCCTAAAATACTTAAAAAATAACAATATATCAAGTCTAAAAATACTTAATTCATGGGTATATTACCCACTCATCAAATATCCCCAAACTTAAACAATTGATTGTCCTCAAGCAATGGAAATGAACAAAATGAATGCAATTAACTACCATGAATCAACACAAATATCCAAAGATAGCCTCAAAATTCCTTAACCATAACTCAAATGAATGTTCAAACTCAAGAATAAATTAAAACTCAAAAATATCACCAACTACATCATTTTCAACTCATAGTGGGTGTTCCAGTCATAACACGGCCGAGCTTAAGAATCATATGGTTCAAAGAAAGATAATCACAAATATAAGCAATTTACTTCACCTCTATAACTTAGATACCTGTATTTCAAAAGATTCTTTTAATTTTTTTTTTCATAACGAGTGTGTTATATGCTTCAACTCGTTTTTTATTATTTCTTGACTTGTGCAATGTTAATTAATCTTTATTAGGCTTTTCAAAATTACTCATGTAGCGAACTTTGGACCAATAATTTCTAAACCACTTGACTTTAAGACACTACGTGTAGAGACACTCCTAAGTACTTACTTGTTTGATTAACAAATGCCACAAAGATAATTAGTTAAGTTTATTCTATATTTTTTTCATCATTTTTTTAAATAAATAATTTTGAAAATACTAGATAAAATTAAGTCATAGAGGTTTTTTCTATCTTTCCTAAGCCATAATTTCCTTCAGTTCAAACTAAATCATAACTATCTCAACAAGTTGAATAAGTGCAAATAAAACAAAGGTTCCCAATAAAACAAGATAACAACATTCACAAGTTAACTTAGCTATCATTATCCCATCATTCCGGTTATTACTTAACACAACATTTTTATCATCGGTCATCAACAAGATTCCATATCTCATCATGCTTAAATTATCCTAAATGCAATATATGCATCACAATATTATCATGCAAAACTTAACAAATAAACATGATTAAATATAACGTGTGATACCAGGTGCTAATCTTTAATTAATTAAGAGACTGCCATTAAAATAAGTAAATTGTTTTATAAATAAAATGTTAATATCACAATATTCAGTTTTACATGAATAATAAGTAGGTTCTACAATCATATGGTTGAAGATTTTTTGAAAATATATAACAAAATCTCATTAATTAGTGATAATTTTAAAACTGAAAAACCGATTAATATTGTGGGTGTCTAAATTAAGAAAAACCACACACAAAAAAAAAACTTGTATTCATTTTCTAGCTAGTTTTCACTAGTTATAATGCTTGATATCCAACAATAGCTTTCTCAAAAAAATTATTATGGTGTTATGCCTTTTCACAAAATTGCTACCTTTTATGATTACACTATTTTAGTCAAAAGTTTATTTGTTTTTTTATTTCTTTTCTCAATATTACTCAATCATAGATAACTGTGTGCTTATAGTATATTAATTAACCCCATCAAAATTGTATCGTTATATATAACTAGACTAGTACATAACTACATATCCTTATCTCAGATTCTCTAAGCATCACATTAAAAGCGTAAAAATGTATTATTCACGCAATCCATTGTACGCACATAGATGTGGATGGATGTAAAACAACTGCATGCAAATAGTAATATTAATGTAATAAAATATAAAATTAAAGAAGGTAAATATATGTAAAACAACTGCAAATATGTAAAATTGATAAAAACATTGTTAAAATATAGGATTACATGCACACAAACGATAGAGAATTAAGAATAACACAAGAGATTTACGTGATTCCCCAATTTGGGTACTCCACAAGTTTTCAACAAACATTTTCCAATATCCACTCTCTAACATAATAATCTTGGGTACCCGAATAAGATCTGAAGTTTTTTATCCCAAATATACATATCATTAATATACTAATTGCTTACTATTTACATAGATCACACAAAATCTATCACAATATTAACTACCAATCTAGAAATTAATTACATGTGCATTTGTGACATAAAATTTGAGATCGCATTTGTTTTCTTAGTTAGTATTGTCCCATTATAAATAGTGCATGCTTGGATCACACACATCATATCCACATCAGAGAACCAAAGTTGGTCATTTCTCAAAAATCAAAGAAATATAAGAAGAGTAGCTAGGAGAAATATTATGGATTCCAGCTTAATCTTTCACAATTTTTGCTTCTTAGTGTTGATGCTATTTTGGTACAATGAAGTTCATGTTCAAGCTGGAGGTACTTTTGATGTGAAAAATTATGGTGCTGTCGCAGATGGACAAACTGATAACAGCAAGGTAATTCATGATTCAACTTACACTTAAAAAACCATCTTTAATTAAATGGAATCCTTTCTTTAATTATATTATGCTTTGTTATTTTCATAAAAATAATATGTCCTTGTTAACTCGTTTTCGATTGATTTTGAAAAGAGATGGTTTTACTTACTTTCAGTTATACGTACACAGTTGAAATATTTAATAGAAAAAGATACAAAATAATTTTTAGAAATTCACTATATATCGAGAAATAGGAGTCTTTTTGTAATTCCACGTGTTTTTAGTATCCACACGTAGTAATTGTCATATCTGCAAAAAATACTTGTACGTGGATGCTTAAAGTACCTTTTTAATATGGGTCGCTCGTTAATTAAATGGATAATAAGAGGAGATTGGTTGGCTAAAAATAGGGTCAGGGCCAGCACGAGCTCTTATATATATATATATATATATATATATATATATATATATATATATATATATATATATATTTGAAGTTAACCCTAAACCCTATATAGTCTGTATTTTTAAAATAAATTTGTTGGTCTTCAGGCTTTTTCGAATGCATGGCAAGCTGCATGCCAAGCAGGTGGCACAATGTTGATACCTGGCGGCGGTACATTCCGGGTGAACATGGTAAGTTTCGAAGGCGGATGCAACGGTCAAGTCGCGGTTCAGGTGGACGGGGTTGTAAAGGCTTTAGATGGTAATAATCAAGCAGATGCTTGGTTTAGCTTTCACAACATCAATGGATTGACTATTAGTGGAAGTGGTACATTTGATGGTAATGGACCTGCGGCTTGGGGAAAAGGTTCAGATCTTTCAAGAGTAAGTTTTATTAAAATTGCATTACTAACGTGATTATTGATTCTGATTATTAATTTTGTTTATAATCAATTTGAAAAAGACAATTTGTATAATTAATTGGTAATGAAAACACTTAGCCACATCATTTTGTGTTTTTTTTTGTAATCGATCATTCTTTAGTCATCATAGTATTACTGATAATATTAAACACCAAATATTTATAATTTTAATTATTTTCATAAAATAAGATTATAAAAACTTTTGACTTTTAAAATTGTTTATAATTAACCAGATTTAATTATTTAAGGCCGGGATCTCAAATAACCTCTAAATTTAGTAATATTTTTAAAAAATAATATATATTATTATGTCATAATTTTAATTCATTGGATGTCGATCTGATTATTTTTGTGTTATTTACAGTCGATAGCATTGTATCAAATTACCAATGCGAATATTCAAGGAATCACTTCACTCAATAGCAAAGGCTTCCATTTTGTAGTTGATGACAGTAACACAATAACTTTCCAACACGTTACCATAATAGCCCCTGCCAACAGCCCAAACACCGACGGAATTCATATATAAAACTCAAACAACGTCCAGATTATCCGTTCACCTATAGGCACCGGAGATGACTGCATATCGGTCGGACAGGGAAGTACGAACATCAACATCACCGGAGTTGACTGCGGTCCAGGCCATGGGATCAGCATCGGAAGCATTGGCAGGCATGCAGACGATAAAGGTGTAAGTGGAGTGCATGTAACAAGTAGCAGTGTAACTGCTACTGAAAACGGTGTACGGATCAAAACATGGGCTCCTTCCCCTTCTGTAACTGTATCAGATGTTACTTTTCAAGACATTACGGTGAATAATGCGAAATACCCGATAATCATTGATCAACATTATTGCGGCGGCCACCAAAGGTGTAATGACGTAAGTATATATTCTCTCTCTATTTAAGGTCTCAATTTATTTATTTTAAATCATTAGACAAAAAAAAAATTGAGTTAAATTCTCTCTCTAATTAAGTGTTACTAAGTCTCTTAATTATGTCTCTGCAGGACAATTCCAATGTTCAAGTTAGCAATGTTAAGTTCATAGGCATTAGAGGAACCTCAGCTTCACCAGTTGCAGTAACACTCCAATGCAGCCAAAGTAACCCCTGTCAAGGCATTCAGATGGATGACATCAACCTGATGTTAAATAGTGGTGGGCAAACAACTTCTTCATGTGATAATGCTCGTGTATCTTTTTCTGGGACACAAGTTCCTGCTGCTTGTAGCTCATAGTTATTTAGGCCAGGCATATGATGATCATAGTTCAGTTTTGATTAATCGGATTTTGGCAAGGAAAGGAAGAGAAGACAGATTTTTACTCTTAATAGGATTTCCATTAAAGCTGACTTAATGAGGACTATCTAAGACCCCAAATTATTAATAAATGAAATTTAATTTCCTCTATTTATCATTTTGAAATAGTAAGGGTTAATTTGATTAATGTGGTTAGTTATGGGTAAAATCATAAATATTTCAAATAAAGTAAAGTTTTATATAAATACTCATTGTTGTCGGAAAATATTCGTTTGGTGGTGGAATATATTCTTCACGGGGAATATTAAATGCAACGACGCACGTATATAATATTAGGCTATAAGCGGAAAGCGATTGGATGAAGAAAGCACAAGTATAAGTTGTTTATAAATAACGGCGTAGTTATTCATTATTATCTTGTTGGAATCTAGGTGGTTAAAACACATGAATATGTGTTGTTGCACAAGAAGACACCGGTATTGTACCATTTATTGATTCTCTACGTGAAGACACTACTCAATAATTGTTACGATGAATTCTTTGTTCGATATTTTATTTTATTGATTCAATAATTCTTTGCGTTGATATTTTATATTATCGTTATTTCAATAATTGTCACTACATGTATTTTCCATTATCGAAGCAATAATTCATATTATCTGAATAATATTATTAGATAATATTATTTGCTGATGTCTAGAAAGTTCTTTCTAAGGAGAGGTTTGGTCACCTAATAATGCATGTAAGTAAGGAGAAATCCTTATTGGAAAGCCCTTTTTCTGAGGAACTACAAGTTGCCAAGATTGTGATTCTGTAATATTATTTGTGAATAATTAATTATTGATTTATATGATGAGGAAAATATTGATTTTATGTGGATATAGATGGAGAAAATTTTTAAAGTGATAATTGTTAAAAATTGATATTTTATCTTTTCTGATAAAATAATATTTTATTATATAATATAATAATGATGATATTTTTACAATGAAAGTGGGATATATGAGTATATGAGGAGGAAGAGTATTTTTGTTGCAAAAGTTGTTTAAAACATGTCTGTGGGCCCATTTTTTGACTGAAATTTAATTATAGCCTGTAAAATCGCCCGTTTGTGAATTTCGGTCAATTTCCGTTTGAAATTTAGAAAAACTTTCTTCTGCAAAGTTGTAGATAATGAAATTTCTTATGGAAAAGACATGTGGTTCAAATTTTTCTGATAAAAGGGCTATTTATTATGAATTATTGAAGTTCCGTAGTTCTGAAATAATTGGTTTTAGAAGGTTTTAATTATTTTTAATTACAAAAACATTTTTTTTGGTTTTTGTCATTATTTGGTGGCTGAATTCAGATGGTCAAGGTGGGCTATGGAAATTAAAAATAAAATATTATTATTTTATTAAATTTTTTGCTTTGGTGTTCTAAGCATTTTCCTATAAATAGGGTGCTTAGGTTAGAATTGAAAATCACACCAGAAACTGAAATCTTCTTTCTCTTTCTCTCTCGATATATTGAGCGTATTCTTGTGAGTATTTTAATACTTTGAGTGTTGTTATCTGATTGTAAGTTTTCTTCAAAGACTATATTAAGGTGTTCAAGCCCGTAATCTTATTATTCTTTCGAAGTAAGGGATGTTATTTTCTTCGTAAGTGATATTATTTGTAAGACCCCAGCTTTTATAAATAAAGATGAATTTTTCTATAAATATTATTTTTGAATATTATGGAATAAATTTGATATAATGTTATAGTTGTGGGTAATATTTATAAATTTTGCAAAGTATGCAAGTTGTTATAAAATATTCGTTTGGTTGGGAATATTCTTTGTTAGGGAATATTCGCATCTAATGACTCAATCATTGGTGGACCCCACAACATTATTGTCGAGATCGAGAAAACGACAAAAATATTTTTATAAAAATAACTACGGAGGTGTTACAATTAAAAGCTGTTGAACTACCCGTTGGTAAAGTAAAAATACGATGTCTGGCGTGGTTGCATAGTAAGACGCAGATTGATTATTGATGCTTACGTGAGAAGTCACAACGGTATGCTCAATTATGCTCTGAAGAATTCACGTGCATCATATCTCTTATATTATTGATTCAATTATTGTCAAAGATCATCCGTATAATATGTTATAGTATTAAATCAATAATTGAGACGACAAGTTATAAATGATTAATAATTATTGAAAGATTAAATATGTGTTATGATTTGTGGTAAGTTTGATTATTTTATGGGGGCTCGTATATGTCATCATCTAAGAGTCTCTTCATCAATGATAGTATTTACCTTCATCAATAGTAATTACCCTTGTGAATAGTATTTACCTTCGTCGATAGTAATTACCCTTGTGAATAGTATTTACCTTACCGTCGATAGTAATTACCCTTGTGAATAGTATTTACCTTCGTCGATAGTAATTACCCTTGTGAATAGTATTTACCTTCGTCGATAGTATTTACCTTCGTTAATAGTAATTACCTTTACCAGACGTCGAACCACTTGTCGTTTCACATTCTGCGCCGAACCACTTGTCGTTTCACATTACAAAGCGTCAAACCGATTCGTCAAGCCACTTGCCTTTTCACACGGGTGCTAAGCTAGAAATCTTCTATAAATAGAGGCCTAGGGCTTCATTATTTTCACTTAATTCATTCAAGCTATAGAGAGAGAAAGTATAGAGAGAATAAGAGAGAAAGAAGAAGAGTATTTTGTTACTACACCGCCGCAAAGATTCAATCTCCTACCAAATGTAAGGGTGTTATTCTTTCTTATTCATGAAGAGAAGCTGTTGTTATTCCATTGCTTATTATTACATTGGAATAACTTTGTATAAGTGGTTTACCCTATACTTGGTGACATTCTTCTATTATTACATTGGAACATCCTCGCTGCATGTGTTTTACACCGGGACTGGTTAAAATCTTTATCATTCTCATTGGAACATCCTGCATGCATGTGTTTTACAGGACTGGTTTAAAATCTTTATTATTACTGTTGGAACATCTGCATGCGTGTGTTTTACAGGACTGGTTCCGTCTTTATTATTACTGTTGGAATATCCTATACGTGTGTTTTACACCGGATCCGGTTCCATCTTTATTATTCTGTTGGAACATCCATGTTTGTGAATTTCACCGACTGGTTCCGTTATTTATTATTACATTGGAATAACACATGCGCATGCGATCTATCGCATTTATGGTGATTTCTTTTGTTATTCCATTCTTTATTATACCCAGTTGGTTAAAACTTTGACTTCTATACTCCATGAAATTAGTAGAATATCCTTGATATTTGCGTTTCATCCGATATCTTTTCATGGAAATATTCTTCCGATCATTCTTGAATTTTACTCTACAAAACGATATCATGTTGACAATTTGGACGTTAATAATTCCGGATAAAATAATTCTTGAACTTGTTTTATTGAATTCTTATATCATTGTCATCATCCTCATGTTTATATTTTTTGAAAGTCATCCGTGGCTGTAGTGCATAGATGGACTTGGTATGATTATGACCGAGAGACTATTCGGTGTAATCATGCAAAGTAATGTTACAAATGATGTGATAAAAAATCCTCGATTGGTAGTAGTGCATTGATGGACGATTGTTGGCATGATCATGACCATTAATGAATACACAAATATTCTCGCCCGTAGTGCATGAATAATTGTGGTCGTGATACTAAAGAATATCCTTGGCCGTAGTGCAGGGGTGATTCGATGATGTGGAATATTTATTAAATCTGAGTCTCAGCTATAATAGTGATGAAAAACCTTTTAAAACCTAAAAGATAGTAGACTTTATTTTCTACTTGACTCTTTTAATGGATTGATATTCAGCCGCAGATTAAACCGGTTGTCTATTGTATTTTATCGGTTTAACATTATTGAAGACTATTGATAATTTATTCTCGCATTATCTTAGTCATAATATTTCTTCTTGGGCTAGTTGAGCTCACCCTTTCTTTCACCGTTCTCTTCGTGAAATGATAATATAAATTTGGGGACGAGTCTGGAAACGAGTGATGGTCTGAAGATAGCATTAGTAGTCCTCACTATTACGTAAAATAGTGTGATAATAATCTGTAATGAGGACTTTTGTTTGAGTTTGTATAATATCTAGTAGAGCGATATTTGTATTTAAACTCACGGTTTATGTCGTATTGTATACCTACGCAGTTATGTTAATAAGTTGTATTTAAATTACATACCACCATAAGTGGCGACTCAAGATGGGTGATGTATACCTAATTTTGGGGGGGCGTAACTTGGTTAGTATCGAGCTTAGGATGTGATCCCGGCTAAGATGTGAGAATAGTACTAGGAGGGAGAGAGGCGGGGAATACCTTCGTTAGTATGACCTACCTAAGTTTATGTCTTATTTTATTGGTTGGTCGGAAGATAAGGATAATTTGTTACATGTCAATTAACCTTTTGTTTTGTGGCAAGATCTCGAAAATGACATCCGAGAATGTTGAGAATAGCAATGAGGCATGCGATCGTTGATTCACCACATATCAATAATCAAGATAATGTGCATCGTGAGGCGACAATCCTCACGTGAAACAACACCGACCAAATGACAAATGATCAAATGTTCGAGGCTTTATGCAATTTATGCGGCAATGATGAGCGAGCTCATTCTGTCCAAAACGTAGGGTGGAAACACGAAAAACTCTCGGCGGTCACCGCTAAACAATTTAAGGAGCTGGGACCACCGGAGTTTAAGGAGAGCCAAAACCATTTGGCGGAAGCATGGATAAAGCAGATTACCAAGATATTTGATGTCTTGGGATGCTCAGAGGAGCAAAAGGTTCCCTTTCACGCCTTTATGTTGCGGCGGAGAGGCGGATTCTTGGTGGGAATCGGTAAAAGCGTACTCAACCAAATTATCATTGAAGATATCTTGGGAGAAGTTCCAGAGTTACATTCAACGACAAATACTTTCCGAAAGTATTCGCCACATGAAGGAAGTGGAGTTTATCAAGTTGGAACAAAACAATATGACCGTGTCGCAATACGAGGCAAAATTTGCGGAGTTATCACGGTTTCGTCCCACTTGGTGGATAATGAAAGAGAATGGCGCGAATGTTTTTAAGAGGTTTGAAGTCGGAGATACGTCAACATCTTATTTCTCATAAAGCGTGTTTGTATTCGGGATGTTGTAAATAGGGCTCGATTAGTGGAGAAGCGATAATGAGTCAACCTGAACTAAAAGAGAAGCGGTAAGCAAAATTATAATACCAAATGAGAATAGTCATCGAAAGCGGTGACAACAAGCGTGGAGGGAATCAACGGGCCGGATATGGTAACCACTTCGGTGGTAATCGTACAAAACAATAAGAATGGACATTTCAAGAAAAGGAGATTCAACAATGATGGAAAGACGTCAAGACCAAAGACCCATTGTTAAGGAAGGAGAAAGACCACCTATCATATGCTTCAAATGCGGAGGAGAGGGACACATCGATCAAACTGCGTCATGCCAGTCAAAGCATGTTATAATTGTGGAAGAGAAGGTCACTTAGCTCGATTTTGTATGCGTTTCATAGAAGACAAATTCAAAGCTAGGATGGAGGCACCAAAGGCCATCCCGTAGAAAATTCAAAACCTAAGAGTAGTCTGAGGAGAGCATTTGTTGTGACCTCCCAAAGAAGCAAGGAATCCGAATGAGGTCATCACGGGTAAGCTTATCATAAACTCTAATGAAGTCTATACTTTATTTGATACCTGGGTTCTACCCATTCTTTTATTTCTCCTACTTGCGCTCATCGATTAAATTTGACTGGAGAAATTAGACTTTGACTTATATCTGTGGAAACTCCGTTGGGAGAAACCTTCATTACATCCACTGCTTTTATAAGTCTTGTTTGGTTCAAATCGGTACCCTCACATTACCTGTCGATCTTATTTCATTAAAAATACTTGCATTTGACGTGATTCTAGGGATTGATTGGTTAACTACTTATCATGCAAAAATTGATTGTTTTCGTAAGGTTGTTAGCTTTCATATTCCTAATCAACCTATTATGCGAATTCAAACGACCAAACCATTAAAATCAATCACGGTCATCTCAAGCCATAAAGCTATTCGTTTATTGAAAAACGGATGTCAAGCTTTCTTAGCTCATGTCACAGATTTAAATAAAAATACGTCAGTTTTAAACGATATTCCTATTATTAATAAATTTCCTGACGTATTCCCCGAAGAACTTCCTGGCCTACCCCCAGAGCGTGAAATTGAATTTTGTATCGACCTTGAACCCGGTACAAAACCTATTTCCAAAGCCCCATATCGAATGGCTCCTATTGAACTTCAGGAGTTAAAGACCCAACTGCAGGAATTGTTAGACATTGGCTTTATTAGTCCCTAGTACTTCTCCTTGGGGTGCTCTGTTCTATTCGTGAAGAAGAAAGATGGGAGTATGCGACTTTGTTTTGATTATCTGGAGTTGAATCACGTCACCATCAAAAATAGGTATCCATTGCCACGTATTGATGACTGTTTGACCCGATTTGCAAGAGCCAAATTCTTTTCAAAGATTGATCTTCGTTAGGATATCACCAATTGAAGATTAGAACCACCGACATTCCAAAGGCGGCTTTCGAACTCGATGCGGGCATTATGAATTCTAGGCATGTCCTTTGGATTGACTAATGCTCCCCGCCGCCTTCATGGATATGATGAACCAAAGTATTCAAGGAATATTTAGATCACTTTGTGGTCGTCTTTATTGATGACATCCTTATTTATTCCAAAAAAGTGAAGATCATGAGCAACACTTGAGGTCGACACTCCAAAAGCTTCGTGAATATAAGCTTTATGCCAAGTTGAAGAAATGCGAGTTCGGCTTGAAGAAGTAGCATTCCTTGGGCACGTGGTATCAAGTCATGGAATATCTGTTGACCCAAAGAAAGATTGAAGCTATTCAAAGTCGGGAACAACCTAAATCGATGGAGAGAAGACGTAGCTTTCTCGGTTTATTAGCCGGTTATTATCGGAGATTCGTGGAAGGATTTTCTCGAATCGCTATTCCATTGACTTTCGGTGACTCGGAAAGATACAAAGTTCGGTTGGAGCGAAGAATATGAGAAGAGTTTTCAAGAACTCGAAGAGAGATTTATTTCAAGACCTGTTCGACAATACCATCATCGCTCGGAGGATTTGTCATCTACAAGTGATGCTTCGAGCAAAGGGTTGGGATGTGTTCTTATGCAACATGGAAAAGTTATAGCCTATGCCTCGCGACAACTCAAAGAATATGAGAGGAATTATCCTACTCATGATCTAGAGTTAGCATTTGTTCTTCTTGCACTTAAAATGTGGAGGCATTACTTGTATGGGGAGAAAGTGGAGATCTTTACGGATCATAAAAGCCTCAAATATTTCTTCACTCAAAAGGAACTCAACATGCGACAACGACGACGTTGGCTTGAACTGTTGAAAGATTATGATCATACCATCCAATACCATCCCGAAAAGCAAACGTGGTAGGCGTGACGCGATTGAGTAGGAAATCATATGCAAGTACAAGTGCGATATTGTCAACGCAAAGGCCCATTTTGTGTGACTTGCAAAGGATGGAGATAGAATTAAAGACTCTGGGGACGCATGTGATGATGACAATGAGTATCTGAGTAGAACCGACTTTAATTGATAAAGTTAAAGGCTGCCAGTTCTGACACACGAGGCGATGCGTATGAGGAAGAAAGTGCAAAAGGTGCTATCTTAGGAAGCAAGAATCGATGAAGAAGGAATACTTGAGTCAACTCCGGACTTTGTGTTCTAACGACCACGATTTAAAGTATAATATCATGATGGAGGCGCACAACACACCATTTGCAATCCATCTCAGGAGTACCAAAAATGTATCATGATATTCGCCATACATTTTGGTGGAGCAATATGAAAGAGAGATAATATTTGTTTATCTCAAGGTGTCTAACTTGTCAACGAGTTAAAGCGGAGCATCAAGTACCAAAAGGTCCATTGCAACCACTTGAAATTCCGAATGGAAGTGGGAGCACATTACCATGGATTTCAAGCACGGTCTTCCTAAGGTTTCTCAAGGCATTGATGCGATTTGGGTCATTGTTGATAGATTGACCAAGTCCGCTCATTTCTTACCGATCTGAGAAACTTATACACTTGAACGTCTTGCTCGTATGTACATAAACGAGATTAGAAGATCGCATGGTATGCCGGTATCCATAGTTTTCGATCGAGACCCAAGATTCACTTCACGATTTTGGGTTAGTTTGCAAAAAAGCTATGGGCACAGACTTACGATTTAGCTTCGGATATCATCCTCGACGGACAGACGGACAATCGGAGAGGACTATTCAAACTCTTGAAGATCTATTAAGACTCGTGTCCTTGATTTCAAGGGAGTTGGGACAAGTTCTTACCATTGGTGGAGTTTTCCTACAACAACAGTTATCAAGCAAGTATTGGCATGGCTCCATTCAAGCATTGTATGGAAGAAAGTGTCGTTCTCGGTATCTTTGGGATGAGGTGGGTGAAGCAACGTTGTTGGGGACCGGAGTTGTAATGCGTATGACTACGGAAAAGATTCAAATGATCCGACAACGTATAAAAACCTCACAAAATCGATAAAAGAGTTATCTCGATCTTCATCGAAAGGACGTGGAATTCGATATAGGAGATCATGTGTTGTTAAGAGTTGCTTTCAATGGAAAGGAGTTACAAGATTTGGAAGGAGAGAAAACTTAATCCTCGATTCATCGGTCCATTTTAATCCTCGATCGAGTAGGAAGCGTGGCCTATAGACTCGCTTTCCGCCAAAATATGTCTCGTGTTCATAACGTTTTTCACATATCTATGTTACGTAAATATGTGAAAGACCCGAACCATATTATTGAGTTAGAACCCAGGACGAAATAGCGGAAGATTTGACGTATGAAGAGGGTTCTGTTCAAATTTTGGATAAGAAAGAACATATTCTACGCTCCAAGGTTATACCTCAAGTCAAAGTTTTATGGAGGAACCACGATGTTGAGGAAATGACTTGGGAGTTAGAATCAAATGAAATCAAGGTATCCTTACCTCTTCGACATACCAGTATCGTACCCTAATTTCGAGGGGGCGAAATTTCATAAGAAGGGAGGTTGTAAGACCCCGACTTTTATAAATAAAGATGAATTTTTCTATAAATATTATTTTTGAATATTATGGAATAAATTTGATATAATGTTATAGTTGTGGGTAATATTTATAAATTTTGCAAAGTATGCAAGTTGTTATAAAATATTCGTTTGGTGGGAATATTCTTTTGTTAGGGAATATTAGATAATGGCTCAATCATTGGTGGACCTGACATTATTGTCGGATCGAGAAAACGACAAAAATATTTTTATAAAAATAACGGCGGAGGTGTTACCGTTAAACTGTTGAACTACCCTAAGTGGTAAAAGTACGATGAATCTGGCTGTGGTTGCATAAGTAGACAGCAGTATTGATTATTGATGCTTACGTGAGAAGTCACTCATTTATGCTCAATTATTGCTCTGAAAGAATTCACGCATCATATCTCTTATATTATTGATTCAATTATTGTCACAAGATCATCATCGTATAATATGTTATAGTATTAAATCAATAATTGAGACGACAAATGTAAGACCCGACTTTTATAAATAAAGATGAATTTTTCTATAAATATTATTTTTGAATATTATGGAATAAATTTGATATAATGTTATAGTTGTGGGTAATATTTATAAATTTTGCAAAGTATGCAAGTTGTTATAAAATATTCGTTTGGTTCTGGGAATATTCTTTTTGTTAGGGAATATTCGCATAATGGCTCAATCATTGGTGGACCCCACAACATTATTGTCGGATTAGAGAAAACGACAAAAATATTTTTATAAAAATAACTACGGAGGTGTTACCGTTTAAAGCTGTTGAACTACCCGGTGGTAAAAAATGCGATGTACGCGTGGTTGCATAGTAATACACGGTATTGATTATTGATGCTTACGTGAGAAGTCACTCAAATTTATGCTCAATTATCGCTACAGAATTCACGATCATATCTCTTATATTATTGATTCAATTATTGTCACAAGATCATCTCGTATAATATGTTATAGTATTAAATCAATAATTGAGACGACAAGTTATAAATGATTAATAATTATTGAAAGATTAAATATGTATGTTATGATTTGTGGTAAGTTTGATTATTTTTGGGGGGCTATATGTCATCATCTAAGAGTCTCTTCATCAATAGTATTTACCTTCATCAATAGTAATTACCCTTGTGAATAGTATTTACCTTCATCAATAGTAATTACCCTTGTGAATAGTATTTACCTTCAATCGATAGTAATTACCCTTGTGAATAGTATTTACCTTCGTCAATAGTAATTATCCTTGTGAATAGTATTTACCTTCGTCAATAGTAATTACCCTTGTGAATAGTATTTACCTTCGTCAATAGTATTTACCTTCGTTAATAGTAATTACCTTTACCAGACGTCGAACCACTTGTCGTTTCACATTACAAGGCGTCGAACCACTTGTCGTTTCACATTACTGAAGGCCAAACCATCAATCAAGCCACTTGCCTTTTTTTCACACAAGAAAAGGTTAGAAATCTTCTATAAATAGAGGCCTAGGGCTTCATTATTTTTCATTTAATTCATTCAAGCTTATATAGAGAGAAAGTATAGAGAGAAGAAAGAGAGAGAAGAAGAGTATTTTGTTACTACCTTTCGCCGCAGTATTCAATCTCCTACCAAATGTAAGGGGTGTTATTCTTTCTTATTCATGAAGAGAACTGTTGTTATTCCATTGCTTATTATTACATTGGAATAACTCAGATATAAGTGGTTTACCCTATACTTGGTGACATTCTTCTATTATTTCATTGGAACATCCACATGCATGTGTTTTACACCAGGACTCGGTTCCGTCTTTATCATTCTCGTTGGAACATCCTCGCTCGTGTGTTTTTACAGGACCTGGTTCCGCTCTTTATTATTCTGTTGGAACATCACATCATGTGTTACACAGGACTGGTTAAAATCTTTATTATTACATTGCTGAATATCCTATCGTGTGTTTTACACGGATCCGGGTTCCATCTTTATTATTCATTGGAACATCCCGCTTGATTGTGAATTTCACCGACTCGTTCCGTTATTTATTATTACATTGGAATAAACTCGTCTGCGGCGCTTCATCGCATTTATGGTGATTTCTTTTGTTATTCCATTCTTTATTATACCCAAATAAGTTAAAACTTTGACTTATACTCCATGAAATTAGTAGAATATCCTTGATATTTGCGTTTCATCCAAAGATATCTTTCATGGAAATATTCTTCCGATCATTCTTGAATTTTACTCTACAAAAACAAGATCATGTTGATAATTTGGACGTTAATAATTTCGGATAAAATAATTCTTGAACTTGTTTTATTGAATTCTTATATCATTGTCATCATCCTCATGTTTATATTTTTTTGAAAGTCATCTGTGGCCTGTAGTGCATAGATGGACTTGGTATGATTATGACCAGAGACTATTGATTGTAATCACGACAAAGAATGTTACAAATGATGTGATAAAAAAAATCCTCGTTGGTAGTAGTGCATTGATGGACGATTGTTGGCATGATCATGACCATTAATGAATACACAAATATTCTCGCCCGTAGTGCATGAATAATTGTGGTCGTGATACTAAAGAATATCCTTGGCAGTAGTGTAGTAGGGTGATTCGATGATGTGGAATATTTATTAAAGTCGAGTCTCATTTATAACAAATGATGAAAACCTTTTAAAACCTAAAAGATAGTAGACTTTATTTTCTACTTGACTCTTTTAATGGATTGCATATTCCACGCAGATTAAACCGGTTGTCTATTGTATTTTATCGGTTTAACATTATTCAAGACTATTGATAATTTATTCTCGCATTATCTTAGTCATAATATTTCTTCTTCGGGCTAGTTGAGCTCACCCTTTCTTTCACCGTTTCTCTTGAAATGATAATATAGCCGGGACGAGTCTGGGAAACGCAGTGATGGTCCGAAGATAGCATTAGTAGTCCTCACTATTCGTAAAATAGTGTGATAATAATCAGTAATGAGGACTTTTTGTTTGAGTTTGTATAATATCTAGTAGGCGATATTTGTATTTAAACTCACGATTTATGTCGTATTATACGCATACGCTTATGTTAATAAGTTGTATTTAAATTACGTACCATGTAAGTGGCGACTCAAGATGGGTGATGTATACCTAATTTTGGGGGCGTAACGATTTGGTATCGAGCTTAGGATGTGATCCCGCTAAGATGTGAGAATAGTACTAGGAGGGAGAGACGGGAATACCTTCGCTAGTATGACCTACCTAAGTTTATGTCTTTATTTTATTGGTTGGTCGAAGATAAGGATAATTTGTTACATGTCAATTAACCTTTTTTGTTTTGTGGCGTGATCTCGAAAATGACATCTCAGAATGTTGAGAATAAGAATGGAGCGCAGCGATCGTTGATTCACACACATATCAATAATCAAGATAATGTGCATCATGAAGGCGATAATCCTCATGCAAACAACAACATCGACCAAATGACAAATGATCAAATGTTCGAGGCTTTATGCAATTTATGCAACAAAGAAAGCAGAGAGAGCGACTCTCGCCCAAAACGTAGGTGGAAACACGAAAAACTCTCTCGGCGGTCACCGCTAAACAATTTAAGGAGCTGGGACCACCGGAGTTTAAGGAGATCCAAAACCACTTCGGCGGAAGCATGGATAAAGCAGATTACCAAGATATTTGATGTCTTGGGATGCTCCGAGGAGCAAAGGTTCCCCTTTGCCGCTTTTATGTCAAGGCTTTGAGAGGCGGATTCTTGTGGGAATCCAGAAACGTACTCAACCAAATTTGTCATCAAGATATCTTGGGAGAAGTTCCAGAGTCGTTTCAACGACAAATACTTTCCGAAAGTATTCGCCACATGAAGGAAGTGGAGTTTATCAAGTTGGAACAAAACAATATGACCGTGTCGCAATACGAGGCAAAATTTTATGAGTTATCACGGTTTGCGTCCCACTGGTGGATAATGAAGAGAATGGCGCGAATGTTTTTAAGAGGTTTGAAGTCGAGATACGTCAACATCTTATTTCTCATAAACCGTGTTTGTATTGGATGTTGTAAATAGGGCTCGATTAGTGGAGAAGCGATAATGAGTCAGTATAACTAAAAAGAAGCAGTAAAGCAAAATTATAATACCAAATGAGAATAGTCATCGAGGCGGTGACAACAAGCGTGGAGGAATCAACAAAGCGAGATATGGTAACCACTTTGGTGGTAATCAGGCCAAAACAATAAGAATGGACATTTCAAGAAAAGGAGATTCAACAATGATGGAAAGACGTCAAGACCAAAGACCATTGTTAAGGAAGGAGAAAGACCACCTATCATATGCTTCAAATGCGGAGGAGAGGACACATCACCAAATCAAGGCCATGCCGTCAAAGCATGTTATAATTGTGGAAGAGAAGGTCACTTAGCTCGATTTTGTCGCCATCAAGACAAATTCAACTAGGATGGAGGCACCAAAGGCCATCCCGTAAAATTCAAACCCCAGAAGTGCAAGGAGAGCATTTGTTGTGACGACCCGAAAGAGCAAGGAACCGAATGAGGTCATCACGGGTAAGCTTATCATAAACTCTAATGAAGTCTATACTTTATTTGATAACTGGGTTCTACCCATTCTTTTATTTCTCCTACTTGCGCCATCGATTAAATTTGACTCTGGAGAAATTAGACTTTGACTTATCTGTGGAAACTCCGTTGGGAGAAACCTTCATTACATCCACTCGTTTATAAGTCTTGTTTGGTTCAAATCGGTACCTCACATTACACGTCGATCTTATTTCATTAAAAATACTTGCATTTGGCGTGATTCTAGGATTGATTGGTTAACTACTTATCATGCAAAAATTGATTGTTTTCGTAAGGTTGTTAGCTTTCATATTCCTAATCAACCTATTATGCTAATTCAAACGACCAAACCATTAAAATCAATCACGGTCATCTCAAGCCATAAAGTTATTCGTTTATTGAAAAGCGGATGTCAAGCTTTCTTAGCTCATGTCACGATTTAAATAAAAATACGCCGCTTTTAAACGATATTCCTATTGTTAATAAATTTCCGACGTATTCCCGAAGAACTTCCGGCCTACCCCCGAAAGCGTGAAATTGAATTTTGTATCGACCTTGAACCCAGACAAAACCTATTTCCAAAGCCCCATATCGAATGGCTCTATTGAACTTCGTGAGTTAAAGACCCAACTGCAGGAATTATTAGACATTGGCTTTATTCGTCCTAAGTACTTCTCCTTGGGGTGCTCCTGTTCTATTCATGAAGAAGAAAGATGGGAGTATGCGACTTTGTATTGATTATCTGGAGTTGAATCACGTCACCATCAAAAATAGGTATCCATTGCCACGTATTGATGACTCGTTTGACCCGATTTAAGGAGCCAAATTCTTTTCAAAGATTGATCTTCGTTAGGATATCACCAATTGAAGATTAGAACCACGACATTCCAAAAGACTTCGCCGTAACTCTAAGACGGGCATTATGAATTCCTAGTCATGTCCTTTGGATTGACTAATGCTCCCGCCGCCTTCATGGATATGATGAACCGAGTATTCAAGGAATATTTAGATCACTTTGTGGTCGTCTTTATTGATGACATCCTTATTTATTCCAAAAGCCGTGAAGATCATGAGCAACACTTGAGGTCGACACTCCAAAAGCTTCGTGAATATAAGCTTTATGCCAAGTTGAAGAAATGCGAGTTCGGCTTCAAGAAGTAGCATTCCTTGGGCACGTGGTATCAAGTCATGGAATATCTGTTGACCCAAAGAAAGATTGAAGCTATTCAAAGTCGGGAACAACCTAAATCAAATGACCAAGCACGTAGCTTTCTCGGTTTAGTCAATTGGTTATTATCGGAGATTCGTGGAAGGATTTTCTCGAATCGCTATTCCATCGACTTAATGACTCGGAAAGATACAAAGTTCGGTTGGAGCGAAGAATATGAGAAGAGTTTTCAAGAACTCAAGAGGAGACTTATTTCAAAGACCGCTCGACAATACCATCCGGCTCGGAGGGATTTGTCATCTACAATGATGATGCTCGAGCAAAGGGTTGGGATGTGTTCTTATGCAACATGGAAAAGTTATAGTTTATGCCTCATGACAACTCAAAGAATATGAGAGGAATTATCCTACTCATGATCTAGAGTTGGTAAATGTTATCTTCAGACTTAAAATGTGGAGGCATTACTTGTATGGGGAGAAAGTGGAGATCTTTACGGATCATAAAAGCCTCAAATATTTCTTCACTCAAAAGGAACTCAACATGCGACAACGACGTTGGCTTGAATCTGTTGAAAGATTATGATCATACCATCCAATACCATCCTCGAAAAGCAAACGTGGGTAGCCGACGCGATTGAGTAGGAAATCATATGCAAGTACAAAGTGCGATATTGTCAACGCAAAGGCCCATTTTGTGTGACTTGCAAAGGATGGAGATAGAATTAAAGACTCGGGGACGCATGTGATGACAAATGAGTATACTGAGTAGAACCGACTTTAATTGATAAAGTTAAAGCCGCTTTCAAGCTCTGGACACTGGAGCCGGCGCGTATGAGGAAGAAAGTGCAAGAAGGTGCTATGCCGGAAGCAAGAATCGATGAAGAAGGAATACTTGAGTCAACTCCGCACTTTGTGTTCCTAACGACCACGATTTAAAGTATAATATCATGATGGAGGCGCACAACACACCATTTGCAATCCATCTCGGGAGTACCAAAATGTATCATGATATTCGTTATACATTTTGGTGGAGCAATATGAAGAGAGAGATAGCTATTTGTTTATCTCAAGGTGTCTAACTTGTCAACGAAGTTAAAGCGGAGCATCAAGTACCAAAAGGTCCATTGCAACCACTTGAAATTCCGAATGGAAGTGGGAGCACATTACCATGGATTTCATTCTACGGCCTTCCTAAGGTTTCTCAAGGCATTGATGCGATTTGGGTCATTGTTGATAGATTGACCAAGTCCGCTCATTTCTTACCGACACGAGAAACTTATACACTTGAACGTCTTGCTCAGATGTACATAAACGAGATTGTAAGATCGCATGGTACGCTTGCGGTATCCATAGTTTTCGATCGAGACCCAAGATTCACTTCACGATTTTGGGTTAGTTTGCAAAAGCTACAAGCACGGATTTACGATTTAGCTTCGGCATATCATCCTCGGACAGACGGACGGACAATCGGAGAGGACTATTCAAACTCTTGAAGATCTATTAAGACTCGTGTCCTTGATTTCAAGGGAGTTGGGACAAGTTCTTACCATTGGTGGAGTTTTCCTACAACAGTTAGCTTATCGCAAGTATTGGCATGGCTCCATTCAAGCATTGTATGGAAGAAAGTGTCGTTCTCGGTATCTTTGGGATGAGGTGGGTGAAGCAACGTTGTTGGGACCGGAGTTGGTACGTATGACTACGGAAAAGATTCAAATGATCCGACAACGATAAAAACCTCACAAAATCGATAAAGAGTTATCTTTGATCTTCATCGAAAGGACGTGGAATTCGATATAGGAGATCATGTGTTGTTAAGAGTTGCTCCATGGAAAGGAGTTACAAGATTTGGAAGGAGAGAAAACTTAATCCTCGATTCATCGGTCCATTTTAATCCTCGATCGAGTAGGGCGTGGCCTATAGACTCGCTTTTACCGCCAAATATGTCTCGTGTTCATAACGTTTTTCACATATCTATGTTACGTAAATATGTGAAAGACCCGAACCATATTATTGAGTTAGAACCGGACGAAATAGCGGAAGATTTGACGTATGAAGAGGTTCCCTGCTCAAATTTTGGATAAGAAAGAACATATTCTACGCCCAAGGTTATACCTCAAGTCAAAGTTTTATGGAGGAACCACGATGTTGAGGAAATGACTTGGGAGTTAGAATGCGAAATGAAATCAAGGTATCCTTACCTCTTCGACATACCAGTATCGCACTCTAATTTCGAGGGCGAAATTTCATAAGAAGGGAGGTTGTAAGACCCTCACTTTTATAAATAAAGATGAATTTTCTATAAATATTATTTTTGAATATTATGGAATAAATTTGATATAATGTTATAGTTGTGGGTAATATTTATAAATTTTGCAAAGTATGCAAGTTGTTATAAAATATTCGTTTGGTGGGGAATATTCTTTTGTTAGGAATATTCGCATACAATGGCTCAATCATTGGTGGACCCCACAACATTATCATTTTGATCGAGAAAACGACAAAAATATTTTTATAAAAATAACTACGGAGGTGTTACTGCGTTAAGCTGTTGAACTACCCGGTGGTAAAAGTAAATGAATGTCGCGTGGTTGCATAAGAAGACACCAGTATTGATTATTGATGCTTACGTGAGAAGTCACTCAATTATGCTCAATTATTGCTACGAGAAATTCTGCGATCATATCTCTTATATTATTGATTCAATTATTGTCACAGTATCATCTGTATAATATGTTATAGTATTAAATCAATAATTGAGACGACAAGTTATAAATGATTAATAATTATTGAAAGATTAAATATGTGTTATGATTTGTGGTAAGTTTGATTATTTTATGGGGGGCTATATGTCATCATCTAAGAGTCTCTTCATCAATAGTATTTCCTTCGTCAATAAGTAATTACCCTTGTGAATAGTATTTACCTTCGTCAATAGTAATTACCCTTGTGAATAGTATTTACCTTCGTCAATAGTAATTACCCTTGTGAATAGTATTTACCTTCGTCAATAGTAATTATCCTTGTGAATAGTATTTACCTTCGTCAATAGTAATTACCCTCTTGTGAATAGTATTTACCTTCGTCAATAGTATTTACCTTCGTTAATAGTAATTACCTTTACCAGACGTCGAACCACTTGTCGTTTCACATTACAAAGCGCCGAACCACTTGTCGTTTCACATTCTGAGCGCCAAACCGATCGTCAAGCCACTTGCGCTTTTCACACTGGCGAGTCTAAGCTAGAAATCTTCTATAAATAGAGGCCTAGGGCTTCATTATTTTCACTTAATTCATTCAAGCTTATATAGAGAGAGAAAGTATAGAGAGAATAAGAGAGAAAGAAGAAGAGTATTTTGTTACTACACCGCTTTAAAGATTCAATCTCCTACCAAATGTAAGGGTGTTATTCTTTCTTATTCATGAAGAGAACTGTTGTTATTCCATTGCTTATTATTACATTGGAATAACTTTTGTATAAGTGGTTTACCCTATACTTGGTGACATTCTTCTATTATTCTTTGGAACATCACATGCATGTATGTTTTACACGGACTGGTTCCGTCTTTATCATTCTGTTGGAACATCACTGTCATGTGTTTTACAGGACTGGTTAAAATCTTTATTATTTACGTTGGAACATCCATGCGTGTGTTTTACACCGGACCTGGTTCCGTCTTTATTATATTTCTGTTGGAACATCCTGTCTATGTGTTTTACACCAGACCTGGTTCCATCTTTATTATTCTGTTGGAACATCCCCGTCGATGTGAATTTCACGACACCGTTCGTTCCGTTATTTATTATTCATTGAAATAAACCGTCTGCATGCGGTCTATCGCATGCATGGTGATTTCTTTTGTTATTCCATTCTTTATTATACCCAGGTTGGTTAAAACTTTGACTTCTATACTCCATGAAATTAGTAGAATATCCTTGATATTTGCGTTTCATCCAAAGATCTTTCATGGAAATATTCTTCCGATCATTCTTGAATTTTACTCTACAAAACGAAGATTATGTTGACAATTGACGCGTTAATAATTCCCGGATAAAATAATTCTTGAACTTGTTTTATTGAATTCTTATATCATTGTCATCATCCTCATGTTTATATTTTTTTGAAAGTCATACGTGGCTTCGTGAAGTGCATAGATGGACTTGGTATGATTATGACCGAGAGACTATTCGGTGTAATCATGACCGTAATGTTACAAATGATGTGATAAAAAAATCCTCAATTGGTCAGTAGTGCATTGATGGATGATTGTTGGCATGATCATGACCATTAATGAATACATAAATATTCTTCGCCCGTAGTGCATGAATAATTGTGGTCGTGATACTAAAGAATATCCTTGGCCGTAGTAGTGTAGGGGTGATTCGATGATGTGGAATATTTATTAAAGTCGAGTCTCGGCTATAACTTGATGATGAAAAACCTTTTAAAACCTAAAAGATAGTAGACTTTATTTTCTACTTGACTCTTTTAATGGATCAGATATTCACCGCAGATTAAACTGGTTTGTCTATTGTATTTTATCGGTTTAACATTATTGAAGACTATTGATAATTTATTACGCATTATCTTAGTCATAATATTTCTTCTTTGGGCTAGTTGAGCTCTTTCTTTCTTTCACCGTTCTCTTCGTGAAATGATAATATATATGGGGACGTAGCTCTGGGAAACGAGTGATGGTCTGAAGATAGCATTAGTAGTCCTCACTATTCTCGTAAAATAGTGTGATAATAATCAGAATGAGGACTTTTTGTTTGAGTTTGTATAATATCTAGTGAGCGATATTTGTATTTAAACTCACGATTTATGTCGTATTGTATACCTAGCAGTTATGTTAATAAGTTGTATTTAAATTCTGTACCATGTAAGTGGCGACTCAAGATGGGTGATGTATACCTAATTTTGGGGGCGTCACATTATTTCTTCAATATCATTATGTCGAAATATTGTTTGGAACCTTTTATCAAATTTGAAACTTTTTCATGTCGGGATTACTATTCATGAGTTACTATTCACGAGTTCTATTCACGAAGCATGATGATTTTCTTGTGGAATTTTTATCTTTTGGTGTCGAAGTTACTATTCACGTATACGACACTATTCACGAATACGACACTATTCACAGAAAAATTGAATTTTCATTTTTCGTCCAAAATATCTATTATGAATACTAGCTTTGATTGTATCCATGTTTTGATCATTCTTGAATTTTACTCCACTATGATTATTTATGAGGTATTTTTGGACATGGAATAGCTAAAATACGAATCCGTAATATTTATTCTTTTGTTTCACTGGATTCGTTTTCTTTAAAATATTTTTTCATCATCCTCCGTCCTAAATGATGATATAATTGAATATCTTTGGCCTGTAGTGCAAAGATTAATGATTTCGATGAATATCTTTCGCCCGTAGTGTAAAGATGAGCAGTGTTTAGATGAACACTTGATTAATGATGAATATCTTTGGCACAGTAGTGCAAAGATGAATATTTGATTTTAGTTATATATTGATTGATGTTACGGGGATAAAAGATAGGCGATGAACTTTTAAATTCATATATAGAAGATAATAGATTTCATTTTCTACTTAACTCTTCTAATGAATTATTATTTCCGCTGCGAATATTAATTTAAAACTTGTTGTCTATTGTATTCTATTATATTTTTTCCCTGTTGAAGACTAACGATAATTTATTCTATATTATCTTAGTCATAATGATCTTTACTGGGCTAGTTGAGCTCACCCTTTTCCTTGTTGTTCCATTTTTCTTCTCAGGAGGCAAGAATGTAGCGAGTACTAGTCGGGGTATGGAATGATGGTTCTAGAAGTGGTTCTAGTAGTCCTCACTATTTTGTAAAATAGTGTATTAATAATTGTAATGAGGACTTATTTGAGTGTGGATATTGCTCAGATGACAATATTTGTATTTAAACTCACGATTTTTTGTTGTATTAATAAAGTTGTAGTTGTTTACGTATCATGTATTTTGACGACTCGAGAATGGGTGTTGTGTAAGACCCTAATTTTATGAAATAAAAGTATTCAATTTTATAATTACTATTCACGAGTTACTTATTCACGAGTTCTTATTCATGAGTTACTATTCATGAGAGATTATTTATTCACGAGTTACTATTCATGAGTTCTTATTCACGAGTACTATTCATGAAGCATGATATTTTTTTTTTCGTGAAGACATTACTCAATAATTGTTACAGTAATTACTATTCAGGTATTTTATTTTATTAATTCAATAATTCTTTGCATTGATATTTTATATTCTTTGTTGTTTGATAAATTGTCATTACACGGTATTTTCCATTATCGAAGCAATAATTCATATTATCTGAATAATATTATTAGATAACATTTTTGGCAATGTCTAGAAAGTTACGCTCTAAGGAGAGGTTTGGTCATCTAATTGCTTGGCAAGTAGAGAGAGATCCTTATTGAAAGCCCCTCTTTCCTGAGGGCTATGCAGTTGCGATCTTGTGATTCTGTAATATTATTTATGAATAATTAATTATTTATTTATATGATGAGGAAAATATTGATTTTATGTGGATATAGATGGAGAAATTTTTAATGTGACAATTGTTGAAAATTAATATTTTATCTTTTTACGATAAAATAATTCATTTAAATATATTATTTTAATAATATATTAACTGTGATATTTTATAATGAATGTGGGATATATGAGTATATGAGGAAGAAGAGTATTTTTGTGGCATTAAATGTTTAACACATGTTTTGTGTGTTGGTGGACACAATTATTGATAGAAATTTGATTAAAGTTTCGTAAAATCGCCTGGTTTGTGGATTTCGGTTAATTACATTTGGAATTTGGAAAAACTTTCTTTACGCAAAGTTGTAGAGAATTGAATTTCCTATGAAAATTAGCGAGATTGAATTTTACGATAAAAGAGCTATTTATTGTGAATTATTGAAGTTTTGGTATATCGGTGTGAATTGATTTTGGAGTTTAAATTATTTTTGTTAGAAAAATGTTTTTTGTATTTTTTGGACATCATTAACATGTGTGGCTGGTGTTTTTGACCAAAAGGTGGGCTAAGGAAAATTTGTATAATTATATTAATATTATATTCAATTTTACGCTTTTGGTGTTCTAAGCAATTTCTATAAATAGGGTCTTAGGTTAGAATTGAAAATCACACCGTAAATCAAGTTTTTCTCTCTATATTATCGAGCGTATTCTTGTGAGTATTTTGAGTATACTTTGAGTATTGCTATACGGTGCAAGTTCGTTCAGCGTTATATCCGACATTCCAGTACTGCTCTTTTGAGGTAAGGGATAGTAAGGGATTTTAAGGGTTATTATGTTTTTTAGTTTCGAAATTTTTTTGAACCTTCAAAAATTCTGGAAAAATTTGAAATGATATTTTGATGAGTTTTGTAGAGTGTGTCCAAAAATGGCGATTTTTGGATGTATAGATTAGGAGTTATGGATTTTATGAGAAAAGACTATTTTAAAAGTAACTATTTATAACTCCTTGTGATTAACTCCAAAATTGATGAAATTTTTATTGGGAGTACATCTATATAATATCAGTATACCGTGTAAATTTTAGAATTTTTGGATAAAAGTATAATTTATGATAAATGTTTAAATATTCGGTGGTTTTGGCCATTTGAAAAATAGTAAATGAATTTTTAAAATTTAGAGAAAATATATGTTCAATATGGGACTATGTTATGCTAAATCCCAGAAAAGAAATATTTTTGGAACTGATTTGGTATTTTCATGAAAATATTCTAGTTATGAGTAAATGAATTAAATATGTTATGTGAAGTAAGAAAATTGGAAAATATGATTTTATGGCTTGAGAATCATATATGAGGTATATGCAGATTTTTGATGAGGGTTTTGGTTATTGGTGATGAAATCTTATGAGTTTGGCATTTTATGATGATTAAATACATTAATTAGTAAAGTGTAAACAATTTAATTAAATTGTTTATAAGTTTAAGAAATGATTAAAATATTATTATAATATTAATACTGTAACGACCCCAAAATAGGTCCATTCCATCCAACCCATTCTGAGTCGCCAAATATATGGTACGAAAAACAACTACAACTTTATTACAACAATTGTCGTGCAAAATACAACAACACATATGCTGTGAGTTTGGATACCAATATATACCAAATGTAACTCTGGACACCAACTTGGATAACACGTCACCATGACACCTTACATAAAGGTATAGTCAAAAAGCTGTTTTTAGAAATTAGAATCTTTGGGAAGTCTTTCGAGAGAAACCTTCGCATACATGGGAGGTCATGCTTTTAGGTTATGGTAGATATCATATGGCCACGAATTATCCTTGGTTGATTAATAGACCCCAAAGAAAAACAAGAAGATTACTATCATATTCTTCCCAATGGCGAGTCTTCTCTCGACATATCATTATCTCCATTGTCTCTAATTTGGTATTATACTCCAAACAAACACCAAGATTATATAGGTAGTGCTTGTAAATATACTCGGCAAAGTGGATGAGCACAACCATGTCTTATGATAACACGAGTTTGTATGTCATTAGACATCTTGTATGATAGTGACAAAACACCCTTCCAAAGTTGGGTTCGCGCTCACCCTATTTAATTCACCAAAAATAACTATTAAATGATGTATAAAATACAACACACTAAAGCCCTCAATAAAATTATTTTCATACTCTTTTAGGAGAACCTCAACAACTATAGACCACCGATTCTATTCCCTTGTTATCCTCGGCCAACCCATTACTACACTTTTATTACACGAAAGGAATTGTGAAACAAAAGGGTGAAACACAACTAGCTCGATAAAGAATATTATGACTAAAGATAAATAAATTATCAATAGTCTTCATCGGTAATGAATCGGAGATTTAGAACATATGGTAGATGATAAAACTTTTCAACCATAGTTGCGTGATGACGAAGCAATCCATTAAAAGAGTCAAATAGACTATAAAGTCTATTGTCTTTCCACGTTAAAAGTCCACCAACAATATTTTATCCCTGTAACATCAATCAACAGTTCCTTTCCACAATCATATGAATAACTCATAATCATAATTGTGATTCTAAATTCTCTTCTCATCCGGGGACGAAGATAATTTTCATCATTGTCTTTACCGAAACATCAAATATCATGGTTATACCAAATCACAGCTCCTAATCATAATCATACTAATAAATTCATCTTTGCACCACGAGTCAAAGATATTCATCAACATTTCATCTTTACACTACATGTGCTAAAGATATTCAACAACGAGTCATCTCTTTGCATTACTGAGCCAAAGATATTCATCAATAATTCATCTTTGCACTACAAAGCTAAAGATATTCAACAACAAAAGTCATCTTTGCATTACGAGCCAAAGATATTCATCAATAATTCATCTTTGCACTACAAAGCAAAGATATTCAACAACAAAGTCATCTTTGCATTCACGAGCCAAAGATATTCATCAATAATTCATCTTTGCACTACAAATTTAAAGATATTCAACAACAGGTCATCTTTGCATTACGAGCCAAAGATATTCATCAATAATTCATCTTTGCACTACAGGCTAAAGATATTCAACAACAGGTCATCTTTGCACAACGAGCCAAAGATATTCATATATCAACAAAATACATAATCATTTCAGAAGTTATATAACAATAATTATAACCATGTTGATCAATTCACCTTTGCACTTAAGCTAAAAATATTCAATTGTAAATTCAATGGTCATGATCATACCAGTCAACAACTCAACTTTTGCACTACTGGCCAAAGAGAACCTATGGTCACGATCATACCAATAATCTACCCATCTTTACACTCAAGTCAAAGAGAAATATCATCATTAGGGTTATAAGAATGTTATATAAAAATAATATAATCAAAACATGGTTTTAATTTCAAGAGTAAGATTCATAAATCAACGATAATTTGGTCAGAGAAGAAACCAATTTGTTGTGAATAGTACCCCGTAAATAGTAACTCATGAATAGTAACTCATGAATAGTAACTCGTGAATAGTAACTCATGAATAGTAACTCGTGAATAAGTACTCAGTATTCGCATGCATAAAGACCGTATACGTAAATAATGTCATATATCGTAAATAATGCCACATACATAAATAGTCAGATATCGTGAATAAGACTAGTATACATGAATAGTACCATATCGTGAATAAGTAACTGACACCAAAAGATAGAAATTCCACAAAAAAAAACATTTTCACGCTTCATGAATAGTACTTGTGAATAGTAACTCATGAATAGTAACTCGTGAATAGTAACTCATGAATAGTAACCCGACATGAAAAAGTTCCAAATTTGATAAAAACTTCAGATCAACATTTCAAAGATAATGATATTGAAGAAATAATATCATTTAAAAAAAATAATATCCCTTACTATCCCTTACCTCAAAAGAAAAAGACCGACAGGATATCGGATATATTTGAAGGAAACTTGCACTGATGAATATCAACTCGCCAAGTATCTAAATACTCACAAATTACACTCAATAATCTAGAGAGAGAAAGAGAGAAAACTTTGTTTCTGGTGTGATTTTCAATTCTAACTTAGCCCTCTATTTATAGGAAAATGTTATTTACCAAGCAGACTTGACTGCACTACTGATGGCTTTACTACTACTACTATTGCCACCCACCACATTTGAAATAAAATTCAGCACATTTTTTTCACCAACCACAAGTGGGGCCCACTCAATTCTAGAATTTTCCACCAAAATCAATTATAAACCTAATTTCCGAATCAGCCACCTCTTAAAATTCATAACAAATCATTCGTGCATTTTTAACGGTTCTCAAAATTTGTGGACATATACTCAACTTATGTATGTATAACATACCCAAAAATTACCACAATCCAGCGGTCGGATTAAAAATTATAACTCACATAATATATCGTAAAAATATCGATTTGATTTTTAATACCTCCATTCCGGAGCAAAATTATCGATAAAACACCTCAACATTAAATCATTCAATTATAACCAAATAAATCCATCATTTATAAATATTTTCTTATCATATAAATCAATAATTAATTATTCACAAATAATATTATGTAATCACAATTATGACAACCACGGTAGTTCCAGGAAAGAGGGGCTTTCAATAAGAATTTCTCTCACTTCTTGGCGCCGCAATTAGGTGACCAAACCACTCCTTGAGCAGTAACTTTCTAGACATTGCCAATAATGCTATCTAATAATATTATTCAAATAATATGAATTATTGATCCGATAAATGGAGATAATGTGCATTGACAATTATTGAACAACAATAATATAAAATATCAACGCAAAGAATTATTGAATCAATAAAATAAAATATTGAACAAGAATTCATCGTGAAAATTATTGAGTAAAGGCCTTTTCACGTAAGGATCAATAATTCAACAATCTTTGTGTAATACCGTAATGCCATCTTGTGCAACCACGCCAGACATCGTATTTTAACCATAGGGTATTCCAACAAATCTTAATTCAGAATAACTACGCCGTTATTTTTAACCAACTTATATTTGTCGTTTTCTTCATCCAATCGCTTTCAAGTTATGGGGGCCACACATGGTTTACCACATACGAATATTCCCGACAAATTTAATATTCCACGACCAAATGAATATTCCCCGACAAAATGAATATTTTATAATCACTGTGTATTTTGAAAAAATTCATATATCACCCTTAACTTTAACTTTTATCAATTTAACCATTTTATTGAATAGTAATTATAAGAAAAATTGAATACTTTTATTTCATAAAATTCGGGGTCTTACAAATAATATTAGATTATGAGATTTCTAAGTGAATTATAACATTTGGATTAAGGTGTTATAAATATGGATATGAATTTTATTATGAAACTTTATCTTTTCGTGTCGAGGTTACTATGCACGTATACGGTACTATGTACAAATACGGGGTACTATTCACGACAAATTGGTTTCTTCTCTGACCAAATTATCGTTGATTTATGAATCTTACTCTTGAAATTAAAACCATGTTTTGATTATATTGTTTTTATATAACATTCTTATAACCCTAATGATGATATTTCTCTTTGACTTGAGTGTAAAGATGAGTAGATTATTGGTATGATCGTGACTATAGGTTCTCTTTGGCCAGTAGTGCAAAAGTTGAATTATTGATTGGTATGATCATGACCATTGAATTTATAATTGAATATTTTTTTAGCTTAAGTGCAAAGGTGAATTGATCAACATGGTTATAATTATTGTTATATAACTTCTGAAATGATTATGTATTTCTTTGATATATGAATATCTTTGGCTCGTAGTGCAAAGATGACTTGTTGATGAATATCTTAGCCTGTAGTGCAAAGATGAATTATTGATGAATATCTTTTGCTCGTAATGCAAAGATGACTGTTGTTGAATATCTTTATTTTTGTAGTGCAAAGATGAATTATTGATGAATATCTTTGGCTCGTAATGCAAAGATGACTGTTGTTGAATATCTTTGCTTTTGTAGTGTAAAAGATGAATTATTGATGAATATCTTTGGCTCAGAATGCAAAGATGACCTATTGTTGAATATCTTTGCTTTGTAGTGTAAAGATGAACTGTTGATGAATATCTTTCGCCCATGGTGCAAAGATGAATTTATTAGTATGATTATGAAGCAGAAGGCGTGATTTGGTATAACCATGATATTTGATGTTTCGTAAAGACAGTGATGAAAATTATCTTCATTCCGGATGAGAAGAGAATTTAGAATCACAATTATGATTATAAGTTATTCATATGATTGTGTAAAGGAACTGCTGATTGATGTTACGAGGATAAAACATTGTTGGTGGACTTTTAACGTGGAGTAAAGACAATAGACTTTATAGTCTATTTGACTCTTCTAATGGATCGCTCATTCATTTGCAACTATGGTTGAAAAGTTTTATCATCTACCATATGTTCTAAATCTCTCGATTTATTCATCGATGAAGACTATTGATAATTTATTTATCTTTAGTCATAATATTCTTTATCGAGCTAGTTGTGCTCACCCTTTTGTTTCACAATTACTTAATTTCGTGTAATAAAAGTGTAGCCGGGTTTGTTTTCGGAGGAGGATAGCGAGGAATAGAATGGTGGTCTATAGATGTTGAGGGTGAGGTGAATTTAACTTGGAAGGGTGTTTTGCCACTATCATACAAGATGTCTAATGACATACAACCTCGTGTCATCATAAGACATGGTTCAGGCTCATCCACTCACGAGTATATTTACAAGCACTACCTATATAATCTTGGTGTTTGTTTGGAGTATAATACCCAATTAGAGACAGTGGAGATAATGATATGTCAAGAGAAGACTCACCATTGGGAAGAATACGATAGTAATCTTCTCATTTTTCTTTGGGGTCTATTAGGTCAACCAAGGATAATTACGTGGCCATATGATATATACCATAATCTAAAAGCATGGCCTCCCATGTATGAAGGTTTCCTTGAGCACTTCCCAAAGATTCTAATTTCTAAAACAGTTTTTGACTATACCTTTATGTAAGGTGTCATTGTGACGTGCTACAGTTGGTATATATTTGTATCCAAACTCACAAAGATATGTGTTGTTGTATTTTGCACGCACAATTGTTATAATAAAGTTGTAGTTGTTTTTCGTACCATATATTTGGCATTTCGAATGGGTTGGATGGAATGGACCTATTTTGGGGTTGTCACGGTTTGGTATCGAGCTTAGGATATGATCTCTGGCGAGATCGAGGATTAGAACTTGGAGGGAGAGATGAGTAAATCATTCGCTAGTGTGTCCTACCTAAGCTTATTTGTTGGTCGGTCATAATATCGGGATATTATGTGATATGTTAATTTGTTAAATTAACCCTTGTTTTGAAGTCGTATTCTAGAATGATATCCGAAATACGTGAGATGAGCAATGGAGAAATCGTGATGACGGGGAGATAGAATCGAAATGAAAACAAGGTATTCTCAACTCTTTGAAATACTGTGTATGTAAATTTTGGGGACTAAATTTCATAAGCATAAGAGATTGTAAGACCCGAATTTTATGAAATAAAAGTATTCAATTTTTATAATTACTATATTCATGAGTTCTTATTCACGAGTTCTTATTCACGAGTTCTTATTCATGAGTTCTTATTCACGAGTTACTATTCATGAGTTACTATTCACGAGTACTATTCATGAAGCATGATAATTTTTTTTTTTCGTAAAGAAGGCATTACTCAATAATTGTTACAAGAATTACTATTCAAGATTTTATTTTATTGATTCAATAATTCTTTGATTGATATTTTATATTACCGTTGTTTCAATAAATTGTCATTACACAAAGATTTTTCATTATCGAAGCAATAATTCATATTATCCGAATAATATTATTAGATAACATTATTGGCAATGTCTAGAAAGTTCGTCAAGGAGAGGTTTGGTCATCTAATTGCGCCAAGTAAGAGAGATCCTTATTGGAAAGCCCCTCTTTCTGAGGAACTACCGGTTGCAAGATTGTGATTCTGTAATATTATTTGTGAATAATTAATTATTTATTTATATGATGAGGAAAATATTGATTTTATGTGGATATAGATGGAGAAATTTTTAATTTGACAATTGTTGAAAATTAATATTTTATCTTTTCTCGATAAAATAATTTATTTAAATATATTATTTTAATAATATATTAACGGTGATATTTTTATAATGAATGTGGGATATATGAGTATATGAGGAAGAAGAGTATTTTGTGGCATTAAATGTTTAACACATGTTTTGTGTGTTGGTGGACACAATTATCGAATAGAAATTTGATTATACACGTAAAATCGCTTCTGTTTGTGGATTTGGTTAATTTCATTTGGAATTTGGAAAAACTTTCTTCCGCAAAGTTGTAGAGAATTGAATTTCCTATAAAAAAAGCTTAGATTCGAATTTTCCGATAAAAGAGATATTTATTGTGAATTATTGAAGTTTTTGATATATCGGGTGTGAATTGATTTTGGAGTTTAAATTATTTTTGTTAGAAAAAACGTTTTTGTATTTTTTTGGACATCATTAACATGTGTGGCTGGTGTTTTTGACCAAAAGGTGGGCTAAGGAAAATTTGTATAATTATATTAATATTATATTCAATTTTCTCGCTTTGGTGTTCTAAGCAATTTCTATAAATAGGTGTTTAGGTTAGAATTGAAAATCACACCGTAAATTGAAGTTTTTTCTCTCTATATTATCGAAGTATTCTTGTGAGTATTTTGAGTATACTTTGAGTATTGTTATACGGTGCAAAGTTCGTTTAGCGTTATATCCGACATTCCAAAGATCGCTTTCTTTTGAGGTAAGGGATAGTAAGGGATTTTAAGGGTTATTATGTTTTTAGTTTGAAATTTTTCGAACCTTCAAAAATTCTCGAAAAATTTGAAATGATATTTTGATGAGTTTTAGAGAGAGTGTGTCCAAAATGGCGATTTTTGGATGTATAGATTAGGAGTTACGGATTTTATGAGAAAAGACTATTTTAAAAGTAACTATTTATAACTCCTTGTGATTAACTCCAAAATTGATGAAATTTTTATTGGGAGTACAACTATATAATATCAGTATACCGTGTAAATTTCAGAATTTTTGGATAAGACATGGTTGTGCTCATCCACTTGCTGAGTATATTTACAAGCACTACCTATATAATCTTGGTGTTTGTTTGGAGTATAATACCCAATTAGAGACAGTGGAGATAATGATATGTCAAGAGAAGACTCACCATTAGGAAGAATACGATAGTAATCTTCTCGTTTTTCTTTAGGGTCTATTGGGTCAACCAAGGATAATTCTGTGGCCATATGATATCTACCATAATCTAAAAGCATGGCATCCCATGTATGAAGGTTTCCTTGAGCACTTCCCAAAGATTCTAATTTCTAAAACAGTTTTTGACTATACCTTTATGTAAGGTGTCATTGTGACGTGCTACAGTTGGTATATATTTGTATCCAAACTCACAGCATATGTGTTGTTGTATTTTGCACGACAATTGTTATAATAAAGTTGTAGTTGTTTTCCGTACCATATATTTGACGACTCAGAATGGGTTGGATGGAATGGACCTATTTTGGGGTTGTCACATGTTGTATACCTATTTTGGGGGCGTCACAGACTACGTACAAGTTGTAAAAGGATTCAAAGGAGGATCGAAAAGAGAGATGACCTAAGGGAGACCTAAAGCTATAAATAGAGAGGAAGCTTTTGATAAAAGGATATAGAGAATACACAGAGACTTGGAGATAGAACTGGAGCTTTGAATTGGAGATTTCAGAGAAAACATCATAAGGAATTCAGATTAGAGAGTAGAGATTCAAGACACTTATTGAGTTTTTTCTTTCCTTCTACTTTCACTTTGTAATTTAATTATAATGACTTATCTGGGATTTCTGGTATTAATTTCCAGCATGAACTAATTTTATAATTAAGGCTACAATGGAACCTTTTATGCATGCTTATGAATTGATTATTCGTATTAATCCAATTATTTATTCAGATTGAGTTGTCTATCATATTTTATGCTTATTGATTAATTGTCTGATCAACAATTACCTTGTTACACTAGATGAATCCGGGAGATGAAATCTAGGGTTAAAACTGAATGTGATAGCATTTATTCTTATTTATTTGCATGAGCTAAATAATTAGAGTTGTGAATTGAATAGAGATATCTATTTTCACTGCATGTAACAATTGGGAATTGATGTTTACTGAATTTAATTCTTTTATTTTGCGTAGGAATACCGCATAATTAATTGAATTAGATATTTTTATTTAATCACTTGGAAAGGGCTTATAAATACATTGAATTCTTGTCAACAACTCGAATGGACTTAATAATTGGAGAAATTGGGTAATTGATTTATATTGCTTAATTGGGGATATTGTAGTCTTAAACCTTTATCATCTGAATCAATTCTTTGTGCGACTTAGTTTTAATTCGTTTAATTTAATTTTAATTGAAAATCATAAAATTTGGTTGTTGAAATAAAATTGGATTGCTATAATACTAGTAGTTGGGATTTGTTAAATAGGATTCCTCGTGCGTACGACACTCTTTCTTTATCACTTTATTACTTGTTGACCGTGCATACTTACACGTATTCATTAATTGTGAAATCAACCAACACCTCATGTGTCCCGTGCTGAGTTCTTCCAAGGTTTTCCGACAATAAGATTCTCAAATAAAAAAGGAAGAACAGGAAAACATAGTTTGAGCAACTTGTTGATCGATTTTGCAATCAATGAATACGTGCAAGTATACACGGTCAACAAGTAATAAAGTGAAAGTAGAGTATCGTTCCCACGAGGAATTATTTAATAAAAATTACCAATTACTAACTCTTAACCAAATCAATTTTATTTAAACAATCGCAAATTATGAATTTTCTAGTTAAGAAAACTAAATTAAACAATTAAAAGAGATTAGTCTAAAAGAAAGCAAATAAACAACTAAGATTTGATTAAATTTAGGTAAATAAGGATTAAGACTCCAATATCCCAAATTATGAATTATAAATCAATTATTCAACTATTCCAATTATTATGTCTCATTGAATTGTTAATGTGAATTCTCAAATGCCAAAAGCCCTCTCTCAAGTGATCAATTGCCTTCTATTTAACCTGATTAATTTTGCTATATCTCTATGCAAAATAATTGAATTAAACTCACATAATCCTAATTCCTTATGTGTTACATGCAAGCAAATAGATATTCTCATTCTATTCACAAACATAATTATTCATGTGTGCAAATAACTAAGTCACATGTCACCATGCCCAGATTCTAACCCTAGAATTCCTTTCTCAATTCCTTCTAGAGTAACAAGGTAATTCTTGATCGATAATTAATCAATAAGCACAAAGCAAGATGAACAATTCACTTCAACATAAATAATTAGAATAAATCAAATAATCAATTCATAATCATAAAAAGTTCAATTGAAATCTTAATGAAAGAGTTAGTTCATAATTAATGAATTAAAATCAAGAATCCACAATTGAATAGACATTAAAAGATAAAAGTAAGAGAAGAGAAGAGAATATAATCATTGTCAAGAAATTTTGAGACTCTCTTTCGCTCCCCGCTTTGAATCTTCAATGGTCTCCAAGTTGCTTCAATCCCCAAAACTAATAAGAACTAGGGTTATGTTCTAATCTAAAGGAGTGTTTAATCTAGTCTAATCTATGTAATCTCCCTTTATTTTATGTCTTACATCATATATTTATAGGTTACAAGTCCAATTTTTAGTTTAGGAACAAATCCAATCCAATTTGGAGTCAAAAATGTGTCAAAATTGCCCAAAACGCTGGCCCAAAGCCGCGCACAAGCCCTTCCCCAGCGCTTCATGGCTGGGCACGGCGCTGAGAATCTGCTCCCTAGCGCCCCAGCGCTGCAAATAAGCCTGATTTGGTCACCCCGGCGCTACCACTTTTTCTGACATTTTCTGCTCCGACGTCCTTTGGGAAAATGGCCATAACTTTTTCGTCCGAACTCTGATTTCAATGATTCAAGATGATTCGGAAAGAGGAGAAGTAGATCTACAACTTTTATTCTTTAAGTGTTTCGAAATAAGGTCGGGATCAATACTCAAATTGGCTCTGAAGTGACTACTATGTAAATGGCAAGCCGAAAACCATAACGTTCGACATCCGTTGGTATAACGATCATAACTCTTGCATCTGAACTCCGATTGGAATGATTCAAAATGTTCCAGAAAGCTAAGAAGATGCTCTTCAATGTAAGCTAAGTTCCAAACCAAGAACATGAAGTAAACATGAAAGCCCAAATGATGTCCGGTTTGCTTTTATTTGCAGGCTTTTCTTTTGCTTTTCCTTACCAATAGTCGCTCACACCGCTCCCAAATATATAACCTACAAAATGAACATAAAATGCATGAAAAGTAACTAAGACATATAAATATAAGCAACTAATTCAAGTAAAAGATACCGGATAAGTGTATATAAAATCTACTTATCAAATACCCCCAAACTTAAAGTTGTGCTTCCCCAAGCAACACAACATAATGCAATGCAATGCAATGAAATGCAACTAATCTATATGCCTACGAATCCAGTAGTATTTGATAGAATCAAATCTATTCACTCGGCCTTAGAGCAATCAAGCAAACACGACAATACTTCATATCAAAACCAATCAACAATTTTCTAGTCAATCATCAAGTCTTAAACTGTTATTACTGGTATAGTGCGTGTGTGTGCTCAACAACCATGCTAATTGATATAAAATCAAATTTAACACATAACAAGTCTCTTCGAAGGCATCATACAGTGTAAACTCAAGAAATCCAAAAACAAGCTAGATCCAACTAAAATCAAACAATTACCAATATCGAGGGTCAACATGGGATACTTATGCTTTATTTTCATCTACGGGGTTTTTTGCTCTTTTTTCCGCTTTTATCTCTCTTTTTTATATACACATAGCTATGCAATGTCTTATTCCCTTAGGCTTTTCAATGCTACCTTAACGAGGTTTCACCAACGACTCCTGCACCATTAAAACCTTAGGGCGCTAGGTGTAAAGACAATCCCCCAAGCTTACTTACTCAAGTAACAAAGGCCACAAAACTAGACAAGCATGCCACGGTGTTTATTCATACTTTTTTTTTCTTTTTCTTTGTTTTCTTTTTTTTTTTCTTCTTTTTTTTTCTCTTTTTTTTAATATAGCTTATATACCCCAAATATTCCCTCAAACTTAGGTTCTTGTCTAACTTTAGTCATCACTACTTATTCTTGTCATTCTTTCATTCAAACTAACATTATCCTTTAGAGTCCCATTATATATCAATTTAAACTCAATCAATCAACAAGTTGTTTTTCTTGTCTTATCATTATTATACTAGTTTCAAAAATGTAAAAAGATTCAATTCATAACAAGAAATCACATCAAAGCTCTAATAGTCAAGATTATACTTGTCTACATAATTCCAATCTCATCATTGGCTAAAATAAACTTAACTATAACAAACCCATTTGGACTTATGCAAAATGAACATAAGAATTAACTATTATTTTTGAATTTTGAATTTTTGATTTTTTTTTAATAATGAACCTAAACTATATTAACAACATATGCAAAATAACATAACATAAACATGAAACTAAACATGCAATAACGAACTAAACTAAACTCCCCAAACTTAGCAATTACAATGTCCTCATCAGAAGAATATAGCGATAAGTAGAAGAGAACTTCCCGTAATCGCCTAAGCGTGAGGTGCTGGTGGTGATGGTAGCGACGATCATTTTCCTATCCATTGAACTTCTAATACCTGCAATGAAGAGAGACAACATGTATTAGATTATAAGAGGACTTACTAAGCAAATTAATTCCTATCTACTAAATAAACTAGTAAAGCATATAAATATAAAAATTCTTGGGTTGCCTCCTCATGGGCTTGATTTATAGTCTTTCAAATTTGACTTTGTTCGGGTCTATGCTATCCAATTCCTCTTCGAAAGTTGAGGAACCCTCCATCCATCGGAAATAATATAGCTTTTGGTAGGTTCCTATTTACGATAGCCATTGTATTAAAGTCACCTAGCATGCTTTGTTTAGATAAGATCACATTAAAGAACGTCCAACATCTAGGTGTTTTTTCCATTATGTCTGCGAATAGATTCTGGCATTGAGGCTTGTCAGACACAAAAATCTCTTCTTCTATTTTCTCCAACTTATTGAACCATGGCTTCGAAGTTGTACTCGCTTTTACGTCACAAGGAGTATTTCCAACGACATGACTACCTAGCGGACAAGGTTTTGCAAATCTAACCGGATTCTTGAACTTTGGCGGAGAAGGAACTTGGGGCACTAATAACATCGGCTCCTCCTCGTTGGTAATCATAGTTAGTTCTTCACCGACCTTATTTTCATTATCCCCACTTGTCTCCTCTTTTTCAACATCTCGTGTCTCATCCAGTTGTAGATTTGGCTCGGGCACTTCATCAATTTCGTCATCCATGTCATAAAGCCAAGTTTTTGGAGGAAGGTTGTTTATGACTTTGGTCATTTGCTCTATCTGATCCACAAGTTTTAGAATTGTCCCCGTTTGATTAATCCCTCTCTTCTCGAACTTGGACCACAATTCCTCCAACCTTGACTTTTCTTCTTTTAATAGAGGTTGAGATGAGAATTCTGCGTGTATGTTGGATTTGGAGTAGAGTATTGGGTCTGATAGTTGTAGCTCCATGAAGAATCCGGGTGATACCCCAAACTTGTTCATAATTATCATATGCATACCGATTGAGGTAGTTACCACCACCATTGCATCTACCAAGATTGATGGTGCATTGATTACTGGGGTGATTGCCAAAGACAATAGTCACACATAATCGCCATTCTTCGACTCGGTTGGGATGCGATAACGCCCAACTTCCTCGAAAGTTCTTTAATTTGTGATGCCATCATGCGGAAAGTGTCGCGAGTCATCAATCTCCATTCCCTTGGTCGAGTCACGTTCAGTGTATGGCCATTGATACTCAAAGTCATCCATGGTACCTAAAATGTGAGAAATATAAGAAGAGAATTAAAATAATAAAAAAATGTTAAAATTAAGACTAATTTGATTGAAATTAATATTGGTAAAAAATATTAAACTAATTCCCAAGAATTACGCCTAAAAAACTTGTTGATCGATTTAGAATCAATGAATATGTGCAAGTATATACCATCAACAAGTAATAAAGTGAAAGTAGAGTATCGTTCCCACGAGGAATTATTTAATAAAAATTACCAATTACTAACTCTTAACCAAATCAATTTTATTTAAACAATCGCAAATTATGAATTTTCTAGTTAAGAAAACTAAATTAAACAATTAAAAGAGATTAGTCTAAAAGAAAGCAAATAAACAACTAAGATTTGATTAAATTTAGGTAAATAAGGATTAAAACTCCAATATCCTCAATTATGAATTATAAATCAATTATTCAACTATTCCAATTATTATGTCTACTGAATTGTTAACAGGAATTCTCAAATGCTCAAATGCCAAAAGCCCTCTCTCGAGTGATCAATTGCCTTCTATTTAACCCAGATTAATTTTGTTATATCTCTATGCAAAACAATTGAATTAAACTCGCTACAATCCCAATTCCTTATGTGTTACATGCGGCAAATAGATATTCTCATTCTATTCACAAACCTAATTATTCACTGTGCAAATAACTAAGTCACATGTCACCATGCCCAGTTCTAACCCTAGAATTCCTTTATCAATTCCTTCTAGAGTAACAAGGTAATTACTGATCAGATAATTAATCAATAAGCACAAACCAAGATGAACAATTCACTTCAACATAAATAATTAGAATAAATCAAATAATCAATTCATAATCATAAAAAGTTCAATTGAAATCTTAATGAAAGAGTTAGTTCATAATTAATGAATTAAAATCAAGAATCCACAATTGAATAGACATTAAAAGATAAAAGTAAGAGAAGAGAAGAGAATATAATCATTGTCAAGAAATTTTGAGACTCCTCTTTCGTTCCTGCTTTGAATCTTCAATGGTCTCCAAGTTGCTTCAATCCCCAAAACTAATAAGAACTAGGGTTATGTTCTAATCTAAATGAGTGTTTAATCTAGTCTAATCTATGTAATCTCCCTTTATTTTATGTCTTACATCATGTATTTATAGGTTACAAGTCCAATTTTTAGTTTAGGAACAAATCCAATCCAATTTGGAGTCAAAAAGGTGTCAAAATTCGCCCAAAACGCGTCAGCATCAGCACCAAGCCCTTCCCCAAGACTCGGTAGCTGGGCACAAGATCGAGAATCTATTCCCTAGCGCCCCAGCGCTGCAAATAAGCCTGATTTGGGCGCCTCGGCGCTACCACTTTTTCAGACATTTTCTGCTCCGACGTCCTTTGGGAAAATGGCCATAACTTCTTCGTCCGAACTCTGATTTCAATGATTCAAGATGTTCCGGAAAGAGGAGAAATAGATCTACAACTTTTATTCTTTAAGTGTTTCGAAATAAGGTTCGGAGAAATACTCAAATTGGCTCTGAAGTGACTACTATGTAAATGGCAAGCCAAAAATCATAACGTTCGACGTCTGTTGGTACAACGATCATAACTCTTGCATCCGAACTCCGATTGGAATTATTCAAAATGTTTTATAAAGCTAAGACGATGTTCTTCAATGTAAGCTAAGTTTCAAACCAAGAACATGAAGTAAACACGAAAGCCCAAATAATGTCCGGTTTGCTTTTATTTGCGTTTTCTTTGTTTTTCCTAACCAATAGTCGCTCACACCGCTCCCAAACATATAACCTACAAAATGAACACAAAATGCATGAAAAGTAACTAAGACACATAAATATAAGCAAATAATTTAAGTAAAAGATACCGGATAAGTGTATATAAAATCCACTTATCACAACTCATTTTAGGAATTGATTAAGCTTTGAAACATGAGCCCGAGGAGGGGGCCTCCATGAGTCCCATGGTAAAAGGCTTATGGGGGGCAACTCATTTTGGGAATTGATTAAGGGATTGGATTGTCGGCTAGAAAAACAGTACAATCTGGGCATTACTCTGGTAACTAAGTGTATTTCTGGAATTTCCCCAGAGGTCATGTTCCTGGCACGTGACCACTTTCCAGGAAAATCTATAAATACTCATTTCATTACATGGAGGAAGGGACTTTTGAAAAACTTGAGACTGACTGATTCTCTCTCAACCTTCTACACTCAAGAAGGCTCTCTAGATCCTTGATACTCAAGAAGGCTCCCGGATCCTAAGAGTTCTGTCATGTGCATGTTACTGGAGTAATTAATTACCTGTTCTTCTTCCCTCTTCAATTCATCAACCAATTCTGTACCCTTCGTGGATTTCTCTCCTCCTTAGCTTACACAAAACCCTAACCCTAGCAATGTACGATTTTCTTACGCATATTTCTTTTGGGACTCTATTGGGGAGGTGTAGAATTTGTGAAGGGTATGCCCACAACTCGAAGTGGGAGAACTACAGAAAGAGTTTCACAGACAACAACAGAAGGCTAACAAAGATTTCATTAGTGAATGTTATTATAGCTAAAGAGGTCTTACTAGCAAAAGTTATTAAAAACGAGAACTTTTAAAATGAGAAACCAAAAGTCCACTGATTAAAGCAAACAAGCAAAAAATTTGAGAAAGTATTCTAAGAAGTTTTCTTTACTTTTAATTTCTCAAAGTAAAGAAAACTGGGTAGATAAAGATTCCATAATTCCAACTTTTCAAATCAAGGGAAATGCATTATACGATTCCTTACAAATTTTCATTCGTACATATGTACACATGTGTTAATATATAAATGCCCATATGATTAACAAATCTGGTTCTATTATAGGTTACCGGATAATATCAATGAAATATATATATATTCTCGATAGAGCATCCTCCAGAGTTATCGTACGAGTTTAATAAATCCTTTTTAAATGGTCTCCCCTTTGGAGAATGATTCAGACGAAAGGGTTAACAAACTCATCAATTTTTGAAAGTGACCAAGCCCCTAGGTTTCCCCCACCCCCCCCCCACCCCCACCCCCACCCCCATAGGGTTCGTGTAACATCCCCAAAATCAGGACTATTTTTATTCCTGATCTTGAGCATAAGCAGTAAAATCTCATCATACCACTTTATCATTTATTTGTATTATAATCAATAAAATGCATATAATTTAAAACTTTTACGATTTTCCTTCATATCGTGAATTTTCATCGCAAACGAACTCTATTCTTACTGTACATAACCGTCAATATCAATAAAAATATTATAACTTAGTTATTTCAAATTTTTCTCAATTACATAGTTCGCAACCTTTAGCGTCTATACATATATTAAAGATCGTATGCATACTATGATCCATTTCAAAATGTTATATGTGAACGTATAACAGTTCAACTTCTAATTTTAAACATTCCCTGAATATTTGCAAAGTAATCCAACAACCAAATATTCCCTAAATACTTCGTTTTATACACTGTTGTCATTACATTACTTTACATTACAAAGTAATTATAAGGTTACATCTCGTATTCAAAACGAGTATATATTTTTATTTAACTATTACTTATCGAATATATCAAAGTTTGTTTAACTCAATCACAATATATATCAACAAGTAGCATCGACTTGGTATGAACTAAACTTAATGAAGCATTACACCTTTTATAATCATGTCGATCGCGCTCCGAATCTTCATTGTTAGAATCGTTCGACAAGTTAACTTTCATGTAAAAAGTATATGTTAGTTCCCAGTAGGCACACAATAGATCTAGAAGGGGGGTTGAATAGATCCTTGATTCTTTTTTTAAAAAATACTTTTCTTGTTGATTTTGTAATACTAATGAATTATCATATGACAAACTTAAGAATCTTTTCCAGCACAATGGAATAAGTAAAAGATCCTCTTCATTGATATATTCATGAACATACATACATTATTCGTGGAGTTAGTTTAGTTGTAAGTAGTTAATACATTATACATAGCATTTATAGCAGTTATGTATATAATGTAAATGACAGAAAGTAAATGACTGAATGTAGAAGACACAAAGGATTTTAAGTGGTTCAGAGACTCAAACTCCTAATCCACTCTTCTGCTTCAACAAACAGGAATTCCACTAAGGAAGGGCAGCACCCTGAATCACTAAAATTCCTTCAAGGCAGACAGCCTTGGAACTAAAGTTCACTAAGAACTCTTCAAGCCCAGCAAGCTTGGAACTTCATTTAGTTCCTCTGGATAAGGACCCCTCAGGCCCTGGCTACTTGTTGTTGTTGTAGTTATTGTTGGTACTTTGCTGCTAAGATGTCTTGAAGTTTGAACATCTTTTGTACTTAGCAACTTGACATGGTCCTCTTTGCATTCTACGTAGAGTCTGGACCACCTCTTCTCTAGTGCAGCTGATCTTCATACTGTTCATCTCATCTTTATCCAGTGTTAGCTGTGCACCATCACCATTTAGGTTTGTTAAGTCTTTGAGCTTTTGGTAGACTTCGTCTAGCACTTAGGATTCCCTGAACCCTTCTTGAATGGTATGCAGACATGGTTCTGCATCTGTTCTGTTTTAGCTTTTGGTTCATGGTGATTCGTAGAGTGGCTCTCTGGATCTTCTTTGTGCTCCGCCACTTTTCTGAATGCTATCTTCTTGGCCTTCTCGATTGGCTCTCAGCTTAACTGTCATCTTCAGTGGCATTCTCATCCTTGATGATTGAAGCTTTAGTCTATTCAAGTTCTTCTCCAAATCTGCTTCACTTCTACCTTCGTAGTCTCACTACCACTGAGACTTATTTTGTTCAGCTCTGGTGAAACTCGTAGAGTCAACAATATAGCATTATTCCAACAACTCAACGGTTCTTCAACTTCGAAACCTTTGATCTTTAAGGCTCTAGCTGATATATACTCCTTCACAATCTTCCCGTTGGAATATATAGCCGTTGGGAGCTATTTGAATTGCTTCGCAGATATCGAGTTATATGGTGTATATTGCTTGATGTGACGTGACAGCTCCTTTATGACTTTACTAACACTGCAGTCTACTATTTTACCTACCCCATCAGAGATGTCACTTTAGTGTGTCAGGCAGGTAGTCATGTTTATTTCTTCTTTCTGATTCCTCGATCAGAATATCAAGAATTGTCCTTCTGCATCGATGCTCTCAATTAGCAACGTTCGAATATCAGTCTTCAGATTAAACCGTTGTCAGTGCTTCAATCTTTAGATGATCGAACTCTACGATTCTGATGCAGATGTTCTTGGACCTGATCGTAGTGTGTCTTGTTGAATGTTGTTCATTGACTAGTTGAGACAACACTACGATTCTGAAGAGTGTTCATTGGATCTTCAAAGTTAGCAATTTTTTTTTTGCCTTCTGAAATAGAAATATAAAGGTTGGAAACTAATTAATGTGGCCTTGTGGGCACTAATTAAGAAAAATCTCCAGATATAAATACCTGATTGTAATTTGTACTAATTCACTATTTATTTTACTACTATATAGTACTTTCTTCGTCCCTATTTAAATGACGTTTTAGAGTTTTTTATTTGTCCCTAATTAATTGACGTTTGTTTAAATTTAGGAGAATTAATGATAATTTTTCCAAAATTACCCCTCATTACTCTACCTATTTTTTTAGTACTTTAAACTCTTGTGCTATGATAAATTAATGATTTAAGGGTATTATAGACAATTGAGTATTATATTTAATGCTTTCCAATTATTATTTTAATTCTTGTGTCCATCTCTAAAACGTCATTTAAATAAGGACGGAGGGAGCACTTGATAGTTAATATCCAACTGTATTATACATTGTTTGTCTTCAAAATTAATACTTACAGCAGTAATTACCTCATTTCACAAAGATGGTTACTTTTAACACAAGTTAAGAATGTATCAAATATCAAAATTTTAGTTTATCAAACAAAATTAGTAACAGTTTTATCTCCAACATAAATAAGATTTTATATTGTTAACCACCAGCCAAATTAGTTCTTACTTAAAAATTTTAAATTAAGCAAAACCCAGGCAAAAAAATAAATACACGATAATTTTTATTAATTCACTAGTTATAAATGCTTGATATATATGCAACCTACTATACATTTGTTGACTTAAAATTATTACTTATTACAAAGATTATCTCATTTCATAAAGATGGTTAACACAATTTAAGAAAGTAAACTTTGGTTTATCAAAATTTAATAAATCCAATTACAGTTTAAAATAGGATATTATCCATTTATCCACAAGTTATAATATGACATCAGATCGTTAATTAAAAGTTGTTGTAAAATGTGATTACCTACTTGGGAGGCAACTACCTCTCCTTTTCCTTTTCAGTAAGGGAATTCTCCTTTTCCTTCTTTCACACGGACCACTCCTCCTCTTCTCTTCCCATATAAAGGGAAGGATGCTGAAGGAAAAAAGAGAAGGAGAATTCTCTTTGAAAGAATTTCTCTCTCCTTTCTCTTGCTTATTCTCTCTAAATTTATGCAGTAAATATAGAAGTATATTTCTATACTTTGTTAAGGTTTTATAACACGTTATCATCATGAAGCTCTAACCAACTGAGACGGTAAAATTAAATTCTTGCAATTTATTATTATATTTAATAGGTTTTGGCTATGCCACCAATAATATAATTTTATTCTTATAATTGCCTTTAAATTCTTGTAATTTATTATTATGTTGAATAACTTCATTTACGCCAAGTACCGCATACATGGTGAAATTCTTTTATTATTCCGTTATTTATTATTTTGTTTCGGAATATCCTTTTCGGGCGACATTACCTGACCGGTTCCATTATTTATTATTCAAAGATTTAATATTCTCGTTGAATATCTCGTCGATGTGAATTTCACCGATTCGGTTCCGATTCTTTATTATTCGTTGGGAATAACTTTGTTTGTCTTGATTGGATTATCGCATGTATGGTGAAATTCTTCATTATTCCATTATTTATTATTCTCATTGGAATAACTCGCCTATATGGATTACCACATGTATGGTGAATGATCCTTTATATTCATTCTTTATTAAATTGTGAAAATGATGCATCTACGTGGATTACTGCATGGCGGTGAAGATCCATTTGCAGTTTTGTATATATATTTTTTATAATTGTATATATACATTAACGATCAGATATTCTTTTTACTAAAATAATATGCTAATAATATAAATATAAGATTATTTATATTTGCATTTTATCACCACTTGAGGTTGTGGTATAGTTTATTTTTTCTATATCATACATGCAATTATTTATTGTTTTAATAAATAATAAAATTATGTTTTAACCCAGAATAAATGACAAACTTAGCAAAAATAACTTTTTCTATTTTGAAAATCTTTTGAGACAACTATTTGGCTTGGGAACTTGATGCAAAATTGCACCTTAATGCAAATGAGTTAGAAAAGACAATTACGGAATATAGTTCTAATGTTTATAGAATAACATCTACTTTGGCTTTATGTGGAGATCCAGTTTCTGAAACCCAAATGTTAGAAAAAACACTCTCAACTTTTCATCCCACCAACATTATTCTGTCACAATAATATAGACAGAGTAAGTTCACAAAATTCAGTGACTTATTGTTTATCCTCCTTGTTGCAGAAAAGAATAATGAATTGTTGTTGAAAAACTATCAAGTACGGCCAACGGGTGATACCCCATTGCCGGATATTAACAGCACGTCATTCCAGCAGAATAAACGTGAAAATAGATGGCCATATAATAAGAAGCCTTGGGGGTGAGAGAATAAACGAGGCCATCATAACAACAAATTCGTAATCGCGACAATTGTGCCACCGTAAGTGGCAAGTGTCTGAGTCGGGTAAAAATAAAGAAAATGCAGCACCGATAAAGAACAAACCAGATGTTTGTTTTAGGTGTGGGATGAAAGGGCATTGGTCGCGTACCTGTCGTACATCGAGGCGTCTGGTTAATTTATTCCAGGAGTCTCAAAAGAACAAAGTAATAAAGGTATAAACAAACTTTGTTAATCATCAATTGGATATTGTTAATGATCCACCAATGACCAACAATGAGGAAAAGGTTATTGATATTATTGGACCTTCTGAAAGAATCTTTTGGGATAACATTTAATTTTTGTTTTAATTAAACATCCTGCATGTATAATATTATTAGTTTTCGTTCTATACGTGGTATGTGTTTTTCATAAATAATATTTCTTATTTATGTTTTTACATGTGTCAGACCATCTTTAATGAAGATCTTCTCAAATCGGGATTCTACAATTTTATGAAAAAATAGAATATCCTAGAAAAACTTCATTAAATTTCTTTTGGATTATATTCTATGAAAATTAGAGCAATTGAGTCTCATACTCTTATGATTTCAAAAATCATAGATCCCAAATCCTTTATGCTTTGGCATGAAAGACTCGGTCATCCAGGTACTTCTATGATGTGTCGTATTATTGAAAATTCTTTTGGTCATCCTCTCAGAAAATAAAAAGGTTTTTCCTAGTAGTGAATTTCCTTATGCTGCGTGTTCTCGAGGAAAGTTAATTGTTCGATCATCACCAGTAAAAGTTTATAAAGTAGCCCCAAAATTTTTAGAGAGAATTCAAGGAGACATTTGTGGACCTATTCACCCATTGTCTGGCCCATTTTGATATTTCATGATTTTAATAGATATTTCAACTAATTGCACGCCCATTAATGTTAAGGGCTAACTTACCTACCTCAGTTTGGGGTCATGTAATTCTTCATGCTGCAGCCGTCATTCGGGTAAGACCAACAACTCTTCATAATTTTTTTCCTCTACAGTTAGTTCTTGGACAGACACCCAACATATCACACTTTCGAGTTTTTGGAAGTGCAGTATATGTTCTAATTACACCTCCACAAAGAACTAATATGGGAGCCCAACGAAGAATAGGTATTTATGTTGGTTTTGATTCTCCTTCATTATCGATATCTTGAACCTTTAATCGGAGATATTTTTTACCGCATGTTATGTAGATTGTCATTTTTATGAATGCTTTTTCCACCATTAGAAGGAGGGAAAGTTTTAAATAAAAACCCTCCGATATATCATGGAATGCATCAAAATTAAATTCACTTGATCCTCAGACAGACAATGTGAAATTGAAGTTCAAAGAATTATTTGTTTATAAATATTGCAAATTAAATGCCGATGCATTTAATGATGCTAGAAAAGTGATAAAGTCATATACACCGCAAAGTGAATACTCCACAGAGATAGAAATACCTATTGAAAAAAAAAAATCAATTCTCAATAATTGACAAATAAGGTAATAGAAGAATCTAAACCACACCGTAAGTTGGAAGACAAGTTGGTGCAGTAGATACTGCATCACGATAATCAAAAGCAAATAAGGGAATCCCATAAGGAATACCCGGAAGAAGCTTATTCCAAGAGTGAGAATAACCCCACTTATTCCAAGAGTGAGAATATTCCAAGAGTGGGAATAAGTAAGAGGTACAAACCGCCCGTAAGTAGACTTATTCCAAGAGTAGGAATATCCCCTGTAAGAGGTACAAACCGCTCCGTATAAAAGACATATTCCAAGAGTGGGAATATCCCCGTAAGAGGTTCAAAATCTCAAAGAAAGGGATAAGAGATGAACACCAAGAGATCTCAATAAATTATGTACATGATGAGAAAATATGAGATCGAAGCAAAGTCATGATTGATGATATATTTGCTTTCTTTATAGCATAAGATATTACTTTGATTCCTGACACGGATCCTGAACCACAAAACGTGGAAGAATGTTGGAAAAGAAAAGATTGGCCAAAATATAAAGATGTTATTCAAACTGAGCTACAATCTCTATTGAAAAGAGAAGTATTTGGACCAGTAGTTCAAACACCGCTGGGTGTAATCCCGGTTGGAAATAAAATCTCTATTGAAAAGAGAAGTATTTGGACCAGTAGTCCAAACACCGCTGGGTGTAATCCTGGTTGGAAACAAATGGATATTTGTATGAAAGCGAAATGAGAAAAATGAAATTGTGAGATATAAAGTCCGATTTGTAGCTCAAGGGTTTTCACAAAAATCTGATATTGATAATCGTGATATGTACTCTCCAAAGACGTAATGGATGGAGTCACTTTTTGCTTTCTCGATAGGTATGACAACCATGGAAGGTTTGGAAACACGTCGATGGATGTTGTAATAAAGATACCTATATGGCTCACTTGAAGTGAGATTTATATGAGAATCCTCAAGGATTGAAAATGGTCAATCAAAAAGCCCCGCCACATATATTCAATCGAAGTTTCAACGCTCATTATATGGATTGAAATAGTCCGTCATATGTGGTATAATCGATTTAGTGATTATTTAATAAAAGATTGATATATAAATGATCATGTATGTCCATGTGTTTTTATTAAGATATCACAAAGTGGTTTTTTCATCATTGTCAGATATGTGGATGATTTGAATTTTGTAGGTACTCTCAAGAACTCACAAAACGCTACTTATCTAAAAGATGAATTTGAAATGAAAGATCTTGGAAAGACAAAATTCTATTTGGGAATACAAGTGGAGCATTTAGAATCTAGAATTTTTGTTCATAAATCCACATATACTGAAAAGATTCTCTGTTGTTTTCATATGGATAAAGCTCATCCTTTGACTATCCCGATGGTTGTTCGATCTTTAGAAATTGATAAAGATCCATTTCGGCCTCTAGAAAGTAGGAAAGAAGTTCTTGGACCTGAAGTTCCATGCCTAAGTGCAATGGAAGAAGTTATTGGACCTGAAGTTCCATGCCTAAGTACAATGGAAGAAGTTCTTGGACCTGAAGTTCCATGCCTAAGTGAAATGGAAAAAGTTCTTGGACCTGAAGTTCCATACCTAAGTGCAATAGGTGCTCTTATGTATCTTGCAAACTGTACACGATCTGATTTTGCTGTCAACTTGTTAGCAAGATACAATTCTTCTCCGACTAAGAGACATTGGGATGGGATCAAACACATTTTGAGATACCTCCGTGGAAGTATAGATCTTGGGTTATTTTATCCAAGAGATTCAATGTCGCGATTGGTTGGATATGCCGATGTAGGATATTTATCAGATCCACATAATGGAAGATCACAAACAGGTTATGTATTTACATATTGTGATACGACTATATCCTGGAAATCCACAAAGCAAACCATGACAGCTACATCTTCAAATCACTCAGAGATTCTCGTTATACATGAAGCAAGCAGAGAGTGTGTTTGGTTGAGATCAATTATTCAGCATATTCAAAAGTCATATGAATTACCATCAATCAAAGACATTCCTATAATTTTGTATGAGGATAACGTTGCATGTATTGCTCAACTTAGAGGAAGGTACATCAAGGGAGATTGAACAAAGCACATTTCACCTAAATTCTTCTTCACATATGAGCTACAAAAGAAGGGTGATATAGATGTGCAACAAATTTGATCACGTGATGATAATCTAAGCCGACTTATTCACAAAGTCGCTACCAAATGCAACGCTTATAAAACTTGGAAAAGGATTGGAATGTGTCAATCGAAAGACTTATGACAACATTTCATCAAGAAGTAATGAATTCCTTTTGAGGGAAGATCGATTTTTTCCTTAGTCGCGATTTTTATCCCAATGGATTTTTCCTGACAAGGTTTTAACGAGGCAGTCAACTAAGATATTTATGTAAAAGATATGTACTCTTTTTCCCTTCGTTAAGTTTTTCTCACTGGGTTTTCTTAACAAGGTTTTTAATGAGACATAATCTTCTATCGTAGGAAATCAGGGGAAGTGTTGTAAAATGTGATTACCTACTTGGGAGGCAACTACCTCTCCTTTTCCTTTTCAGTAAGGGAATTCCCCTTTTCCTTCTTTCACACAGACCACTCCTCCTTTTCTCTTTTTATATAAAGGGAAGGATGCTGAAGGAAAAAAGAGAAGGAGAATTCTCTCTGAAAGAATTTCTCTCTCTCTCTCTCCTTTTCTCTTGCTTATTCTCTTTAAATTTATGCAGTAAATATAGAAGTATATTTCTATACTTTGCTAAGGTTTTATAACAGTTGTTAATTATTTACCTAATTTTTGAAGATGTGTGTTAGAAGTAACACGCGTTATTTTAACTAGTTTCAGACACGTGTTGCATGTGTAATTATCGTAAAGATATAATATGAGTTTTATTAAATTTTGGGATTTAAAAAAATTAAGGACGAAATTGTAATATAAGGGCAAAAGGGAAAGAAAATTTGTGACGCAATCTCAAGAGAGCAATTATTTTCTCTGCTCTCTCTTAATAATAAAGATAAATCTAATTCAGATATCGCAGTAATACTTATTTAGTAATATATATATATATATATATATATATATATATATATATATATATATATATATATACATTGAAATGATATTTTACATATATTTTATATACTTTTCTTTCATATAAAAATAAAGTGTCACAATTAATGTGAAAAGGTAACATGTGAAATATCAAAATAGAGGAAAAATATTACTAGTTATAAATTCACTAGTTATAAATTCGTGATATCCAACCGGATTATACTACTAAATGTGGTGATTTTAATTTTAAAATCAATATGGTGAAGAAAGAATTGATACAAAAGATAGATAAGTACAAAATGATGTGGTTAATTGTGGTCCATAATTACACCTTACCACACATCATTTTATAAGCCATTTTTTTGTAAAATTTAGTTGCCATCATAGCTACTCTTTTAAAATTTTAGTTATATCTAATTCACAAAAATCGTTACTTTTGCAATTTCACAAGTTAAGAAACTTAACCTATTTTTGTTTTGCAATTTCAGAGACTTATTATCTTCTTCCAGATGAAGAAGATCCTTTGCACGATAAAATTTTTATTAGAAAAGTTATGTTTCTAATTGATATAGTTCGTCCGAAGTTCGATGCACAAGAAAATGAAATTTTTTTTAAGAAAAATTGGTATATTTCATTCCGGCAAAGGAGGTAACTAAGAGAAGTAGTGTGAATCGGATCGCTGGAACATTGACAACAAAATTAAGAGAGATCGACTTAGTTGGAAAAACATATCATGATCATTTTTGATAGAAAATGTGCTACCATCTATTCGAAATAAATGGTCAAGTAGAGATTCCAAAAATTCATTTTTTATTCAACAAGATAATGCGAGAACACATGTCAATCCCAATGATACAAAAGTTTGTCAAGCTGCAATAGAAGATGATTTTGACATTCGTTTAATTAATGTGTCAACCTGCAAACTCTCCAAATTTAAATGTCAAGAACCTTGGTTTTTTTAGTACTGTCATTCAGTCATTGCAGCGCAGAGAATCTCTAAAAAATCATAGATGAGTTTGTCAACGTCGCTGAAAGTCATTTTGAAAAGAGAATGCCAATTAACTTCCTCGTTACAATTATGTATGATATATAGAGGTTATGACAAGGTTCTAATAGATAAAATTCCTCATATTAGGAAAGTCATTTTGAAAAGAGAATGCCAATTAACTTCCTCGTCAAATGAAGTGTGATTCAAAACTCATACAAGATGTGCTTGATCGGCTAAGTACTCAAGTGTGATCCAAAGCTCAAATTTTGTTTGAAAATTTTGTTCTTATTTTGGAGATGAAGTATGTATATGAATGCACCACTTTTTTATATATAAATTTAAAGTGCTAATTTAATTTTAATATTACTCTATTTTTTAAAAAGTTCATTTTTAGTTGGTGTAAAAATTTATAATATAAAAATTAATTTCAAAAACATAATTCATGTACATTATATACATTAATTTCAATAAGGTGAACTATTGCATTTGCATTGCAAATACAAAATCAAAATGATTAAAAGAAAATTTCCATTAAAGTCCACCTCCAATTCATCTCTTTCCAATCATCCATTGCTTAATCAATCATCAAAGTCTCAATCCTTTTTTTGTCTATAACAAAAACACCCACAAAAGTTAACCCAACAACAACTTAATTCCTCCACGAAACTAGAAGATGTATTCCATAAATAAAGAAAAGAAAAAAAGAAAAAAGTTCACCACCATGCATTACCATTCACCACCAACAATACCTCAACAGTGCTCTATTTCTTTTACTTTCTCTTTCTTATCTTCAGTATCACATTCGGTTCCGTTTTATCACTCTTTTAAAATTTCAGTCGTCTCTAAGTCACAAAAATCGTTACTTTTGCAATTTCACAAGTCAAAAAAGTTAACCTATTTTATTCTTGCTTAAAGAGTAAGAACTTTATTTCATCCATAAATATGTGATTATATTAATTGACCTAATCAAAATCGCTTAAAAGATCATCAGATTAATTCTTATCTCAGTAACCTAAATCAAAATCTATGTTTAGAAAACAAAAATAAATTCGGCTTAAATAAACTTAATTTAAACCTTTATATTTTTTTTCATTTTAGAACTTGAACGGTCAGATTTAGGATATTGACCCTTAATGTCCTTGTATTTTTATAATAAAAACAAATTCTAGCCACCAGATTTATCATTTCTTGTCGAAATAATTCATGTGACTCAAATTAATATGGCAATTTAGTTTTTAATGGTATTTACCAAGATAATAGTATTGTAAGTCTATTTCACAATATTAAAACTTCCATATATATATGGTATGAATATTTTTTATCTCCTACATTTAAAAATTAAATCAACAATAAAAAAAATCGTACTATCTGAGCCATTATAAATACAAATCAGCTGGCCATGCATGAATAAAGAGTTAACATTTGGCTCTTTGCTCTCATAAATCAAGTAAAAAAAATACTAGTTGGGAGAGATATTAGGAAGAGTAAATTAATATATATGGGTTCAGGCTTAACCTTTCCAATGGTCTTTCTCTCAGTGTTTGTGCTGTTTTGGTGTAATGAAGTTTGTTGTTTAGGCAGCCACACTTTCGATGTGAGACGATTTGGTGCTGTTTCAGATGGAAGAACGGACAACAGCAAGGTAGTTCATGACTCCGCTCACTTTAATCTCATTATAAATTAATTCTCAAGTACTTTTCGATTTTAAAAAAATTAATGAACAGTTCCATTTTCTTTATAAATTTAAACAAGAAATGGGGTTTGGATTTCACGCACTCCAAAATGTATAGTTTATTATTGAATTGATAATGAGTGGAGTAGCCTCTCAAGTTATATATTGAGTCTCTGGGTCTTAGTTGTCCCGTGTAAGACTTAATTTATATCTCAACACGTGAACAATTTCAATTAGATGACGTGGAGCATGTGGATAAAGATATTGAACTATCCAACTCAAACCCAATTGACAATGAGTGGAGTAGTCTATCAAGTTATATATTTAGTCTTCATGTCTTGGTTATCCCACGTGAAACTTTATATCTCAACATTCATTTGAGTTGTATATAAAAACAAATAGCATTTTATATAACACAGAGTTACAACTGAATTATAATACTACAAAGCCGTCTGAAAATGCACTTTTCAACTATAAAAATGAAACTAATTGTTTTCTATTATAAAGGTCCAAATTAATGGACGATGTATTTTAAAATGCCTTGAATCAATTAGATCCCTGAAAATGATATTCCTTCTTTAATTTTCTTTTTTTGGAGTTTCACGACGAAATGTTTAAACAAAAATGTGTTTGTTTAATTGTTGCTCTTAATTACAGGCCTTTTTGAATGCATGGAGAGCAGCATGCCAATCAGGTGGCAAAATTTTGATATCTGCAGGAACATTTCTGGTGAACCCCATTGAGTTTAGAGGCCCATGCAAGGGTCGAATCACTTTCAAGGTTTATGGTGTTGTAAAGGCTCCTAATGGTAATCTTCCTGGTACAAATTCTTGGATTTTGTTTGACAACGTTAATGGATTGACAATTCGAGGAAGTGGTACGTTTGATGGCCAAGGTGCGTCCGCTTGGCCATACAACAACTGCAAGAATAACCCATCCTGCAAGCCTCTTCCTTTGGTAAGTTGAATTATATGCGATGAATATATATATATATAGGGGTTCCATCCACGAATGTCAGTTCTTTGTGGAAGAACCTTTTAGCGCCATGAAATTTTATTGAAAGAAAAAAAATATTCATAGTAAGTAAAAGGGTTGGTCACGAAGAATCCATTGATGGATAACCCATATATATATATATATATATATATATATATATATATATTGTCTAGATAAGTTGGACCTTTAATTTTTGGTCTAGTTACTTTAACATTATTCTTTCGTATTTAATTTACAGTCGATAATTTTGATTACGGTTAACAATGCATTAATTCAAGGCATCACATCACTCAACAGCAAAGGCTTCCATATTGGCATTGTCAATGGTGGGAAAATAAGTATCCAACATGTTACCATAAGAGCACCAGCTGACAGCCCAAACACTAACGGAATTCATACGCAAAACACAAATAAAATCAAGATTATTAATTCAAACATAGGCACCGGAGATGATTGCATATCCATCGGAGAAGGAAGTACAAACATCAACATTACCGGAGTTAACTGCGGTCCAGGCCATGGGATTAGCATAGGCAGCATTGGGAAGCATCCATCAGATAAAGGTGTGTTACTATATATATTCTCGATATATATATATTTATATATATTACTAATTTTAAAAGATTTGATATGTTTATATTAGGTATATGTAATTTATTGGGATAACCTGTTGGTTAATCTCAAAATATAGTCATTTTCATGTTTAATTATTTCTTTTTTCACGTATGCAACCTCACATTTTAGAATTCCTACGATCTCGATCCAACCGTACAAAAATAGAGCTATTGATATTGACTAAATATGAAAATAACTATGGATTGAGGGCTTAAATGCGAAAAGAGCTACAATTTGCATGGGGACTAAGTGTGAAAAAGCTATTATATTTTGAGGATTAACATTAAACAAATATATAATTTAAAAACGAAAAAAATAGGTAGTAGACTAAACGTGAAAAACAATCATAATTTGAGGACTAACGAAAAAACTATCCCTAATTTATCAATTATGTCGTGGTTATTAAATTGTGTGGTGCCCCACGTTAGTTAATATTTTTTTTTATTTTTTTTGAATAAGAATATGGAATAATTAAAATGAATCGAATTACAAAAACGCTAGAGACGAACTCAACTCGAGAACATATATATTTCTAAAAAATAAACAAAAATAGTTATTATTTTTGTAAGTAATTGAAGACCACTTAATATAATTCTCTCCTTATAATTTATACAAGGTGTAAAACGAATACATGTAAGAAGTTGCAAAATGACATCTACACAAAACGGTGTGAGGATCAAAACATGGACGCCTTCTCCAGCTACAACAGTTTCTGATGTTATTTTTCAAGACATTACGATGAATAATGCTAATAATCCAATAATCATTGATCAACAATATTGTGGCGGCCCACATAATTTTTCTGTAAGTCTTCTTATTTATATACACACTCCTTTTAATTATTCTATATATAAAAAAGATATATACCTCTAAAAGACTAACTAAATTGTCCTTTTATTTGGAGCCACGTGACTTGTTAAATCCGATGACCATAAGATTTTATTTATAGAAATTAAGGTTCAACGAATTGGCGTCAATTTTAATGTCTCTGCGCGCAGGGCAACTCGCGTGTTCAAGTGAGCAATGTGAAGTTCATAAGGATTGGAGGAACATCGAATTCGGCCGTTGCGGTAAATCTCCAATGCAGCAGAAGTGCCCCATGTGAAGGTATTCAGCTTAACAACATCAACCTAAGCTTAAATGGGGGAGGACGAACAACTTCTTCGTGTTCTAATGTTCGTGCAACGTACATTGGGCCACAATATCCTCCCCCTTGTTCACCTCAATAAACTTGTTACCACATTGAATTCCGAATAATTTTTCTTTTGTTTTTTCATTGATATTGTCGGAATAGAAATGATGTTCATATACTCCATAACAAGAACAAAAAGAAAATTATACAAATAAGAGAATCAGGAGGAAGATTTTTTATTTTTATTTTTGAAGATACCATCACTCGGATGAAGCCATAATAACCAAACAATTGCAAATCACTGATGGCTTTTCCTACGCCTGTGAAAACCTTTTGATATATATATACCAAACAAGAACCACTGAGTAATAGAAATGAAAGTGTTCAAACAACTAGCAAACTACACTGCTCTTGAGAAGTGGCAACTCATAGAAAGATGATAAGAGGTTCCATCCAGATCATTGCAACATTTGAGTTAAAAAGTAATCCAGGACATAAACAATTTGTGGGCAGCGCGTGCGGGGGTGGGGAGGAGAAGGGAGGAAGAGAGAAAATTTTGTGAGGGAAACAAAGGCTCCATACCTGAGAGGCAGCGGGAGAATAATTGGAATCAGTAATCCAAGCATTGCCGACCATCATCAATCTGAATAATAGTGGGATTGACCTCAGTAAAATTGTGCCTTGAAGAGGGACCATGAACACCTCTAACACAAACGGAAGAAGGCTTTATGTGACGGCCCCAAAATTAGGTATACATCACCCATCTTGGGTAGTGGATCGTAGTAATGTAATTTAAATACAACTTTCTTAATATAAGCTGTAGGTATGCAATCTGACATAAAGCTGGAGTTTGAAATACAAATATTGTCTACTAGATATTATCAAACTCAAAAGGAGTCCTCATTACAATTATTATCACACTATTTCGCGAGAATAGTGAGGGACTACTAATCTTATCCTGCGGACCATTACTCCGCTCCCGACTCGTCGTAAAATTTATGTTCTCATTTCTGAAGAGAGCGGTGAAAGAAAGGGTGAGCTCAACTAATTAGCCCGGAAAGAAATATTATGACTAAGATAATGCGAGAATAAATTATCAATAGCCTTCAACAAAGTGTTAAAGCGATAAAATATAATAAACATCAAGTTTAAGCTGCGGTGAACAAGCAATCCATTAAAAAGTCAAGTAGAAAATAAAATCTACTATCTTTTATGATTTAAAAGGTTTTTCATCTTCGTTATAAATTTGAGACTCGAACTTTAATAAATAATCCACATCATCGAATCACCCCACACTACTGCCGAGGATATTCTTTAGTATCGCGACCACAATTATTCATGCCACTCACGCCAAGAATAGTTGTGTATTCACTAATGGTCATGATCATGCCAACAATTGTCCATCGATTCACTACTGACATTAATCGAGGATTTTTACCACATCATTTGTAACATTACGATTAATGATTACATCGAATAGTCTCTGGTCATAATCATACCAAGTCCATCTACATGCTCTACTGGGCCATGAGATGACTTTAAAAAAAAATATAAACATGAGGATGATGACAATGATATAAGAATTCAATAAAAGAAGTTCAAGAATTAAGTTATTCGGGAACTAATAACATCCAAATGTCAACATGATCTTTGCTTTGTAGAGTAAAATTCAAGAATATGAGAAGAATATTTCCATGAAAAGATCTTTGGATGAAGCGCAAATATCGAGGATATTCAACTAATTTCATGGAGTATAGAAGTCAAAGTTTTAACCAATTTGGGTATAATAAATAATGGAATAACAAAAGAAATCACCATAAATGCGATAGGCCGCGCATGCGAGTTATTCCAACAGAATAATAAATAAGCGAAACGGTCCGGCCAGAAGCGCGCATGCGAGCGAGGATATTCAACAATAATAATAAAGAATAAAACGGAACCCGGTCAGGTGTAAAACACACAGACAGGATGTTCCAAATGAATAATAATAAGAGCGGAACCGGTCAAGGTGTAAAACACACTGTGAGCGAGGATGTTCAGCGAGAATAATAATAAGACGTAACCGGTCAGGGTGTAAAACACATGAGACAGGATGTTCCAGAGAATAATAGAAGAATGTCACCAAGTATAGGGAAGATCAGCGATACTGAGTTATTCCAACGAGAATAATAAAGAATGGAACAATGAGAAGGATTTCACCAAGTATAGAGAGTCGCGTATCTGAGTTATTCAACAGAATAATAAAGAATGGAATAATGAAATTCTCTTCATGAATAAGAAAGAATAACACCCTTACGAGTACAACAAATAATATTCCCTACCTTAGAAGAACTGAATATTAAAAGAAAGTGAAGTAGCGAGAATACTTTTCTTCTTTCTCTCTATAGTTTCTCTACAGAGTTTGGTGAATTCGTAAGAAAATAATGAAGGAATGAGCTTCTATTTATAGGAAAATAGAATGCATAGTAATTAATCCATGAGCGGTCAGTTGATTTACTTTAATCTGGCGGTCCATATTTAAAGCAAAATCTTTTAAATAAAATATAATATATTCTATTTATATAAAAATATTTTACTATACAAACACTTTATCAACACTATGCAAAACAACTATGAAAAACACTATGCAACACTATGCATAATAAAATATAATATATTTTATTTATAGAATAACTTTAATAAAGTATTACATTTTATATAAAAGATGTTTACATTTTATTACGTTAATAATACGAATAAAACAAAAGCGTCATTATCGCTATAATAATTCATATTATTAATCGTGATAATGGAATCAAACCGAGTGACTTCTCACATAAGCATCGATAATCAATCAGGTGTGCTTCTTATGCAACCACACGTATTCATTGTACTTTTACTACCGAGTAGTTCAGCAATGATCAACCGGTAAAACTTCCGTAGTTATTTGATAAAATATTTTTGTCGTTTCTCAATCAAATGATAATTACATTGTGGGGTCCACCAATGATTGAGTAGTTTATACGAATATTCCTGCTATAAATATTCCCAGACCAATCAAATATAATATAACCACTTGCATACTTTTGCAAAATTTATAAATATTACCCACAACTATAACATTATATCAAATTATTCCATAATATTCAAAAATAATATTTATAGAAAATTCATCTTTATTTATAAAAATTTGGGGTCTTACAACCTCCCCTTCTTATGAAATTTTAGCCCCTCGAAATTAGTGGTACATACACGGTATGTCGAAGAGGTAAGGATACCTTGATTTCATTTGATTCTAACTCCCAAGTCATTTCCTCAACATCGTGGTTCCTCCACAAAACTTTGACTTGAGGTATAACCTTGGGCGTAGAATATGTTCCTTCTTATCCAAAATTTGAGCAGGGAACCTCTTCATACGTCAAATCTTTCGCTATTTCGTCCTGGGTTCTAACTCAATAATATGGTTCGGGTCTTTCACATATTTACGTAACATGGATATGTGAAAAGCGTTATGAACACGAGACATATTTGGCGGAAAGCGAGTCTATAGGCCACGATTCCTACTCGATCGAGGATTAAAATGGACAGATGAATCGAGGATTAAGTTTTCCTCTCTTTTCAAATCTTGTAACTCCTTTCCATGGAGCGACTCTTAACAACACATGATCTCTATATCGAATTCCACGTCCCTTTCGATGAAGATCAAGATAACTCTTTTATCGATTTTGTGAGGTTTTTATCGTTGTCGGATCGTTTGAATCTTTTTCCGTAGTCATACGTACCAACTCTGGTCCCAACAACGTTTCTTCACCCACCTCATCCCAAAGATATCTTGGAAGCGACACTTTCTTCCATACAACGCTTGAATGGAGCCGTACGATACTTGCTTGATAAGCTGTTGTTGTAGGAAAACTCCACCGATGGTAAGAACTTGTCCCAACTCCTTGAAATCAAGGGACACGAGTCTTAATAGATCTTCAAGAGTTTGAATAGTCCTCTCCATTGTCCATCCATCCGAGGATGATATCTTGAGAGCTAAATCGTGAAAGTCTGTGCCCATAGCTTTTTTTGCAAACTAACCCAAAATCGTGAAGTGAATCTTGGGTCTCGATCGAAACTATGGATCTGCAAGCATACCATGCAGATCTTACAATCTCGTTTATATACATCTGAGCAAGACGTTCAAATGTATAAGTTTCTCGTATCGGTAAGAAATGAGCGGACTTGGTCGATCTATCAACAATGACCCAAATCGCATCAATGCCTTGAGAAACCTTAGGAAGACCCGTGCTTGAAATCCATGGTAATGTGCTCCCACTTCCATTACGGAATTTCAAGTGGTTTTGATGGACCTTTTGGTACTTGATGCTCGTTTTAACTTCGTTGACAAGTTAGACACCTTGAGATAAGCAGCGTTATCTCTCTCTCTTCATATTGCTCCACCAAAATGTATGACGAATATCATGATACATTTTGGTACTCCCAGGATGGATTGCAAATGGTGTGTTGTGCGCCTCCATCATGATATTATACTTTAAATCAGGGTCGTTAGGAACACAAAGTCTGGAGTTGACTAGAAGTATTCCTTCTTCATCGATTCTTGCTTCCGGCATAGCACCTTCTTGCACTTTCTTCCTCATACGCATCGACTCCAGTGCAGCTTGAAAGCGACTTTAACTTTATCGATTAAAGTCGGTTTCTACTCGTATATTCGCTATCATCACATGTGTCCACTGGAGTCTTTAACTCTATCTCCATCTTTTGCAAGTCCCACAAAATGGGCCTTTGTGTTGTTGATAAACTTTTCGTACTTGCATACGATCTTTCTACTTTCGCGTCACCTACCACGTTCGCTTTTCGAGGATGGTATTGGATGGTATGATCATAATCTTTCAGCAGTTCAAGCCAACGTCATTGTCGCATGTTGAGTTCCTTTTGAGTGAAGAAATATTTGAGGCTTTTATGATCCGTAAAGATCTCCACTTTCTCCCCATACAAGTAATGCCTCCAAATTTTAAGCAAGAAGACAACAAATTTGCTAACTCGGATCATGAGTAGGATAATTCCTCTCATATTCTTTGAGATGTCGCGAGGCATAGGCTATAACTTTTCCATGTTACATAAGAACACATCCCAACCCTTTGCTCGAAGCATCCTTTGTAGATGACAAATCCTCCGAGCAGATGGTATTGTCGAGCAGTCTTTGAAATAAGTCTCCTCTTGAGTTCTTGAAAACTCTTCTCACATTCTTGACTCGCTCAACCGAACTTTGTATCTTTTCGAGTCATTTGCGTCGATGGAGTAGCGATTCGAGAAAATCCTTCCACGAATCTCCGATAATAACCAATTTAAACCGAGAAAGCTACGTCTTGGTCCATCGATTTAGGTTGTTCCCGACTTTGAATAGCTTGATCTTTCTTTGGGTCAACGGATATTCCATGACTTGATACCATCGCGTGCCCAAGGAATGCTACTTCTTGACGAAATTCGCATTTCTTCAACTTGGCATAAAGCTTATATTCACGAAGCTTTTGGAGTGTCGACCTCAAGTGTTGCTTATGATCTTCACGGCTTTTGGAATAAATAAGGATGTCATCAATAAAGGCGACCACAAAGTGATCTAAATATTCCTTGAATACTCGGTTCATCATATCCATGAAGGCGGCAGGAGCATTAGTCGATCCAAAGGACATGACTATAATGCCGTCTCGAGTTTAAAGCCGTCTTTGGAATGTCGTGATTCTAATCTTCAATTGGTGATATCCTAACGAAGATCGATCTTTGAAAAGAATTTGGCTCCTTGAATTTGGTCAAACAGGTCATCAATACGTGGTAATGGATACCTATTTTGATGGTGACATGATTCAACTCCCGATAATCAATACAAAGTCGCATACTCCCATCTTTCTTCTTCACGAATAGAGCAGGAGCACCCCGAGGAGAAGTACTGGGACGAATAAAGCCGATGTCTAACAATTCTGCGGTTGGGTCTTTAACTCACGAAGTTCAATAGAGCCATTCGATATGGGGCTTTGGAAATAGGTTTTTTTTGTCTGCGGGTTCAAGGTCGATACAAAATTCAATTTCACGCTTCTGGGGTAGGCGGGAAGTTCTTGGGAAATCGTCGGAAATTTATTAACAATAGAAATATCGCTCAAAAGCCCGGCGTATTTTTGTTTAAATCGTGACATGAGCTAAGAAAGCTTGACATCCGTTTTTCAATAAGCGAATAGCTTTATGGCTTGAGATGGCCGTGATTGATTTTAATGGTTTGGTCGTTTGAATTAAGATAATAGGTTGATTAGGAATATGAAAGCTAACAACCTTACGAAAACAATCAATTTTTGCATGATAAGTAGTTAACCAATCAATCCCTAGAATCAAGTCAAATGCAAGTATTTTTAATGAAATAAGATCGACGAGTGTAATGTGAGGGTATCGATTTGAACCAAACAAGACTTATAAGCGATGGATGTAATGAAGGTTTCTCCCAGCGGAGTTTCCACAGATAAGTCAAAGTCTAATTTCTCGAGTCAAATTTAATCGATGGTATGCAAGTAGGAGAAATAAAAGAATGGGTAGAAACCGGTATCAAATAAAGTATAGACTTCATTAGAGTTTATGATAAGCTTACCCGTGATGACCTCATTCGGGTTCTTCTTTCTCCTGGGAGGTCTGACAAACGCCTCCTCAGACCACTTCTGGGTTTTGACTTTTACGGGGATGGCCTTTGGTGCCTCCATCCTAGTTGAATTTTTCTTGATGAACGCACAAAATCGAGCTAAGTGACCTTCTCTTCCACAATTATAACATGCTTTGGGACGGCATGGGCTCGATTCGGATGATGTGTCCTCTCCTCCGCATTTGAAGCATATGATAGGTGGTCTTTCTCCTTCCTTAACAACGAGTCTTTGGTCTTGACGTCTTTCCATCATTGTTGAATCTCCGTTTCTTGAAATGTCCATTCTTATTGTTTTGGTACGATTACCACCGAAGTGGTTTATATATCGGCCCATTGATTCCCTCCACGCTTGTTGTCACCGCTTCGATGACTACTCTCTACTGGCATTATTATTTTTGTCTACCGCTTTCTATTTTAGTTCGTTGACTCGTTATCGCGCTCCACTAAGCGAGCCCTATTTACAACATCCGAATACAAACACGGTTTTGAGAAATAAGATGTTGACGTATCTCGAAACTTCAAACCTCTTAAAAACATTCGCGTCATTCTCTATTCATTATCCACAAGTGGGATATGAAATAAGTGATAACTCGCAAATTTTGCCTCGTATTGCGACACGGTCATATTATTTTGTTCCAACTTGATAAACTCCACCTCCTTTATGTGGCGAATACTTTCAGGAAAGTATTTGTCGTTGAACAGCTCCTGGAACTTCTCCCAAGATATCTTCAGTACAGCAGGTTGAGTACGTTTTACCGATTCCCACCAGTAATCTGCCTCTCCGCGTAACATAAAGGCGGCAAAGGGAACCTTTTGCTCCTCGGAGCATCCCAAGACATCAAATATCTTGGTAATCTGCTTTATCCATGCTTCTGCCAGAAGTGGTTTTGGCTCTCCCTTAAACTCCGGTGGTCCCAGCTCCTTGAATTGTTTAGCGGTGACCGCCCGAGAGTTTTCCGTGTTTCCACCTACGTTTTGGACAAGAGTCGCTCTCGCCTGCTGTTGCATAAATTGCATAAAGCCTCTGAACATTTGATCATTCATCATTTGGTCAGTGTTGTTGTTTGCATGAGGATTATCGCCTTCACGATGCACATTATCACGATTATTGATATGTGGTGAATCAGCGATCGCTTTGTGCTCCATTCTTATTCTCAACATTCTCGGATGTCATTTTGAGACATCGCCACAAAACAAAAGGTTAATTGACGTGTAACAAATTATCTTTATATTACGTGACCAATAAAATAACACATAAACTTAGGTGGTAGGTCATCTAGCGAAAAGGTATTCCGTCTCTCCCCTCTAGTACTATTCTCACATCTTAGCGGGGATCATATCCCTAAGCTCGATACTAACTGTGATTTGGCCCCAAAATTAGGTATACATCACCCATCTTGGGTAGTCGGATCATGGTATGTAATTTAAATACAACTTAATAATATAAGCGTAAGTATGCAATACGACATAAAGCGTGAGTTTGAATACAAATATTGTCTACTAGATATTATACAAACTCAAAAGGAGTCCTCATTACAATTATTATCACACTATTTCACGAGAATAGTGAGAACTACTAATGATATCCTCCGGACCATTACTCCATTCCAGGACTCGTCCGTTCAAATTTATGTTCTCATTTCACGAAGAGAGCGGTGAAAGAAAGGTGAGCTCAACTAGCCCAAGAAGAAATATTATGACTAAGATAATGCGAGAATAAATTATCAATAGCCTTCAACAGTGTTAAAGCGATAAAATATAATAAACATCAAGTTTAAGCTGCAATGAATGAACAAGCAATCCATTAAAAGAGTCGAGTAGAAAATAAAATCTACTATCTTTTATGATTTAAAAGGTTTTTTCATCCTTTATTATATTTGAGACTCGACTTTAATAAATAATCCACATCATCGAATCACCCCGCAGACTACTACGAGGATATTCTTTAGTATCACGACCACAATTATTCATGTACTCACTGGCCGAGAATAGTTGTGTATTCACTAATGGTCAGTGATCATGCCAACAACTCGTCCATCAATTCACTACTGCCATCGAGGATTTTACCACATCATTTGTAACATTACGGTCGTGATGATTACACCGAATAGTCTCAGTCATAATCATACCAAGTCCATCTACGCTCTCTACAGCCACAAATGACTTTAAAAAAAAAAATATAAACATGAGGATGATGACAATGATATAAGAATTCAATAAAAGAAGTTCAAGAATTAAGTTATTAGGGAACTAATAACATCCAAACTGTCAACACGATCTTCGCTTTGTAGAGTAAAATTCAAGAATCATTGAGAAGAATATTTCCATGAAAAGATCTTTGGATGAAGCCGCAAATATCGAGGATATTCAACTAATTTCATGGAGTATATAAGTCAAAGTTTTAACCATTGGGTATAATAAATAATGGAATAACAAAAGAAATCACTACGCATGCGATAGGTAAATCGCATATGCGAGTTATTCCAACGAGAATAATAAATAACGGAACCGGTCCGCCAGAAACGCATGCATGCGAGGATATTCAATGAATAATAATAAAGAGCGGAACCAGTTAAAATTGTAAAACACACAGATGAGGATGTTCCAGCGAGAATAATAATAAGGCGGAACCGGTGGGTGTAAAACACATGCAGGATGTTCCAGCGTAAGAATAATAATAAGGCGGAACGGAATTAAAATTGTAAACACGAGCAGGATGTTCCAACGAATAATAAAAGAATGTCACCAAGTATAGGGTAGATGGCAGCGTATCTGAGTTATTCCAAATGAATAATAAAGAATGGAACAATGGAAGGATTTCACCAAGTATAGGGAAATTAAGCGTATACTGAGTTATTCCAATGAGAATAATAAAGAATGGAATAATGAAGTTCTCTTCATGAATAAGAAAGAATAACACACCTTACGAGACAACAACAAATAATATTCCCTACCTTAGAAAGAGCCGAATATTGGCGAAGTGAAGTAGCGAGAATACTTTTCTTCTTCTCTCTATATATTTTCTCTACAGAGTTTCAATTGAATTGTAAAGAAAATAATGAAGGAATGAGAGCTTATTTATAGGAAAATAGAATGCATAGTAATTAATCCATGAAGCGGTCAGATTGATTTACTTTAATCTGACGGTTCATATTTAAAGCAAAATCTTTTAAATAAAATATAATATATTCTATTTATATAAAAACATTTTACTACGCAAATCTTATGCAACACTATAAAAAACACTATCTAACACTATGCGATAATAAAATATAATATATTTTATTTATAGAATAACTTTAATAAAGTATTACATTTTATATAAAAAGATGTTTACATTTTATTACGTTAATAATACGAATAAAACAAAACGTCATTATCATTATAATAATTCATATTATTAATCGATGATAATGGAATCAAACTGAGTGAACTTCACATAAGCATCGATAATCAATCTGAGGTGTCTGCTTATGCAACCACACGATATTCTTGTACTTTTTACTAAAAAGTAGTTCAACGAAGATCAACGGTAAAACTTCCGCCAGTTATTTAAACAAAATATTTTTGTCGTTTTTCTCAATCCGATAATAATTTCAATGGGATCCACCAATAATTGGTAGTTGTACGAATAATATTCCTCGCTAAACCGATTATTAAAACCAATCAAATATAATATAACCACTTGCATACTTTTCAAAATTTATAAATATTACCCACAACTATAACATTATATCAAATTATTCCATAATATTCAAAAATAATATTTATAAAAAATTCATCTTTATTTATAAAAGCTGAGATCTTACACTTTAATTATCTGCACTGTTTTTCTGTTCTACCATTCCTGTAATCAAAATGCAACCGTGTGTACTCTATAACACAATGCCCCGTCAATTTTTGGGGTGAGACCATAGTAAGATTCTTTTTAGTGTGTGAAGCAGTTACTTTAGTAGGCATAACTACCTCCATAGGTAAATACACTCCGGTAGAGACACACAAATCCATCTACTTACAAAAAGAACCGAACAGAATTAGAAAAAATTATGATTCCAAAATGTAACAAAGTTGGTTTTTGAAACAAATTAGAGGCTAAGAAACCCTCATCTGAAAACTGAACAAATAAACTGAAAATTAACACGATAGTTGTCAAATCATTATCATGAAGCTCAGCAAATTATATCATAAAACTCCGGGCACGAACTGGCCAAGTGGAAAGAAACTGACAAGAGACAACACATGTACACCCATAACAAAAAAAAAATAGATTTAAAACAGGATATAGGAAGAGAGATTAGAAAGTTGTCATTTGTAAGAACAAACCTACAAAATTCAAGGATAGGATTTTAGAATAAATCCATTTGACTGATACCTGATGACCACTTAATATAGGTGAGGAAACATAATTTGCATGCAATGCATTAATCACTTTTGGAACAGTTAAACTTCGCCCCGATTTTGGGGCCAAGTGATTGTAACCAGCGGCCTTGAGGTTATTCCTCAAGGGCACACACCCACCCCTTCAGGTTTTTATAATGTATTATCCCTTTGTTATGACATTTCCAATATAAAGCAGAAAGCAACTAAGCCATACAGATAGATCACTACCATTCACGAAACATTACAAAATCTCAAGTCATATAATAATTCATATCCAAGCAGTCATTCTAAGATGTTATCCCTTGACTAAGCAACAAAGAATAATAGGAACCACATGACAATTACAGCCTATGAATGAAACAGAATCAAGTATAAATCCCCTCCGCGTAATTATTGATGCTAACTTAAAGTTAAAATTTAAAGCCAGTTGAACTCGTGTTCCTTCAGATACCAAGCTACAGATGACACTCTTGAGAAAACAATTGTAAACGGTATAACATATTCGCAGCACCAAGAATTACAAAGATTAAAGCATAAAAATACAGCATGGTGTCTAATACCATTAACCTTCACATACTATAGAGTTGTGCAAAAATATTGGGCGCGCAAAATGAAGCTGCCCACCTGATTGATGATGCCATAAATGGGCATAATATGTCAGCAATGCATTACTTGGGAATAGGATCTACATTGTTGATCAAAGGGTAGAGATGAATCCAGTTCCATGGAGGCCAGCTTAATCGCATTCCTTGGTGGATTAATAAGATATTTCCTAGTCCACCACACTCCTAAACATTCTCTTTCTTAATAGGTTAAATAAATCACTGTTTATGGAGCCAGGGAAAAAAAGAAAAAATAAATCTAAAAGCTAAAAAGCTTAAGACTGAAGAAGATTAAAGAAGAGAGAGCTACTGCAGAATTTTAGAAATTTAAAAGTTTTACCATAAGTTTAATTTGTTGCTATTATTATAGTCTTTATTGTATTACATTTCAGTAGTCTCTAGAATGCTTAAAGGCCCTTTTAGTATATGCAGTTGATGCAATGGAAAATTACAATGAAAATTAGGATTTCCATATATTTTTTTATTTATGGAGTTTTAGTTTATTTGATGTATTTTTATTTATTATTTAGAAAATTTCAGTAGTTTAATTTATATTTAGCCCGTTTATGTTTTGAGCTTTAGTTTTGATAATTTTATTTAGTTTAGGATTTAATTACTTTCTTTATCCAATTAATTGTAGGAAAGTAGTTTAGTTTTATAAATATGTTACCTAGTTTTATTAGATACATCTTTTTTGGGGGGTCAATAAGGCCGGAACAGCACAAGACTAATGCTTTCCTGAATATGACCTCTTCGCAATAAATCCTCAATCTGCTCCCGCAAGATATCATTCTCCGTCAGACTCAATCTGTAATGCGGAAGGTTAGGAAGACTAGCTCGTGGTATAAGATCAATCAGATGTTAAATATCTCGGATAAGAGGTAACTCTGCAGGCAATTCATCAGGCATCAATTCTGCAAATTTGGACAACAAATGCTACAATTTCTGCGGAACTGGTTTGGTATTGTTGTTCACCTCATCCTTTACGATAACACCGTCCACCACTTTTGACTCCTTTACGTCAGACAAAAACTCACGATGTGTAGCCAAATTCGACCATTAGGTGGAGGTGTAGAAGCAACTGGTAAAATTGCAATCTTTTTGTTGTTCCACCAAAACACAAATATTTTGACGACCTTTATGAGTTGCATCCACATCATGTTGCCAAGGCCGACCAAGAAGCACATGACAAGCGTCCATATCCACAACATCACAAGTCACACTCTCGCAGTAATGTTTTTCAATCGAAATTGGAACATGGCAGACTTCAGTAACCTTAATAGATGGACCCTTCTTTCTCCAGCCAATCTGATACGGATTTGGGCGAGGGACAGTAGGAAATTTGAGACGCTCTACCAATGCTTTAGATATAATGTTCTCACAACTACCACTGTCAATAATCAAATTCCAAACCTCAGTTAATGGAACACTAAGACTGGAAAATCTGGTTGCACTGCGACAATTCTGACTGCTTAGGGGTCAACAACTTCCTAATCACACAATTAAGACGTTCCCCTTCCCAAAGCAACCTCGGCATCCACCAAATCTGAATCATCTGAATCAAATTGTTGCTCGTCATAAAGGGGTTCCTGATCATAATCATGATTAGCATAACCTACTCTTCCCCAATTCTGACAATTGTCCCTTGTAGACCTAGGTTTGGTGCAGTGGTCAGAACGGTGTCCAACTTCGCCACAACGATTACATTTACCATTAAAAGGCTTCACATAAGGGCTCTTTGAACGGTCATTAACCTGCTTTGCCCCAAAGTTCTCATTTTGATTGCTGGAATTACCTGTTTCATAAGAAGACTGCACACCTCCACTGTTATTGGCGAGGCCTCTATTTCCAACAATAACACATGTACCCCGAGTCTGTCCACCAAAAGGTCGATTATTGGGTAACTGCCGATTGTTGTGAGATTTTTTTTGCTTTTCCATTCTCTCTGCCTTCAAAGCTAGATGACGTGCATCTTCTACTGTATACAAGATCTGGGTTGCCAACGCTGTCTGAATCTGCCACTCAAGCTCATTCATGTATCTCACCACTTGTTGATCATCTGTTTCTTAAAAATTACACCTGGCTTGTAAGCACATAAACTCCTCGGTATCGGCTGTAATTAATTACTTTCCTTTTCAGATTAATTACCTTAGAGTTTATGTGATACATCTTTTTGACAATTATTATCAATTATATTGTGTTTTCTCTTGAAAAATTATTTATCTTCCTTGTGTGCAAGGCTTTATCTACCTTGGTGTTAGTAGGTTAAACTAACCATTATAATCCATTACGTCAATTGGCCTGGATAACTGTATCCATTAGTCATGTTTCAAGGAGCACAGGGACTAAATATCCGTGCGCTATCTCGACGATTTTCTAGTTTTTGGCGAAAACTAAATTCTAGAGCCGAAAATTGCGTAACTCGTGACAGTGCTTACCTAGACCGAGGCCGAGCGTTATTTTCATTTATCTTTTTTTTTTTTAAAAAGACAAAAAAAGCGTGTTAATTTCCATCCCGCCGACGAACTGCAAAGTCTTCATCATCAAAGGAGCCATCATGGCAGGTTATTCCAATAGCCTGCCTTGTTTCTTTATTTGGAAATTTATTTCGCCCTAAAAAGAGGTAACCACATTTAGGCTTAGACTTCTCTTTTGGATCTAATTTGAAAATTTACAATTAAGTCCCAATTTCTTTGGCATACTTCATAAAACATCCCCTGGACTATTAACTTTTGAAACTTGGCACTTGAAACTTTAATTTGGTTGCATATTGACTTTTATTATCTCACGGACACGCGAAAACCTGGTGTGAAATTTATGCATGCACCCACCTATAATGATATTTGTTATTTTCGACCGGTTTAGTTTGACATGAAAGATTTTGTTCATTAGTTGTTTGGCATTGAAAAGTACTTTTATCATCATTGGATTCTTGAAAAGGATAAAGTCAAGTTGATTTCACAAAAACTTGGTGGATATGCGTTCAGATGGTGGTCTAACATATACTTTGGAAGATTGCATAGAAGTATGAGTAAAATTTATTATTGGTCAATGATGAAATTTATGATGATTCAAGAATTTTTTCCACATGACTACGTATACATTACTTCTACGTTGGATAGATTGGTTGCAAAATATTTGAGATATTAAAATGAGTTCTTTGTTCAGCCATATATTGTTGTCCAAAAGAAAGTGAAAGAAGTTAGTAAAGCCATGCAAAAGGTTTCAAATTCGGTCTCAAAAATGTATTGAGGTCCTAAAAGTTGATCAACAGTCAACATTAAACAGATTGTGAGTTGGAGATACTTGTTGATACCTCAGAAACTATCGGATGCTCAAAAGAAGAATTCAAAGCAGAGGTAGTTGATGAAACGCCAATTTCAAATGTTCTTAAGACTAGTGTTTTGGAGTAAAGACAACTGGGATTAAAGTTAGTACAGTTGAATAATCACAAGTCCTTGTTGAGTCACCTATTATTAACGTGAGTATGAACATTTTTGTGACGTCTAAGGATGAGGATACTATATCAAACACCATTGGTTCAGAAGTTGCTTCTATTCAAGTGTTCGAGGACACTAAAATTATTGATTTTGTTATCCTTGAAAAAAAATTTGTCATACAGGTTAATTGGAAGACATTGGTTTACAGGATTATTCTTTGAGAAGAAAAGCCATGCAAGTTTGATTATGTGAAGATTGGAGATTCGTTCTTGGTGCTTGATACTTGTTTGCTTTAAAATTCGAGGACGATTTTTTTTTAAGAACGGGGAGTCTGATGCAGTGAAAAATTACAATGAAAATTAGGATTTTTATATATTTTATTATTTATAGAATTTTAGTTTATTTGATGTATTTTTATTTATTATTTAGAAAAATTTAGTAGTTTAATTTATATTTAGCTAGTTTATGTTTTGAGGTTTAGTTTTGATAATTTTATTTAGTTTAAGATTTAATTACTTTCCTTTTCCAATTAATCATAGGAAAGTAGTTTAGCGTTATAAATATGTTACCTTTTTTGACAATTATGATCAATTATATTGTATTTTTTAGTAGGTTAAACTAACCATTATAAACCGTTGCGCCAGAAGTCAAGTAACATAGGTCCTAATGGTTAAGAGTCTCTTAGTATTTCAAGTTAGCCACTAAATGTAGTCATAGTCGGCACTTGTCAGTCAAAATTAAGTTTCATGGTGAGTATTTAATAGTTCAGTTCTTGAAAGTTCAAAAGGCAATTAAAACGGCTTCCATACAAGCTTTTGGAAGTAATAACGAGTTGAATCTATTTCTCAGTTTTCCACTGGTTTATCCCATTTTCATAGCAGATTGTTCTAGGATCAGTTCTTGTATTAAGATTCATTCAAGTACGTGGACCCACACTCCCTTCTGCCACCAAATTCTTCCTATCAAATTGAGTCTTATATCCTGTTCTACATAACTTCTATATCTCTTTCTTTTAATTTTTTATTTTTTTTAGATAAAATAAGAACTTCGATTATAAAGTGGAAGAGTTACAAGGAGTAAGAGAACTTCTATATGTCTTTATCATGTATAAAGTCTATATGACCATGACATTTGTGCACTTTTATAGTTTGAAATGATTTTCAGTCTCTTTCAAGTAACAAAATCTTGAATCTAATGTGCTTTTTGTAATTAATAAAGGATGAATTCAGCCTCCCAACACAAATTTGCTTTGAAAGCATAAATGCATTTATTTGACAAACAAATCCTTGTTCCATACATGGACTATTGTAATATGTATTTGATTATCTAACACGCATTTTTTTTACTGAATATGATAGTCTGCTTCCCTCTGAATTATAGCTTATGGACATCACTGTACCCAAAAGAACATTACATTTCAGTGGTTCAATCAAGAACACTGAGATTCATATCTAGATCACAGAACAATTTTGAATACTCAGGTTCATATCAAGATCAGAGAATAATTCATAAGATTATTGTGCGAATATATATCCTTACCTCAAGAGCTAATATCTCCTAATCTCCATCTGAAGACCCACCTTCGAACTCGGAACTTCCATCCACATAGCATTCTTCACTCATTTCATCATCATCATCATCTTCCTCAGATTCATCCTGCTCTTTGCCATCCTCACCATCATTGTTAACCAAACTATCAAGATGAGGTAACATGTCCACGCCTTTATTCCGATAAATCAAACCAGTTCTCATTACATGATAAAACTTCTCCCTTAACTGAGCAAGTGGACTAGGGGCCACTAGTTTCCCACGTCGATACCCTTCCCTCAATGTTACCGTCGTTGTCTTACACTTCAAAGATAAGTAAAATATCCCGGGATACCTAGTAAATAGTCTTGTAAACTTGTGGGGAAGATTCAATTCCTCCCTCAAGCTTCTCAAGTAATTCCTCTTAGTCTTCTTGTAAACAGTCAAGCTCAAAAACTCATGTAACAGCCCAACAACCCTTTTCTCCATAAGATCGCTATTCGGATCAATCCCCTTAGAATCCTCATAAGGCGAAATGTATGGCAACTTCTGAAAATCCTCCATCCACGCTTTCACTTTCTTCTGTCCTCCATAACCCCTCGGAAAACTCATCGAAAATGCCAATGCCGATTGCCCTCTCCTAAACTTCCTAAATTCGCTTTCACCACCACCAGTACCACCCAAATCCCCATTCTCCTTCCCCTTCTGCAACTCAGAAACAGCAAATTCATCATTCCACTGCACAAGTTTCAAACAAGACAACCCATTCAATCCCTTAACAACTCGAAAACAATCCGGGTACCTACCAATCAAGTTTCTATCAAAATCAACAGGCAAACCAAGATCCCATCTCAAAGGGTAAAGTGATTGGAAAGGTACCATTTTGCTTTTGGTCATCATAAGGACTTTACAAAGCCTTTCCACCAAATCAGCCTCATGGGTATGAAAAACTGACTGTTCCTGATCGTGCAAATTGAGGGCAATTTTAGTGAGACGAAAGCAGGGCAAAGAGGGGTATTTGGGATGAGGGAATTCCTGGAAAAGAGTAGGGTACCGGCGAATGAATCGGAGAGTTGGGACGGAGAGGCCGAGAAGTTTTTGCCAATCGGAGATGGATTTTGAGGTCAAATAACCAGTGGAAGTGCGGTGAATGGCGTCTTTGAGCAGAGAAGCGGCTTTGAGGTCTGTTTGGGTATCGATTATGTGGTCTAGGGATTTGTTTTTGACCCATTTGAGCCTCACTTTTACTAGGGTTCGGCATTGGAGGTGGTGGTGGTGCGGCGGTGGTGCTGGTGGGTTGAATTTTAGGAGAGAGAAAAATCCCCTGGCTCCCCAATTCATCTGTATATAGAGAGACAGCAGTAGTCTGAAGCTCTCAAAACAACACGGGGAGGGAGAATATGGGCACTTTTAAACGGCGTCGTAACTAACCATCTAATTCTTTCTTCATTGGATCTAGTATCATTTTTCATTTATTTTTCAAAATATAAAGTGAGCTTATCAAAAAAAATAACATGACAAAAAGTATGGATATGACAATTGTTTTTAATAAGATATATGTAGTTTTAATAATTTATGTTGCCATTTTTTATTTTAATTTAATGATAAGGGTATATTTGTCTAAAATAAAATAATATACAATCATACTTTTTATTATCTTAATATCAAATCTCAATAATATACTAAAATATTACTACCTCAATCCCATAATAATAGTTATTTTAACTTCATGCACATGGATTAAGAAAGTTATTTAATACTATCATTTAATACTCTCTCCGTCTCAGGATAAAAGTCATGGTGAATTTTTTACGCATATTAAGAAAATGAATGAAATGACAAATTTATCCATAATAATATGTAATTAATCATTTCTAACGTAAGTGAGTAAGTGACTTTCTAGCTTTTCAATTCAAAACATTTTCAGCACATAACTAATTATACTTATTGAATATGGAAAGAGAATTAAAATAAGAAAAATATGAGATATTTAATGCTAAGGGTATAATAGAAAAAATTGTATAAAAATTTGGTTATTGAAAAAATGTGGACATTTAACATGGAACTGCTCAAAATAGTAATAAAGACTTTTATTTTAGGACGGAGGGAGTAATTAAAATTTATATGAAATTTCATCACTATCCCTTTTATGGAAAGTTGAAAACTAATAAATGGAGAAAAAAATTCCGTACAATGAGAGAAGTTAGGGGTGATATAGGAAAGTAAATAATTTATTTTGCTATAAAGTTATAAACGACAAATAAATTAGAATAAATTTTTTCTTATTATGTTATACTTTAGGGGGTTAAATATTTTTTTGGTCAATATATTTTAGGTTAACTTCCAAATGTATAATTGAACTTTTTTTTCTTACAGTCAATTAACTGTACTCAGTTTTTTTAACACAGTTAAATTTCCATCAGCGGGATTAAGTTTTTTAACGGTTAAATGACGTGGAAATGCCACGTATTTCTTGAATTCGAGCTGGAAGCTACAGTGAAGTGTAGCTTCTCCTTCTCAATCCAAAAACATTTACAGAAGTTTCTCCGTCTGAATCCAAAAACAATTACAGAAGGACTCTCTCTGGTGGTCTTCGGATAAATTATATATCTCTGCCAATATATGTCTCTGGTGGTCTTTGGATTGAAGGAATATAATAGAGAATGAAATGAAATAGAGAGGGAAATGATTCATTCCATTTTTGACTATAATGTGTTATTTCATATCCTTCCCTAAAGAATAAAATTCATAAATTTGAGAGGAATGAGAATGGTTCATTCCATTCAAATGAAACAACCAAACACAATTTTTTTATTTTATAAAAATAAGTCATTACATTCTCACTTTGATGCAATTTGTACTGTTATTTGGTGTACAATTCTTTTTCTTGGTTAATATTGTCAAATGATGAACAATGTTGCTTGGTTAACATTGTCCAATGATGAAAAATATTGATTTTGATTGAAAATGATGTAATTTGCATTGTCATTTGATGTACAATGCTTTTACTTGGTTACCATTGTCAAATGATGAACAATGCTTTTGGTTGAAAATTGTCATTGCTACTTGGTGAATCTGGTTAGTTATATAAGCAAGATGTTGAAATTTATTTACATAGCATATGCCAATGAGTACTATTGAGGCAACTCCAATTTCAAAATAACCTTCTTTTCCCTAAAGACCAGTGAATCAGGTATTCATATCCAAATCACAAAAAAACACCCATGTTCTCTTCGGGTACTTGTTCCAAAATTTGGGTTCAGCAAAATGGGAATAGTGTATAAATTCAATTGCAAAATTGGTCAAAATCCCTACCAAGCATGAAAGAGACCATTGATCTACTCATCCCCAAAACCTACTTAATAAGCCCTTTTTATCCTTCTTCATCCTGTTCTCAAGTGATGGGAACTCGATTGAGTTATATGCAAGATCAAGAACAATTGGATTGCGAGGAATTGCTTGGAAGGCTGATGGAAAGGTTTCAATACGAGGAGCTCCTTTTGTGTAAGAATCGCCAACTGCAGATTCATAAATATCCAATTTCTCCAAAAGGAAGTTTTCCAGCTGAAACAAATTTAAATCAAGGTGGTACCACAAAAATGTTAGAACAGCAAGTATAAAGCAAATTAGAAGAATACATAAAAATGGAATTTAGTTTGTTTCAGTCCACAGTTCTATATAAAGATAGTACAGAAAGTTAACATATCTCCCATTGGTAACTACAGAAATATACCAGTGAAGAAGCAAATGCTTCAGTCCATCTTTTTAGGAGTTTATTTCAAGATTATAACACAAAACAGTATAGTAAATACATAAATAATAATAATAATAATAATAATGTATAAGAAAAAATGAAAAGGCACCCAAATAATGTGCACAATCGCTGGCAAAAGTGTGAAAGAACGAATTTGCGGGAAAACAAACACCCTAACCATGAGTCATGTAGAACAAAATTTTGAAGCCCCAAACAATTATTGCACTAGATAGTGATTACTTTTTCCATTAAAAGCTGCTATATGGTCAAGGAAAGCCCCAAAGGAGAAAAGTTTATGCTGTTACAAAAAAATCACAATATGGAATTTAAAGGTGCAAAGAACACATTTGATGTAGGCAGGCCTAGCTGTACTTGCCCTTGTAAGTTTGAAGTGAACCGTTGATGGAATAAACAAAAGTCAATACTCAGTTAATCATCTTAACAAATATCTACCAATATCACGTTGCTAGGCTTCCTATCAGTTATGTAAAACATCGCTATAGAGGATTAACTACAAAAAACTTTCAATGCCTTCTTTTTTAATAAGAAAAAGAAGATTTTATTAGAAAGAGAAGAGGTACAAAACAAAGGTCAAAGGGCGGGGAGGACAGAAAGTCCTCCCAAACAAATAAAGAAATACAGTACCTTCTTATCCTTTCCAGTTAATGACATAGTAGAGATCTTTTCGCAGAGGTTATCTGGAGCCTTCTCCTGTTCCATAATCCCAACTGCATGCTCTATACAACTGCTGGATCTACTTTCATTATATAGCATCTTCAAATCCTTGATAATTTCCTGGTCAGGAGAAAGATGAATAAATAAAAAATTGATGAAAGCAGTCTAGACCTAGTAATTTGGCATTAATGCATATTTCATGTTTACTAATCCAGAACTATAACCTATGAATGTTATGTACAGAGAGTTTTCATAAAGCATTTATCAAATATTGAAATCAAAAATCACTACAAGGTCATAATACCAAGATAGTGTACTCGTAAATGGAAAAATGGAAAAAATAGGTCTCCTTTTAAATATAAATTTGAGAAAGATTGACAATGACAATTTTCACGTGGTAACTTCAAAATATGCAGTAGCATATTCTACTGAACTGGTAAATGTGGCACATTAGATGCATAAACACGAGATAAATTTATAGTTTTATTTCTCAACATGGTTATAGTGAGTGATTACGAGAAATTATGGGCGGTTACTGAATGTTAGGGGTAGCTTTCTCCAACAAAAATATGCAATTTAAAAATGCAGGCAGCACAAAAATCTCTGCACCCGCTTAATTAATATTAATAGATATGTAGCAATTGAGTATAAAAAGGTGCCTTAAATCTGAAGTAAACAAATCAAGTTCTACAAACCTGATCAGCTGTGTTCAAACTTTGAAGTCTTTTAAGGGCAGTATCAGCAAGAGAGCGAGCACGACAGTACAAAGAATACGCTTCAGTCCTCTTTCTGGCCAAACTATAAGATTTAGCTAAGTAAAAGCACCTGCCAACAAATTGATAGGGGAGCCATTTAATTATATAAGAGAAAAGAAAACTATACTACGTTCAAATAAACTCCTTTTCAAGGTCAATGGTAAAACATAATCAGGTTGGTCAATCCACAAGGAAGAAACACCATGATTATTAGGCTCTCCAATAAGAAAACACTAAATACTAAAAATATCTCCTGCGCAGTGAAAGTGAAAGTAAAGTTTAAAGCAATCAGATAAACAAGTTTGTGAACAATGCATTATAAAAGTGGTCAAAAGAGCATCCGAAGTGTGAATTTGCTATGTCTAAGCTATAGGCCAAAACAAGAACATGCAATGTCAAAAGCTGTTTTAACAAAAGAACGAAATGTGACAATCATGATCGAATATGCCCCAGTACTTGAAGCCAAGGTAAAACCAATACATCCAAAATAAGCAGCTCTGAAACTGCAATACTTTCACATGCTTCTTAATTATGTTTTCATTGGATGTTTGAGTCGGTCTATTTTCTGAGGGATCTGTCTTCTTGTTTTTATAACGATTTATTAGGCCAAGATGGACTGAATAAGCCCCAAAATTCTTCAATTAGGCCAAAATGGATCTCGACACTTGAACTAAGAAGGTTTATAACCATAATTATTTTTGTTCCTGTGATGTAGTCAAATATCAATAAAAGATGGAAATACTTAACATAATGGCAACAAAAGGTAGAGGCAAAGGAATAATTAGTTAATTACAGAAGTAAGCTAATGGTACCAGCAATTATATGACATTGACACGTTGATAACAGATGAAGACAGATGCTTCACAGCTCAAATTTGTACAGCAAGGTTTGTGAGATATCAGAAATATGTCGAGAAAATTAGAAATAAACTGACCATACGAGTATTTGGAGTACATATCTATGAAATGGACTAGTGGCAAGAACAGTGGTCAGTGGCACATAGAAATGATTCATTAGTATGAAACTAGAAGCAGCAAATTTAGCACAAAAAAAAACTAGAAGCAGCAACTTGAACAAGCAGAGAGGCCATAAAACACTATAGTTGAGCGACACAGCAAAGAACATTCTATAAACAAGAGAGCACACATGATTAAAGTTCAACACACAGGAATGAAGCTGAGCATCTGATGCATGCTAAGAAAAGGTGTAATTAAACACATCTAGTCTTCTAACCACTGCGAAAAGGGAAAGGGCGGGTTATGAAGGGAAATGAAACAGAAAACTGCGAGCCAACCCTTACCAAAAAAAAAAAAAGCTTGTTAAGATCAACTTGTTTAAGTTACTTTAGCCTTAATGTCTCCAGTATACTGAACAGCAACCAACATGAGGTACCAGTCTACAATGCCATTTAAGCAAATAGCGACCCAAGCAAAACAGACCAACTAGTCAGGTCAAGTCATTTGCAAAACTCTAGTATTTTAAGGTATCAAGAAAATTGGTGCAGTCCATATATAGATAGATGCAAGTAAAGCAACCTCTCAGCAAAACTAGATTTATCTTCAGCAAATAAACATAATAATTAAATGAAGCCAACCTTTCTGCTCGGAAAATTGAACTTTTGACTTCACATTCTTCAGCAAATGCCACTTCTTCCGGTTTTCTATCTCTTCCAGAACTAACTAAATCAGAAAGATCAGCTGTATTCTGCAATGGATAAAAAAACACACAAGTTTTCTATGAATACCTAAAATTGGTAGTGTGGTCTAAAAGGATCTCCAGAGTCCACATATAATAAAATTGTCAAACATACAAAAAGGAGTATAGTAGGTCACCTGCAATAAAAGATCATATAGCCGGACAAGCTCTTCAGGCTTGGTGACTCGGTCAACTTTGTCATCACGGGCCTTATTAAGCTTACTCTTCGCTATGCTTACTAACAACTGGTTCCGCTCAATAGTTTGTTGTCCCAATACAGCACCAATTGCTTTATCAAGACCACTTAGATCATCTTTCATGTTTTCAGAGTTACCTGCAGTGGCCTAAAACAAATAGCATGATGTATCAAACTTTCTGGAAGAAGCATTCAGATTCATGCGTGCTTCCTGCTTAGACTGATAAAAGATCCATTTACTTCTCATAGAATCACTAGAATTAAGCTTGCTTTCACATTCAATCACACCTAAACTCCATACCAAGTCATTACGAATGCTGCTCCTTGCTTCATGATATGCCGCAAATATTTTGTCAAACATGACCAGTCTTTTTTCTGCGGGAAGAGAGTCTGCTGTTGGACCATGAAGATCTTTCTCCAGCTCCTGAGCTAATAGAATTTTAAACTATAAATAAAAATTGATATTGGTTTAAATTGATAAAGAAGCATATGTAATTAGGTCAAGACCCAATCTATATTGAGGCACACAACAAAATTGATATATATTTATTCAACAGAAAAAATGTACATGGTACTAGAAATGTAGGAGTACATATAGAACATGGTGGCCAGTGTACACCTAAGATTTTGAAATTCTTCAACCCTTTAAATTTAATGCCCTTTTCCGACAATGATTTAAAGCCCCACCCCCTAGGGGTGTTCAAACCGGTCGGTTTATTCGGTTTTTAGGGAAACCAAGCCAGTTCGAACCGGTCGGTTCGGTACCGGTACACAAAACCGGTACATACCGGATTTTCGGTTCCGGTTTTGGTAGAGTGTTTGGCTTGGTCGATAACCGAACCGAACCGGTTATACCGGATTTTTAAATAATATATTTAAAAAATAAATTCTTTAAGACTTTTTTGTCTAACCATGTAAATTTAACTTGAAAGTCTCCTCTATTTATAAAATAGAGGTAAGACAAGAGATGGCATACTAGACAATGTGAAATGTATTTAAAAAATAACTTGAAAGACCCTTTCTTTAAACTTTTTTGTCTAACAATGTAAAATTAACTTGAAAGTCTCCTCTATTTATAGAATAGAGGTAAGACAAAAGATGGCATACTAGACAATGTGGGATGTATTTAAAATTTGGGGTGACTTCCTTACATGCAGTAGTGGTCATTCAATGTGGAACTTATTAGACAAGAGATGACATACTACATTACTACCAAGTGAAACTCTTAGTATTTGGTTGTCTCCAAGTCTCCAAATCCCATATTGGCTAAATTGGTAAAACTTTAAGGAAATTTTCCTTATAATTTAATTACCATGTAATAATGAATTCAAGATAACAAATAATCAAAGCATTATTACTTATTAATATATATATTATAATATTGGGATGTAAATACCAACTTGACCCTCATTAAATCCACTATAATGACAATAATAGGGATGTAAATACCAACTTGACCCTTATCAAATCCACTATAATGACACTAGTGAATGCCAAATAAGGGAACTTATGGCACCATCTTACATAACTTGTTTCTAAGTCTCACATTGACTAGATTATAAAATTTTAAGAAAGTTTTCTTTAAAAAAACACTACCAAGTGAAGCCTTTACTATTTAGTTGTCTCCAAGTCCCATAAGTCCCATATTGATTAAATTGGTAAAACTTTAAGAAATTTTCCTTATAAATTGATTACCATGTCATAATGAAAATTCAAGAATTGATTACCATTTAATAATGAATTCAAGATAACAAGTAATCAAAACATTATTACTTAATATAGCCATATAGGGATGTAAATACCAACTTAGGAAATCACATAAGGGAGTTTATGGCACCATCTTACATAACTTGTTTCTAAGTCCCACATTAATTAGATTATAAAAATTTAAGAAAGTTTTCTTTATAAAAACACCATTGCTAAAACTTAAATTTTCCTTATAAAATGATTATATGTAATAATGAATTCAAAATAACAAAGTAATTAAATTATCATTATTTAATATAGGGATGTAAATTTAATATTGGAATGTAAATACCAACTTAGACTCTCATCAAATCCGACACTGATGAATGCCAAGGAAATCACATAACATAAGAGAACTTATGGCACTATCTTACATAACTTCTTTCTAAGTTCCACATTGATTAGATTATACTCCCTCCGTCCCATAGTTATAGGCTGATTTTTCATTTTGGGATGTCCCAATATATAGGCTACTTACTATTTATAAAATTTAGTTGGTTCATTGTTTTACTTTTATGCCCTTATAATAAATATTCAACCACTACTCTTTTTTTGAAAAAACAATATTCAATGTCATTATTTTTATCACCATATTTAATGTTGTTATATTCTCAATAAAACTTGAGAGTTCCAATGTAATAAGACTTCATCTTTGGTTAAAGGTCTATGGTCAATCAATGAAGTTGAGAGTTCCAATTAGATAAGTAAAGAGTAATTAACTTATTCATTAATTCCATATTGAGGGATATATGTGGAAAATTTTTATTAAAAATTGCCATCAACTAATTTTCTTAAACTATGTGCCAAAAGAAATCAACCTATAACTATGGGACGGAGGGAGTAAAAATTTAAGAAAAATTTCTTTATTAAAACACTACCAAGTGAAGCCTTTACTATTTAGTTGTCTCTAAGTCCCATATTGGATAAATTGGTAAAACTTTAAGGAGATTTTCCTTATAAAATGATTACCATGTAATAATGAATATCAATTGGGCCGATTTTTGGCTTATAGTTTTGGGCTTGGGCTGTTCTAGGTGCTTAAATACTAAGCCCTTGGGCCGGCATAATTTTGGGCTTAAAAACAAGTCAGTATTTAAGGTTTTGGGTTGAAAGTTTTTGGGCTAAAAATCTGATTTTTGGGCTGAAATTCCGGTACAAGCCGGTAAAAACCGGAACCAATCCGGTACCGGACCAGCTAATCGGTCCGGTATACCGGTTCAACCGGTAACGGTACTCACTTTTGGGTACTTTCGGTAATCGGTTCGGTTCGGGCCGGTATTTTACCGATGAACACCCCTGCCACCACCCCATCGCACTCACGGACAAAGAAACGCATATTCTAATGGAACTTAAAATCATACTTTAAATTTTTGCCTTTCTCTCACTTGCCTCCTCGCCCACGGATAGTAGAACTTATGGAAAAGTACCTGGGCTACATGCACGAGTTCCACGCAAAAACACTAACGTATTCACGTACAAAAGTTAATAATACTATTAATTCACTTATCACAAGCAGTTTTACTATTATCTTTTCTTTTTCTCAAGTTGAAAACTCTCATATTCGATGGAAAAACAGTGGAAGAATGACCAAAATATAATTTTTCGAAAGCATTTGTTGCACCTATAAACTCCTCCCTGGCATAACACTACAGGAGAAAAACGGAATCCGATGGAGGACAAATTTTGACAACATACCGTTTTAATGGAAAATAATGTGAAACTAGTTTCTGGAATTGCTTCATAGTTCCGTAATATATTCTAACTCATGATAACAAATGGAATAATAAATAAACAGATCTAAGCTTAGCATGTCAAAGGAGGTTCCATTAAACACTTAAAAATGCCACGCTCTTATAGGCGCCTGAATAAGACTACTAAAGATCTAAACCCAACAAACTAGTAATGGTCCAATATATCATGACAAAGGCTTAAGGTTGAAATGATAAAAAGGAACATATTTTAGATTTTCTTTGGTATTCAAGCCTATTACAACACATACTGAAGAGCTGAAACCTAATAAGTCATGAAAAATGTTCTCATGTGATACAAAGAAAGTTGCAGGATATAACAGAGTTAAAGCAAGGTGTTCAATACACTTGGCCACTGTGCTGTACACTTGCTTAACACAGGGTGCTATTCCAATGAAATGAGATAGGTAAATATTTACCTTTCAATATGGAAACCCGCGTCTTCGCATTTGAAATTGGAAACCGATGTCCTAGCCAATTGAATTCTGTCAAAGATGCAGCCTGCTGAGATCTAGCTTCAGCCATAACAGCCTGAAAATTAACAGAGCACGAGAAACAAAATTAATGGGAAGTAACGTGTTGGAAAATGCTTTTGTATTTTTCCTTGAACACACTTTTATACTTTTTCATGCTTGGGAGATTCTTTGGAATATTAACCATCGAGTTTTGGATTGGTTATACACTTATGATGGCATTTGTGGCATTTCTTCAGAAGTTTAGGGTAATGGACTCACCTCCAACTTGGCTTTGAAAAGGTCCAGTGCAGGTCCTTCCATCTCACCTATTTGAACAAGTTCAGAAGCTTGTAGATTTGACTCGCCAATTTTGTGCAGGCAATACCGTATACTGGGTTCTAGTTCCTCAACACGCTCACGGCACAAAACTTGATTTTCTAGGTCTCCATATTTCCCAAGTTCCTCGTAAACAACCCTATTAATTTATTAATAAGTAGTGCTAGACAACACATATATCTAGTTAAAGCAGAGTAGGAGAAATATATGATGAGATTGATAGTGTAATATCCTAAATACCTGGGGAAAAAACAATTAAACATTGAAAGTGCCAATAATATAACCATGGACATGTACCTAAATCAACCCTCAAACTTAATTTCATTTTTTATAAATAAATTCAACTCAATTTTAAAAAATTTAAAAAAACAGAGCAGTTACATCCGCTTCCTGACATAGTGACATATGGTATATGAGAAAAACAAAAGGATGGTATAAGAACCAGAGAAATGAGGATATGGGTTGAGAAAAAATTATTGACAGTATAATGACCCTGCCAATTTGGTGAGTAAATTTAACTTTTGGTAACCAAGAAGACAGAAATTTCAATATTAACTTTATGGAGAAACAAACATGTTAGAAATATCTATAGGACAAAGATGTACCTAGCACTCTTGAAACTCTTTAACGCAATGTCCCAATTCTGGTCTTGTTCAAATAACATATTCCCTTTCATATAAGAGGCGTAGGCCTGCAAATTATAGATCAACTTGCTCAATAGATAAATTAATAAAAAATTTAGGTAAGCAATACGAATGACATGAGAAGGGACAAGTGAAGTCCGATACAACAATCCTTTAAAGCATCCAAACTTTAGCATTAATACTTCAAAAATACTCCATCCACCACATATTTACATAAAATATGTTTAAGTACATTTTCACACAATTTAAGAAAAAACAAAAGTAGAGGAGAGAGTATAAATAAGTTCCCATATTACCCACAATGGCCCCACGTGAGTACAATAAAGATTCTGTCTTTTTTCTAAAAATGGCGGATCATACTTCTCTTTTCTTTTTTTTTTGTAGGTAATATATAGTGGACCTACATCAGTACTACTTTTAGTACTTTATATAATATTTTGCATTTGAATTGTGTACTTTGGACATCTTTATATGACCAATTTTTTTCATATTTTAGTCATCTTTTGTCGGACGGAGGGAGTACGTTAGGGATGCACAAAAGGCACGCTGCCTGGCCTTGGTCCAGCTTGGTTAAAGTCCGGCCGGTTAAGGCCTAGATTGGTCTGGCCCGACCTGGAAGGATTGAAAAGACCACTCTTTTAAGACAAAAATCTGGCATGGCCTAACTTGCAAAAAAAGCCTGGTCCGGCCTGACCTAATTCTTTATCCAGTTATTTGTAATTTTTGAACTTTAAAGTTATATAATTATTCATCAATGAAGTAAAAATTTTACTTATTCATTATTTATTTATAAATTATAATACATTAGTTTTAATTAATACAGCAATAAAGTTTAAAGTTTTAATTATTCATTAATCTTGATTTCTTGTAAATATATTTAATTAATATACATCTTCAATGAATAGAACTAGTTAGTATATTTAATATTAATAATAAGTTAATTACTCGATTGATTAAATATTAATAATAATAATTTCCGGTGATTCTGTTGTAGCAATTTAGAGAATAATTCCACGAAGCAATTAGAAAACTAATTGAAAATAATACTTGAGATATAACTATGGAAGTGTTTAATGACCATAAAGGAAATATATGTATTTAAACTTCACAAAATATATGTCTAAGCGATCCTAGTACTAAAAAAAATAAATAGAAATTAACTTTATATTCAAAATATAAGAGTGTAATCTACAGTAAGTTAATTTTATTTTGCATCTATAGTCATATGTATCACAATAGATTGAACTCAAATTATATTTTCTATGAAGACAACTGTGCATAGTAAACATACATTTAGGAAATCAATTTGTTTTATATTAGGTTACATTTAAATTACATTTTCCTTTTATTTAAGAAGAATATATTTATTCTTGTTTTAATCATCCTACTTATATTAGTGCGCAGTAGAATGTTAAAATAAAATAAATCTCAAAAATCTTGCATCATTTTTACAAAATTTTATTAATTTATATTTTTGATATTTAATATTTAACATTAAAAGGAAAAAAAGGGGAAGGACCAGACCTGCCTAGGCTTGGGGCCCTGCGGCCAAGGCCTGACAAGCTCAGGCCATGCCAGACCAGGCCGGCCTGTTGTGCATGTCAAGAGTACATAATCAATACAATAACTAAATTATTTTAATGTTAAATGTTAAATGATATTCAAAGCAATAACAATACTAATCCAAAACATATATATGATATTGAAAGCAATCATAATCCTAAAAAAGAATGTGGCTTCACACAAACTGTACACACTCAAAACATGCAAAGATCCCTGATTTAAACATCGGTATTACCAAAACCCCTTTGACTAAAAGTGTGTATATCGCCAGCTAAACTCCCAAATAAAAAAGATTTAAACTGATTGATCAGTGGCAATAGATTGATGTGAAACTTAATCCAAATCAATGACAAAATGAAATAAGAGAAATACTAAAACCATAATAATAAGACAGAATGTTGTTAATTCATATACTGTACATCTGACAAACCAACCATGCTCCTATTGACCCATGTTAGAGCACCACATTATTGCAGCTCGCATTACTAAAGTGAGAACTTATCCAAAATAAATACTATTACTTAGATTATAGTCCGAATTTGATTGTTTTATGACCCGTTAGATTCTCAAGAAAATGCTTCAACATTTCAAATATTTGCTACACTTTTCACTTTCAACTTCGCAACCATTTGCATTCTGAACTGTGTAAAGCCTGCACTAGGTAGTTTTAAATGACAAAGCATATTAAAGAACACTATAGATCCTAGTAGAGCCATTGGCTCCATGAAAATAGCAGACCAGTTTAAACTGATAACCAAATATTAGAATACTCACTATGATGTCACAATGAAGTAAAGCTTTCCACACACCTCACAAAGAGAAGGATAACAGATAAATAAACAAGTTTTCAAGTGGTGCAATAACTTAAGCCGTCAATGGAATAAAAAAGCAAAAGATAGTTTCTCCAAGCTATGGTTTGCTGAAGTTATAGTTCTTACTTCTTAGTTAACAACTTCCATTGATATGTCCAAAATAAAAATTAAGACACTAGCTCCTTACAATTCACTAGATGACTCACTAAAAATCCCATGCATCCACCTCTAAACTAAAATCCAGAAGCCTTAATGTTAAAAGTTTCACAAGTTCAAAATGTATGTGACCTTATCCTAGACTATAACCTGGTCACTTTCCAGAGGGGTTAAATACATTTTCCCCACTCTACTAGGGGTCGGTTTACAAATGCATCATTGATTTTTTTTACATTCGACTCACTGAACTATAACTTTTTTACAAACCGTTACAAATTCTGTTAAATTGTTTGACTTTGGACGGAAAAATTACATGAGCTGCCACGTAAGAGAGAGAAAATCTTACATGTCAGTGGTATGCCTAGATGGAAACTTCAAACTTGTATAAATTTAATGCTAAATTAATCAAAATCAAATAAATAAAATAAAATAATCCATTCAAAATAAAATTACAATAAAAATATTTTTAAATTTATTTTAATCATTAATATTTGTTTGGTATGATAAAACTTTGGTATTATAGCATACAAAAAATCTTTTTTTTAGTATGGTACAATTTTAAATAAATTATATAAATTACACATAAATATATAAATTTTTTAATTTAAATAACTCATTAAATTCATTAATTTAATTAACCCATCTTCAGATAAAATTAAAATTAGTAATATAACATATAAATTTCTAACATGTTATATTATTAATTTTGTCATAATACCCTCAATATTAATAATGAAAAATTATTAATATTTTTTTAGACAAATTTGTCTTTTATTATATTTAGATATATTACATATATTATGAAAATAAGAGAAATTTGGGTAAATTTTAAATTTGAGTAATGTCTCTAACATTATTCATAATTATTTTCATAATAAGCACAAATTTAAAATTAAAATTCATAAAAATAAATTCAAACTTCAAAAATATAACTAAAATTTTGAAAATTAATTATTATTTTTATTTTTGAAAATAAATATAATTATTATTTATATTATGAAATCATTAAATCGGTAAAATGGAGAAAACAGACCCATATGCAGCCACCAAAAATAGAAAAACTACATCAGATCAAACTAGGACAATAGCACCAATTAGTCGAAAATCAAAGTAAGAAATCATTAGATCCCCAAATCGAACAGAAGTGGAACTGGCAATCCTAGAATCCGGCCAGATTATAGCAAGAAACCAACCAATCCACCAGCAGAGGCGGGACGACAGAATCAAAACTCAGAATCCGGTCAAAACAAATAAAATCACACAAAAATTATCAATCACATTAACTACTCTAAATGATGTGCCATGGCTATCTGAGCAACTAACTACACGAGCACCATCAAATTCACCTGAATGGGTAACTGAAATCGGAGACACAACTTCTTGCAACTCTAATTTTGACAATATCTTGACCAAAGGATCACTCTTCAAAATAGGTTGAAGTATTGGCAGTGAAAAATTATTCAACTTGGAAGCAGTTGAGACCACCGCGGCAACCGGAACTACCCGCGATCACCGCCTGGACTCATCATCTCCATACACACCAGTTCCAAAATGTCACTTTCTTGCCACCATCCTCACTACTATGTTCATTGTCAGGTCAGATCTGGCGTTAATCGAATCGGACGAAATCCGATTTCTGCAGACTAACAGACCTTCGATTCGGTGATGGCGTCGAACTGAGAAAACGCCTTTAGAGACTAATCAGTGGTGGGGATTGAACAGCGGAGGAGAAGATGGTGTCGGAGGTACAAAAATAGCAGCGGCGGCGCTAGGTGGAACGGTGGTAGAGGAACGTGGTATCAAGATGCAGGATATGGAGGGGAAAGGAGGAAGAGGGATGTTATAGATTATTAATTTATTTAATTATTAAACTTACCTTCTCTCCTTGTCAGTGACAGATAGATTTAATCGATTGACACGTATTGACACATCATTTTTCTGTTAAATGGTTAACAGATATAGACGGTAATGAGTTGACTTTAAAAAAAATCAGTCCGGTGATGCATTTGTAAACCGACCCCTAGTAAAGTGAGAAAAAGTGTATTTAACCCCTTTCCAGAGTAGTTACCTTAGCTTAAACCATAGAAAAGTAAAGTAACAACAAATAAAGGCCACATGGTAGCATAAATTTACAACATGCACGGACACACCTCGGCTTCTAAAGATGTTCTAGAATCACCCTTGATGGCACACAACTCTGCAAAAAGGGAAGCCCATTTTACTGCCTTCCTTAGCCTACCAATCAGATATCTGCGTTGGCGTGCATTTGGACCATCTGGCAGCTGTCTCTTCTCCATGGCATGGCTCCAAGCTCTTTCTGCAGTATACAGAACCAAATGCAGGAACCTATTGCAAGTAAAGCACAGTTAAGGAAATTAGACATGCCCATATAAAAAACATTAAGGAGAGGTATGGTAGTTCTGATGTTGATGTTGTCTGGTTTACCTAAAAAAGTTTAAATTTTTAACCCTCAAAACCTGATGCAAAAATATGTATCTACTATCTACTAATAGAAAAAATAGGCTAATAAAAAATTGATAAAGATACTCTCCAACTTATGCTTATGGATTATCAGTGTCTATATTATAAAATGCAGATGATACACCTTTATGCAGTAACATATTCATCAATGAAAAGGTTTATCCCAAAAAATTACAAAACAATAATTAAAGGCACCATATGCAACCTCACTTCAGTGACCATTGATGTTGTTATGGCTCTTTTGGTGTATTTACCGCGCCCATGAGTAAACTTCAATGACTTATACAACCTCCGTAGCCGAGCAGTGCAATACCTCCTGTTACTCAAATCAATTAATTCTACAGCTTTAACCATATCAATCAATTACCACATGTTTCTCATAGTACACCCAAATTAAACAAACAGAAAATACCGGTAACGAGTGTAATCCCCAAAACGTAATCCATGCTGCATCTGAGCAGATTTCAATAGCTGCAACACTGTTCGGCCAAATGACACGAGTATGAATAGGATTAAGTACGAGAATTTGCATTATTGCATGTATATAACAATTATACACGTGAATGCTACTGTAAATTGTCATTTTATATATACATATACACACATATATACGAGAGAGATTGGGACAGACCATGGATTGAGAATTTAGAGTTGTTGGTCTGATCGGAGGCTGTCGACTTCTGATCGTCGATTTCCATGGCTGATAAACTGTTTTCTTTCGCCATTAAAGCTTCAGGAGCGTTGTTGGTGTGAATTCGCGGCAGATCTGTGAGAACCGTCGATTTGCCGGCAAATGCTCGGCTCTAGGTTTCGGCGGGTTGACGGAATATTGGGCGGGTTCTAAAATGGGCTAGTGTTAGCCCTTTAGTGTGGTGCACAAAGATGGTGAATAAGATTTGAGTTTTACATTTTACTCCCTGCATCTCCAAAGATAGTATAACTCGAGACGAGTATTGAGTTGAATCTTAGTTCAAAAAATTTATTGAGTATAAAATAAGATTTGATTGATTCTCGTTTAATTATCAAGTCGAACATGTTTTCGAATTGAGCCCGAGAAGTATTGTAAGACCTCAATTTTTATAAATAAAAATGAATTTTCTATAAATATCATTTTTAAATATTATGGAGTAAATTTGATATAATGTTATAGTTGTGGGTAATATTTATAAATTTTGCAGAAAGTCGCAAAGTTGTTATATAATATTCGATTGGTGAGAGAATATTCATTTTAACGAGAGAATATTCGTGATAACCAAGACGATCATTAAGTGGACCCTATTGAAATTATTATCGGATTGAAAAAGCGACAAAAATACTTTTATGAAAATAATGGCGAAAGTTTCTGAATTAGCTGTTGAAACACGGTGTTAAAGAAATACGATGTCTGGCATTAGTTGCGTAAGTAAGACACTAAGATTGATTATCGATCTTATGTGATAATTCACCAGTTTTGTTTTATTGGTATTATTATGTAATAAAAGCAGAAAAACTTTTTTATATAAAAAATGTAATACTTTTATAAAATTTATTCATTTTATTAAATTTAATAGTAAAATCTTTTTATATAAAAGCGAATACTTTTATAAAGTTATCATTTTATTGTATAATAATTAGAATATATTATATTTTATTACGTAGTGTAAGAAATTCATTATTATAAATAAAGATGAATTTTCTATAAATATTATTTACGAATATTATGGAATAAATTTGATATAATGTTATAGTTGTGGGTAATATTTATAAATTTTGCAAAGTATCACAAGTTGTTATAAAATATTCGTTTGGTGTGGGAATATTCTTTTTTGTTAGGGAATATTAAATGCAATACAGCTCAATCATTGGTGGACCTACAATGTAATTATTATTCGGATTGAGAAAACGACAAAAATATTTTATAAAAATAACTAGGAGGTATTACCGTTAAAAGCATTGAACTACCGGTGGTAAAGAAATAATAATACTGGCATTGGTTAAGATAAGAAGACAATCTTGTAAAGACCCAAATTTTTATAAATAAAGATGAATTTTTCTATAAATATTATTTTTGAATATTATGGAATAAATTTGATATAATGTTATAGTTGTAGGTAATATTTATAAATTTTGCTGAAAGTATGTATAAAGTTGTTATAAAATATTCGTTTGGTCGGGGAATATTTTTTTGTTAGGGAATATTAAATACGATGGCTCAATCATTGGTGGACTTTACAACATTATTATTCGGATTGAGAAAACGACAAAAAATATTTTTATAAAATAACGGCGGAGGTTTTCTGATTAAAAGCGTTGAACTACCCGTTGGTAAAAATACGATGTCTGGCGTGGTTGCGTAGTAGACACTGCGGTATTGATTATTGATCTTTACGTGAGAAGTCACCATTTATGCTTCAATTATTGCTACTGATAATTCTTGATCATATCTCTTATATTATTGATTGATTATTATCATGCGATCATCATACGTATAATATGTTATAGTATTAAATCAATAATTGAGGCAATGAGTTATAAATGATTAATAATTATTGAAAGATTAATTATTGTTATGATTTGTGGTAAGTTTGATTATTTTATGGGGGCTCGTATGAGAGTTTGTAGTAAGTTTCATGTGATAGTATTATTTTGATGGTATTTCATATGTCATCATCTAAGAGTCTCTTCACTTTGATGATATTTACCGTCGATAGTAATTACCCTTGTAATAGTATTTACCTTACGTCGATATTACCTTCGTTAATAGTAATTACCTTTACAGACGTCGAACCACTTATCGTGGTTTTCACATTACACAGCGTCGAGACCACTTGTCGTTTCACATTCTGAGCGTAAACCAATTAGTCTTTAAATGAGCGACACCCTTTTCTTTTACGGCGGTCTTGCTAGAAATCTTCATAAATAGAGGCTGAGTGGCTTCATTATTTTCACGAATTCATTCAAGCTATAGAGAGAAAGTATAGAGAGAATAAGAGAAAGAAGAAGAGTATTTTTATACTTACATCTGCTGCAGTATTGAATCTCCTACCAAATGTAAAGGGTGTTATTCTTTTAACTTATTAGTAGAGAGGCATTTTTTTGTTATTCCATTGTTATTATTACATTGGAATAACTTTTTGTATACGCAGTTTACCTATCTTGTGAATTATCCTATGATTACATTGGAACATCACATGCGATGTGTTTTGGGACTGGTTAAAATCTTTATTATTACATTGGAGATCATCAATGCAGTGTGTTTTACAGGAATTTGGTTAATAATTCTTTATTATTGTTGGAACTTGTCAATGAATGTTTTATCAGGTCATCATTATCTTTATTATTACGGAATATCACATACGTGGTGTTTTACAGGATGCAGTTCCATCTTTATTATTACATTGGAACATCACAGATTGTGAATTTCAGTGACTGGTTGATGTTATTTATTATTAATGTTGGAATAAATGAATGTGATTATCTTGTTTAGCATGCATTGATGGTGATTTCTTTTGTTATTCCATTAATCTTTAAAATTATTCTTAGTCCGGGTTGTAGATTTAACACGTGTTGCGCTTACGTACTCACGGGGGTAATGAAATTGGTGAATATTTATCAAATTGATATTTGACAATTTATAGACTTTAAAACACAAAAGATAGTATTCTTTTTCTTACTTGACTCTTATTATCACGATCATTCGGCATGATGATTTTAGTCTAAAGCTATAATTGTATTTATCGATTTGTAAGTATGATTTGGCTATTGATAAATTTATGGGCCATTATCTTAGTCGTAATATTTCTTCTTGGGCTAGTTGAGCTCACCACTTGCTTTCAACATTCTCTTGAAATGATAATATATTTGGGGCCCGATGTGTGGAAAAGCAGTGATAGTCACGAAGATAGCATTAGTAGTCTCATTGCATATACATTAAAATAGTGTGATAATGCTCGATAATGAGGACTTTTTGTTTGAGTTTGTATAATGCTCTAGTTGAGCGATGTTGTATTTAAACTCACTTGATTTATGTAAATATTATTACTGCTTTGGCAGTTATGTTAATAAGTTGTATTTAAATTACTTAAACCATATAAGTGGCGACTTCGAGATGGGTGATGTATACCTAATTTTGGGGCGTCACGGTTGATATCGGAAGCTTAGGATGTGATCTTTTGGCTAAGATGTGAGAATAGTACTAGGAGGGAGAGGCGGGGAATACCTTGTTAGTATGACCTACTAAGTTTATGTCTTTATTTTATTGGTTGGTCGAGGGAAGATAAGGATAATTTGTTCTACGTGTCGATTAACCTTTTGTTTTGTGGCGTGTATAGAAAATGACATGCGAGAATGTTGAGAATGATACGATAGCATGCGATCGTTGATTCGCCCGCATGTCGATAATCGAAGATAGTAATAAATGGGGAGGCGTGATCCTGCATCTGACAACAACTGACGACCAAATGACAAATGATCAAATATTGGAGAGCTTTTTGCGATTTATCTGACAATGATAAAGGCGACTCATCAGCGTGGGGTGAAACACGAGAAAACTCTCGAGGCGATCACCGCATTAAACAATTTAAGGCTGGGACCACCCGGAGTTTAAGGAAGCAAAAAACCATACGGCGGGCTTGGATGCAGCGAGATTACGAGATATTTGATGTCTTGGGATGCTCAGAAAGCGAAAGGTTCCACTACGCCTTGCTGTTGCTTAGTGAGAGAGGCCAGTTCTTTGGTGAGAATCGGTTAAAGCGTCTCAACCGGTATCTTGAAGATATCTAGGAGAAGATTCGGGGCTATTACCAGCGACAAATACTTTTCACGAAAGTATTGCCAGCATGAGAAGGAGGTGGAGTTTATCAAGTTGGAACAAAACAATATGGCCAGTAGCCATGATACGAGGCAAAATTTGCGGAGTTATCACGGTTCGTCCCACTAGTGGATAATGAAGAGAGAATGGCGCGAATGTTTTAAGAGGTTTGAAGCGGAGAATCGTCGACATCTTATTTCTCGTAAGCATGTTTGTATTAGGATGTTGTAAATAGGGCTCGATTAGTGGGCCGATAATTGGTCAGCATGACTAAAAGAAGCGGCGTCCGCAAAATTATAATACCCGTGAGAATAATGCGTCGAGGCGGTGACAACAGCGTGGAGGAATCAGCGGGCAGATATAGAGTAACCACTTCGGTGGTAATCGAGACAAAACAATAAGAATGGACATTTCCCGAAAGGAGATTAATGAGTGATGGAAGAGCGTCGACGCAAGCGTACCGAATTGTTAAGGAAGGAGAAAGACCACTGTCGTATCGCTAAATCACGGAGGAGAGGGACACATCCAGTCAAAGAAGCTGCGTCGTCAATGCGAATCCAAGCGTATTATAATTGTGGAGAAGGTCAACAGCTCGATTTTGTAGTTCTGAAACCAAATTAGAATTTAGGATGGAAGGCACCGAGCCGTCGAGAAAATTAAGCCATTAGTCTGAGGAGGCATTTGTTGTGACCTCCCAAAAGGCGAGAATCAAGATAGGGTCATCGGGTAAACATACTAAATTCTAATGAATGCATACTTTATTTGATCTAGGATTCTACCCGTTCTTTTATTTCTCTACTTACATTTCATCGATTAAATTTGACTCAGGAAATTAGACTTTTGATTTATACATGGAAACTCCAGATTTGGGAGAAACGCCTTCAGTATCCCTTTGTTTATAAGTCTTGTTTGGTTGAAATCGGTACCCTCACGTTTACACCATCGATCTTATTTCATTAAAATACTTTGCGTTTGGCGTGATTACGAGTTGATTGGTTAGCTTACTTGTAAATGCAAAATTGATTGTTTTTCGTAAGGTTGTTAGCTTTCGTATTCCTAATCGACCTATTATCTTGAATTGAATTGACGAACCATTAAAATCGATCGCGGTCATCTCGAGCCGCTAAACATTAGACCGTTTATTGAAAAAGCGGATGTCGAAACTTTAAAAGCTTCGTATAGCGATTTAAATAAAAATAAATGGAGTTTTAAGCGATATTCTATGTTAATAAATTTCTGACGTATTCCAAGAAAGAACTACTGGCCTACCCCGCGTAGAAATTGAATTTTATTATCGTACTTGAACCGGTACAAAAACCCTATTTCCAAAAAATGTCGAATAGCTCTAATGAACTTCGAGGAGTTAAAGACAGCTAGCGAGGAATTATTAGAACATTGGCTTTGTCGTCTGAAACTTCTCCTTACTACTACTGAGGGTGCTCTGAATGTACGAAGTGAAGAAGAAGATAGGGATATCGACTTTGTAATGATTATCGGGGAGTTGAATCATATCACCATCGAAATAAGGTATCCGTTACCGCATTGATGACTGTTTGACCCGAGTTCTGCGAGGCCAAATTCTTTTCAAAAGATTGATCTTCGTTAGGATATCACCGATTGAAGATTAGCAAGCATTGACATTCAAAAGGCGGCTTTGAGAACTGATGCGGGCATTATGAATTCGATCGTATCCCTTTGGATTGGCCTAATGCTCCTAACGCCTTCGTGGATATGATGGGCAAGTATTCGAGGAATATTTAGATCACTGTTGGTCGTCTTTATTGATTGCGCGTCCTTATTTATTTAAAAGCGAAGTAGAAGATCCGTGAGCAACGGCCAGAGGCTTCAGCTTACGATATCAACTTTATACCGTGTTGAAGAAATCGGTACGGCTTTATGAAGTTGAAGAAATCATTGTCAGTCGTGGAATATCTGATTGACCAATGAAGATTGAAGCTATTAAGTAGGGAACCTTCCATTGGTGGCGGAAATCGTAGCTTTCTCGGTTTAGCTTGGTTATTATCGAGATTAAATGGAAGGATATCGTCCATTAAACCGTTGACTCGGTGATTTCAGAAAATCAGATGTTAGGTTGGAAGCGAAGAATGTGAAGAGTTTTCCAAGAACTTCGAAGGAGACTTATTTATTTTACTAAACTATTTGCTACTGTACAGCTCAGAGAGGATTTATCATCTCGATGGGCGAAGTTTGGGTGTGGAAAAGTTATAGCGTTATGCCATCGCGTATTTCAAAGAACATGAGAAAAGTTATAACTACTACTGATCTGAATTCCAAAATGTGGAGGCAGGAATTATCTACCGGATCGTAAAATCCTCGGAAATATTCTTGACTCGGTAGGGAACTTCGACATCTTACAATTGGAAATTACTTGTTGAGGAGAAAGTTGAGATCTTGAAGGATTAAAAAAGCCTGAATGTAGTTCATTCCAATACGTAAACAACGGTGACTTCGGCTGAAGATCTGAGATTCGGTGGGTGAATCGAATGTGGAAGCAGTAAATGATATTGGAAATCATGTCTGCACTCTAGGATGCGATATTGTCAGCGCAAAGGCCCGTTTGTGTGAGAGCGAGGATGGAGATGTGTTAAAGACTCCGAGAGATGCGTGTTGTTGGCCGGAGTGTCTGCGTGGAAAGACTTTAATTATTAAAGTTAAAATTTGCTCGAGCTCTGAGACTGGATTATCATTATGAGGAAAGAAAGTTAGCGGTATTATCTGGGAAAGCGAATGGGTAAAGAGAAGGAATGCTTGAGTCAACTCCGTTCTGTGTATGGGGAGCCAAAGTGGAAATAATTTCACGGATCGTAATGACACACATTTTTCTCCATTTCAAAGGAACTTCGAATGTCGTGCGACAACGGCGTTGTAAATACAATTTGTTGAAGCGATATGAAGAGATACCATTCCAATACCATCAAGGTGAAGAACTTGAAAGCGGTAAAGCGACATCAGGTAAAAAGGTCATCTGCAATCTAGTTGATGAAATTCCGAATGGGTAGTGAGGCACATTACCATAGTGACTTACGCAAATGGGGGAGATTTAAAAGACTCGGGGTTGATGTGATTTGGCGAGTATTCTGATAGATTGGCAGAATGACTTTAATTGATGAAGTTAAAAACTTTGTTCATAACGCGTTTTTCCATATCTATGTTACGTAAATATGTGAAAGACCCGAACCATATTATTGAATTAGAAATCCCTGATTTAAATAGCTGGAAGATTTGGCGTATGAAGAGATTCCTGTTCAAATTTTGGATAAGAAAGAACATATTCTACGCTCGAGGTTATACCTCAAGTCAAAGTTTTATGGAGGAACCACGATGTTGAGGAAATGACTTGGGAGTTAGAATCAAATGAAATCAAGGTATCCTTACCTCTTGACATACAGTGCATCGCACCCTAATTCAAGGCGAAATTTCATAAGAAGGGGAGGTTGTAAGACCCCAAATTTTTATAAATAAAGATGAATTTTTTCTATAAATATTATTTTGAATATTATGGAATAAATTTGATATAATGTTATAGTTGTGGGTAATATTTATAAATTTTGCAAAGTATATGCAAGTTGTTATAAAATATTCGTTTGGTGGGGAATATTCTTTTTGTTAGGAATATTCGTATAATGGCTCAATCATTGGTGGACCTTACAACATTATTATCGCTTGATTGAGAAAGCGCAAAAAATATTTTATAAAAATAATCTAGGAGGTTTTACCGTTAAAAGCTGCTGAACTACCGTATGGTAAAAGTACAAGAATGTCTGGCGTGGTTGCGTAGTAGACACTGCGGTATTGATTATTGATCTTATTTTGAGAAGTCACTCAATTTATGCTCAATTATTGCTACTGAGAATCTTTCGATCATATCTCTTATATTATTGATTCAATTATTGTCGCAAAGATCATCTCGTATAATATGTTATAGTATTAAATCAATAATTGAGACGACAAGTTATAAATGATTAATAATTATTGAAAGATTAATTATGTGTTATGATTTGTGGTAAGTTTGATTATTTTATGGGGGCTCATATGTCATCATCTAAGAGTCTCTTCACCAATAGTATTTACCTTCGTCAATAGTAATTACCCTTGTGAATAGTATTTACCTTTCATCGATAGTATTTACCTTCGTTAATAGTAATTACCTTTACCAGACGTCGAACCACTTGTCGTTTCACATTACGAGCGGCCGAACCACTTGTCGTTTTCACATTACAGCGTCCAAACCATTCATCAAGCCACTCGCCTTTTCACACGGCGAAAGGTGCTAAGCTAGAAATCTTCTATAAATAGAGGCCTAGGGCTTCATTTATTTTCACTTAATTCATTCAAGCTATAGAGAGAAAGTATAGAGAATAAGAGAGAAAGAAGAGTATTTTGTTACTACTAATCGCTGCAAGATTCAATCTCCTACCAAATGTAAGGGGTGTTATTCTTCTTATTCATGAAGAGAAATGTTGTTATTCCATCGCTTATTATTACATTGGAATAACTCGTATATCATGATTTTACCCTATACTTGGTGACATTCTTCTATGATTCTCTGTTGGAACATCCTGTCATGTGTTTTACACCGGACTGGTTCCGTCTTTATTATTCATTGGAACATCACGCATGTGTTTTACAGGACACGGTTCCGTCTTTATTATTACGTTGGAACATCACTGCCGTGTGTTTTACACAGGACTCGTTCCGTCTTTATTATTACATTGGAATATCCTATACGTGTGTTTTACACCGGATCTCGGGTTCCATCTTTATTATTACGTTGGAACATCCCATCGCTTGTGAATTTCACGACACCTCGTTCCGTTATTTATTATTCCATTGGAATAACTCGTCATGCAATGGCCTATCGCATTGCATGGTGATTTCTTTTGTTATTCCATTCTTTATTATACCCAGGTTGGTTAAAACTTTGACTTCTATACTCCATGAAATTAGTAGAATATCCTTGATATTTGCGTTTCATCCAAAGTATCTTTCATGGAAATATTCTTCCGATCATTCTTGAATTTTACTCTATAAAATAGTATCGTGTTGACAATTTGACGCGTTAATAATTCCCGGATAAAATAATTCTTGAACTTGTTTTATTGAATTCTTATATCATTGTCATCATCCTCATGTTTATATTTTTTTTGAAAGTCATACGTGGCTTTGTCAGTGCATAGATGGACTTGGTATGATTATGACCGAGACTATTGATTGTAATCATGGTCGTAATGTTACAAATGATGTGATAAAAATCCTCGATGGCGTAGTGCATTGATTGATGGATTGTTGGCATGATCATGACCATTAATGAATACACAAATATTCTTGGCCCGAGTGTACGAATAATTGTGGTCGTGATACTAAAGAATATCCTTGGCCAGTAGTAGTGGGGTGATTCGATGATGTGGAATATTTATTAAAGTGAGTCTCAAATATATATGATGATGAAAAACCTTTTAAAACCTAAAAGATAGTAGACTTTATTTTCTCTTGACTCTTTTAATGGATTGCATATTCCACCGCAGCTTAAACTGGTTTGTTCATTGTATTTTATCGGTTTAACATTATTGAAGACTATTGATAATTTATTCCGCATTATCTTAGTCATAATATTTCTTCTTGGGCTAGTTGAGCTCACCATTTCTTTCACCTTTCTCTCTCTTGAAATGATAATATAAATTTGGGGCGAGTCCGGAAACGCAGTGATGGTCTGAAGATAAGATTAGTAGTCCTCATTATTACGTAAAATAGTGTGATAATAAGCTATAATGAGGACTTTTTGTTTGAGTTTGTATAATATCTAGTAGGCGATATTTGTATTTAAACTCACGTTTTTATGTCGTATTGTACGGCTACAGCTTATGTTAATAAGTTGTATTTAAATTCGTACCGTATGTAAGTGGCACTCAAGATGGGTGATGTATACCTAATTTTGGGCGTCACACACTGTGATTGATTATTGATGCATTGAGAAGTCACTCATTTACGCTCAATTATTGCTACTGATGAATTCTTTGATCATATCTCTTATATTATTGATTCAATTATTGTCACAGATCATCCATATAATATGTTATATTATTAATTGAGACGACAAGTTATAAATAATTAATAATTGTTGAAAGATTAAAATGTGTTGATTAAAAATAAAATGATTTGTGGTAATATTTATTCAATCCTTAATGTATATAAAGAGTTTGTTATGAGACGTTTGTGGTAAGTTTGATTATTTTATGGGGGGCCTATATGTCATTATCTAAGAGTCTCTTCGTCAATAGTAATTACCTTTGTGAATAGTAATTACCTTCGTCGATAGTATTTACCTTCGTCGATAGTATTTACCTTCGTCGATAAGTAATTACCTTCGTCGATAGTAATTACCCTTGTGAATAGTAATTACCTTCGTCGATAGTAATTACCTTTACCAAAAGCGTCGAACCACTTGTCGTTTTCACACATACAAAGCGCCGAACCACTTTTTTTTTCACATCACCGGTCGTCAAGCCACTCGCTTTTTCATGGTAAAGTCTTAAGCTAGAAATCTTCTATAAATAGAGGTCTAGTGCTTCATTATTTTCACTTAATTCATTCAAGCTTTAGAGAGAGAAAGTATAGAGAATAGAGAAAGAAGAAGAGTATTTTGTTACTACACTTCTAAAGATTCAATCTCTACCAAAAGTAAGGGGTGTTATTCTTTCTTATTATTTAAGAGAACTGTTGTTATTCCATCGCTTATTATTACATTGGAATAACCTCGTATACGTGGTTTACCCTATACTTGGTGACATTCTTCTATTATTCTGTTGGAACATCACATGTCATGTGTTTTACACCTGGATCTGGTTTCATCTTTATTATTATTTTGTTGGAACATCCTGCTGCGTGTTTTTTACAGGACTGGTTCCGTCTTTATTATTCTGTTGGAACATCCTGTCATGCATGTGTTTTACGGACTGGTTAAAAATCTTTATTATTACATTGGAACATCCTATCTGTGTGTTTTACACGGATCCGGTTCCATCTTTATTATTCTGTTGGAACATCACCATTTCGATTGTGAATTTCACGACACGGTTCTGTTATTATTATTACATTGGAATAACTCATCATCTGCCAACACGCGTGCATGGTGATTTCTTTTATTATTCCATTCTTTATTATACCTGTTGGTTAAAACTTTGACTTTATACTCCATGAAATTAGTAGAATATCATTGATATTTGCGTTTCATCTAGTATCTTTTCATGGAAATATTCTTCTCGATCATTCTTGAATTTTACTCTACAAAACAAAGATCATATTGACAATTTGGACGTTAATAATTCCCGGATAAAATAATTCTTGAACTTGTTTTATTGAATTCTTATATCATTGTCATCATCCTCATGTTTATATTTTTTTAAAGTCATACGTATTTTGTAGTGCATAGATGGACTTGGTATGATTATACCGAGAGATTATTGATTGTAATCACGACCGTAATGTTACAAATGATGTGGTAAAAATCCTCAAATTAGTAGTAGTGCATTGATGGACGATTGTTGACATGATCATGACCATTAATGAATACACAACTATTCTCGCCCTGTAGAGTGCATGAATAATTGTGGTCGCGATACTTAAAGAATATCCTTGAAGTCGTAGTGCGAGGGTGATTCGATGATGTGGATTATTTATTAAAGTGAGTCTCCATTATAATAAGTGATGAAAAACCTTTTAAATCATAAAAGATAGTAGATTTTATTTTCTACTTGACTCTTTTTAATGGATTGCTTGTTCACCGCAGCTTAAACTTGATGTTTATTATATTTTATCGGTTAACCTTTCTTGAAGGCTAATGATAATTTATTACGCATTATCTTAGTTATAATATTTCTTCTTGGGCTAGTTGAGCTCACCCTTTCTTTCACTTTATTCTCTGTGAAATGAGAATATAATTTGGGATTTAGTCGGGGAGCAGAGTAATAGTCTGAGAGAGGATAGCATTAGTAGTCCTCATTTATTCCGTGAAATAGTGTGATAATAATTGTAATGAGGACTCCTTTTGAGTTTGTATAATATCTAGTAGATAATATTTGTATTCAAACTCACGCTTTATGTCGTATATTGTACACGCATGATTATATTAGTAAGTTGTATTTAAATTACATACTATGTGTCGACTACCCAAGATGGGTGATGTATATACTAATTTTGGGCGCCACACATAGTGTTTTGCATAGTGCCTCCGTAGTGTTTGCATTGTAAAATCTTTTATAAAGTTATTCATTTTATTATATTATAAATAGAATATATTATATTTTATTTAAAAGATTTTGTTTTAAATATGGACCATCGATTAAAGTAAATCAATCTCGACTGTTCATGAGATAGTTACTTACGCAGTATCCATTTTTCTATAAATAGAAGCTCATTCCTTCATTATTTCATTTAATTCATTGAAACTCTAGAGGAGAAATTATAGAAGCTATAGAAAAGTATTACGCTTCATTCCCTACTCTTATATTATTTTCTTTTTTACGGTAAGGGATATTATTTGTTGACTCGTAAAGGGTATTATTTCTTTTGTATTCAATGAAGAGAACTTACATTATTCCATTCTTTATTATTCTCCTAGAATAACCAAAGATATCTGTGAATTACCCTATACTTGGTGACATTCTTCTTATATTACATCTTTATTATTATTACATTGGATTATCACCGTACATGCGTTTCTTGTGGGACTCGGTTAAAATCTTTATTATTATTATATGGAATATCATGTATGCGTGCGTTCGCCTGGGACCTGGTTTAAATCTTTATTATTACATTGGAACATCCTATAGGTCTTAATTTACACCGACACGATTTCGTTACTTATTAATCATTGAATAACGTGTCATATGCAATCGCATTTACGGTGATTTCTTTTGTTATTCCATTCGTTATTATACTCGGTAAGTTAAAGTTTTGATTTCTATACTCCATGAAATTAGTGGAATATCCTTGATATTTGCGCTTCATCCGAGATCTTTTCATGAAAATATTCTTACGAGCATTTTGAATTTTACTCTACAAAGCAAAGATCGTGTTGACAATTTGGACATTATTGATTCATTTAATAAATTAATTCTTGAACTTGTTTTATTGAATTCTTATATCATTGTTGTAAGACCTAAATTTTTAAATAAAAAGGAATTTCCTTTATTTATTATTTTGAAATAGTAAGGGTTGATTTGATTAATGTGGATAGTTAAGGGTTAAATCTGCAAATATTTCAAAATAAGCAGTGGTTATAAAATATTCATTATCGTGAAAGGGAATATTAGTTTTGGTCGTGGAATATTAAATCTTTATCGGGGAATATTAAATGACGACAGTAATGACCATGTGTGGGCCCCATAACGGAAAAGCGATTGGATGAAGAAAACGACAAATATAAGTTGTTTTTTAAATAACTTGGCGTAGTTGTTCTTGAATTATATCATTGAATAATTGGTGGTTAAAATACACTAATACGCGTTGTTGAAAGCAATTGCATACCAGATTGCACCAATTATTGATTCTTACGTGAAGAAGGCACTACTCAAGAATGATTACAGTAATTCTTTATTCAAGATTTTATCGAGTTAATAATTGCTGCGTTGATATTTTATATTCTTCATTGTTCAATAATTGTCATTACACGAAAGATTTTTCATTATCGAAGCAATAATTCATATTATCTGAATAATATTATTAGATAACATTATGGGCAATGTCTAGAAAGTTCGTACGAGGAGAGGTTTGGTCATCTAATTGCGCTTGTGAAGAAGAAGAAATTCTTATTGGAAAGTTCTCCTTCCAGGAACCGCCTGGTTGTCAATATTGTGATTACGTAATATTATTTGTGAATAATTAATTATTGATTTATATGATGAGGAAAATATTGATTTTATGTGGATATAGATGGAGAAAATTTTTAAATGACAATTGTTGAAAATTAATATTTTATCTTTTTACGATAAAATAATTCATTTAAATATATTATTTTGATAATATATTAACGGTGATATTTTTACAACGAATGTGGGATATATGAGTATACGAGGAGGAAGAGTATTTTGTGGCATTAAATGTTTAAAACATGTTAAACATGCTCAATTGGACCCCATTTATTGATTTGAAATTTGATTATAGCTTTGTAAAATCGCTGCGTTTGTGGATTTCGGTCAATTTCTATTTGGAATTTGAAAAAACTTTCTTCTGCAAAGTTGTAGAGAATTGAAATTCTATAAAAACTCGCATGAGATTCGAATTTTCTGATGAAAGGGCTATTTATTATGAATTATTGAAGTTCAGGAAGCTCAAATAATTGATTTTGGGAGTTTAAATTATTTTTGTTAAGAAAAACGTTTTTTGTATTTTTTTTGGACATCATTAACATGTGTGGCTGGTGTTTTGACCAAAAGGTGGGCTAAGGAAAATTTGTATAATTATATTAATATTATATTAAATTTTCGCTTTGTGTTCTGCAGCGATTTCTATAAATAGGGTCTTGGGTTAGAATTGAAAATCACTTGTAAAGCGAAGTTTTTCTCTATTTCTCTCTCGATATTTTGAGCGTATTCTTGTGAGTATTTTGAGTATACTTTGAGTATTGATATACGAGTCAAGTTCATTCAAATTATTCGGTAAGTATCTTTCTTTCTCGAGGTAAGGATATTATTTTTTTTTCGTAATGATATTATTTCTTCAATATCATTATCTTTGAAATGTTGATCTGAAGTTTTATCAAATTTGGAACTTTTTTCATGTATGGGGTTATTTATTCATGGGTTCTTATTCATGAGTTATTATTCACGAGTTCTTATTCATGAGTTCTTATTCACGAGTTCTTATTCACGAGTACTATTCCGTAAGCGTGAAGATGTTTTTTGTGGAATTTCTATCTTTTGGTGTCTGAGTTACTATTCACATATCAGACTATTCACGATATCAACCTTATTCACGATATCTGACTATTCATAGAAAAATAAAATTTCTTCTTTTTGTCCAAAATATCTATTCGGATACTAGCTCGATTGTATCCATGTTTTGATCATTCTTGAATTTTACACCACTATGATTATTTTTGAGGTATTTTTGGACGTGGATAAAACCAAGTACTTAATCCTTAATCCTTAATCCTTGTCATTTTGTTTCACCTTTGGATTCGTTTCTTTAAAAAAAAATATTTTTCATCATCCTCGGTCTTAAATGATGATATTATGGAATATCTTTTGGCTGTAGTGTAAAGATGAATGATTTCTTAAGAATATCTTTGGCTGTAGTGCAAAGATAAATGATTTCTGAAGAATATCTTTGGCTTTCAGATAGCAAAGATGAACAGTGTTTAAATGAACATGATTGGTGATGAATATCTTTGGCACCAGTAGTGCAAAGATGAATATTTGATTCGAGATGTATATTGATTGATGTTACAGGATAAAAGATAGACGATGAACTTTTAAATTCATACATGAAGATAGTAGTTGCATTCTCTACTTAACTCTTCTAATGAATTATTATTTCAGCTGCGAATATTGATTTAAAATTTGTTGTCTATCAGTATTCTATTATATTTTTTTTCCCTGTTCAAGACTAACGATAATTTGTTGTATATTATCTTAGTCATAATATTCTTTCTCGAGCTAGTTGAGCTCACCCTTTTCCTTTTTGTTCCATTTTTCTCGGGAGGCGAGAATATAGCGAAAGACTAGCCTGGGGTATGGAATGAAGGTTTTAGAAAGGATTGTTTAGTAGTCCTCACCATTTTGTAAATTAATGTATCAATAAATGTGATGAGGATTTATTTGATATAGATATTGTCAGAAGATAATATTTGTATTCAAACTCACGATTTCATTGTTGTAATAATAAAGTTGTAGTTGTTTACGTACCACGTATTGACAACTCGTAATAGGTGATGTATACCTATTTTGGGGCGCCACAGTTTGGTATCGAGCTTAGGGATATGATCTCTGGCGGAGATCGGGGAATAGAACTAGGAGGGAGGACGAGTAAATCCTTCGCTAGTGTGTCCTACCTAAGCTTATTTGTTAGTTGGTCAAGATATAAGGATATTATGTGATATATTGATTTCCTTAATTAACCCTTGCTTTTTATGACAAAGATTTGAGAATGTCGATTGAGAATATTAATGAATGGAGTAAATGAGACCGTGGAGATGCCTCAGACTTTACCAACGAGGAGAACGTGCAACAGTTGGCAATGTACCTCCTGTGAACAACACCATGGAGCGAGATGATGAACGAGGGATGTTTAGAAGTTTTTGCGGTTCATGCAAAATGGGGCGAGGAGACTCGTGTTCAAAATACGAGGAGGAAATGATAGCAATTCACGAGTTGTCACAAATGCCCAAGCGATTCAAAGAGTTGGGACCACGAATTCAAGGGAAAGCCAGATCCCATCATGGCGGAAACATGGGTTAAGCAAATTACCAAGATATTCGATGTCTTGGGATGCACGAGGAAACGAAGGTTCCATTCGCTACCTTTATGTTCATGGTGAAGCAGTGATTCATCGGTGGGAGTCTCGTGAAGCGTACTCCATCCACCAGCATTTCAAAGGCGTCGTGGGAGACATTTCAGAATTATTTAATGACAAATACTTTCCCGAAAGTGTTCGGCGTATATGAAGGAAGTGGAGTTCATCGATTGGAACAAAACAATACGGCGGTGTCTCAAAGACGAGGCAAAGTTTGCGAGTTATCCGTGTTCAGACCTCATTTGGTGGAGAATGAGGAACGTGACGCGGATGTTTCTTAGAGGTTTGAAACCCAGATACGCCAAAGATCTCATTTCTCATAAACTTTCTCTATTCGAGATGTTGTAAGCAGGCTCAATTATTAGAAGCGAGATAACGAGTACTACCAACTCGAGGACCACAACCAGATCGTGCTCGGAGATAGCGGTCAATGAATAATGATAACTCGGAGAAAGAAAGCAGACGGGATGAAATGGTAACCACTCTGGTGGTAATCATGGCCATGAAAAACGAGAAAAGCGAAATCGGGAGGAGATTTTAAAAAGAGGAGATTTAACAACTACCGTATAGAAGACGCAGCAGTCTTGGCGGAAGAATCGGTTCTAAGGAGGAGAAACGACCACCCATTATATGCTACAAATGCGGAAAAGAGGGACATATCGGTCAGTCGCCGCAACAGCTTCAAGGTATGCTATAGTTGTGGAAAGGAAGGACATATCGCTTCGAGATTGACAGAAAGCGAAACCTAGTTCAATGGGGACGGTGACTCAAAAGATCGTCCCGGAGAAAGTCAAAGTCAACGATTCCGGAAGAAGCGTTTGTTGTGGTGGTCATAATGCGAGGAACCCAAACGAGGTGATCACGGGTAAGCTATTTATAAATTCTTGTGAAGTTTATACCTTACTTGATAACTGGTGTTACCCATTCATTTATCTCTCCTGCATGTGCTCAACGCTTAAACTTGACTCAGGAGAAATTAGATTTTGACCTCCATCGTGGAAACTCCGTTAGAGAAACTTTCATCACATCCAATCGCTTATAAATCTTGTTTGATTCAAGTTGGCACCGTTATCTTACCCATTGACCTTATCTCTTTAAAGATACTTGCTTTTGATGTGATTTTGGGGATTGATCGTTAACTACTCATCATGCCAAAATTGATTGTTTTCGTAAGGTTGTTAGTTTTCATATTCTAACCAACCCTGTTATTTAATTCAAGCAACTAAACCATTAAAATCAATCACCGGTCATATCTAATCATAAAGCTATTCGTTTATTAAAAAAGCGGATGTCAAGCTTTCTAGCCCATGTTATGGATTTGAATAAAGACACGCCAAATTTGAATAATATTCTGTTGTTATCGACTTTCCGACGTATTTCAAGAACTTCTTGCTCTACCCCCGTAGCGTGAAGTTGAATTCTTTATTGATCTTGAAACTGTACAAAGCCCATTTCTAAAACCCCATATCGAATGGCTCTATTGAACTTCAGGAGTTAAAGGTCCAACTACAGAGAATTGTTGGACATCGGTTTCATTCGCCCCAAGTACATCTCCTCGGGGTGCTCTCTGTTTTATTTGTAAAGAAGAAAAGCGGAGTATGCGACTTTGTATTGACTATCGGGGAATTGAACCATGTCACCATCAAGAATAGGTATCCTCTACCTCGTATTGATGACTTGTTTGACCGATTCTGAAGGGGCACAATTCTTTTCAAAAATCGATCTTCGTTCGGATATCATCGGTGAAGATTAAAATCGAGGATATTCCAAAGGCGCCCGGAACTTCGGTATGGGCATTATGAATTCTTAGTCATGTCTTTCGGACTAACTAATGCTCCCGCGGCTTTCATGGATATGATGAACCAAAGTATTCAAGGAATATTTGGATCAATTCGTTGTTGTCTTTATTGATGACATCCTCGTATATTCCAAAAGTCGTGAAGATCATGAGCACCATTTGAAGTCGGTACTCCAAAGGCTTCGTGAAAACCAACTATATGCCAAATTGAAGAAATGTGAGTTCGGCTTCGAGAAGTAGCATTCCTTGGGCACGTGGTGTCGAAACATGGAGTATCATTGATCCCGGTGAAGATGAAGCAATACAAAGTTGGGAGCAACCAAGTCATGATGTAAGACGTAGTTTTTTGGGCTTAATTGGTTATTATCGGAGATTCGTGGAAGGGTTTTCTCGAATCGCTACTCCATTAACTCGCCTAACTCGGAAGGATACAAAATTCGTTTGGAGCGAAGAATGCGAGAAAAGCTTCCAAGAGCTTAAGAGGAGACTTATTTCTAAGACTGCTCTAACAATACCATCCGGTTGGATGGATTTGTTATCTCAAATGATGCTTCGGTGCAAAGGGTTAGGATGTGTTCTCATGCAACGTGGGAAAGTCATAGCCTATGCCTCATGACAACTTTAAAGAGTATGAGAGGAATTATCCTACTCATGATCTAGAGCAAGTGATGCGTTCGCGCTTAAAAATATGGAGGCACTATCTATATGGGGAGAAAGTGGAGATATATTCGGACCATAAAAGCCTTAAATATTTCTTCACTCAAAAGAACTCAACATGCAGTGACGTTGGCTCGAGCTATTGAAAGACTACGACCACACTATTCAATACCATCCCGCAGTAAGCGAGCGTGGTAGGCGACGCATTGAGTAGAAGATCATATGTGGGAACGAGTGCGATGATGTCAAGTATACGCATAGAGCCAACTTTAATAGAAAAAGTTAAGGTTGCTTTCAAGCCACCCAATCCGGGCGATGCGTATGAAGAAGAAAGTACAAGAAGGAGCTATTCCTAAGCGAGAATTGATGAAGAAGGAATACTTGAGTCCACTCTAGACTTTGTGTTCTAACGACTCGATTTGAAGTACAAGATTATGACGGAGGCACACAATACGCCATTTGCAATCCATCCCGAAGTACTAAAATGTATCGTGATCTTGACATACATTTTGGTGGAACAATATGAAGAGAGAGATTGCAAAGTTTATCTCGATGTGTTTAACTTCGCGGCGTGTAAAGCGGAGCATCTTGTACCTAAGGGTCCGTTGCAACCACTTGAGATTCCGGAATGGAAGTGGGAACACATTACTATGGATTTAGATACACGGGTCTTCCTACGGTTTCTCAAGGCATCAATGCTATTTGGGTTATTGTTGATAGATTAACCAAGTCCGCTTCATTTCTTGCCGACACGGAGACTTATTCCTCGAACGTCTTCTAGCAGATGTGACGTGAATGAGATTGTGAGGTTGCATGGCATGCCCGTATCCATAGTTTTGGATCGTGACCCAAGATTCACTTCAAGATTTTGGGTTAGCTTGCAAAAAGCTATGGGCACAGATTGCGATTTAGTTTAAGCATACCATCCCCAAACGGACGGACAATCGAGAGAGGACTATTCAAACTCTTGAAGATTTATTAAGACTCGTGTCCTAGACTTCAAGGGTAGTTGGGATAAGTATTTACCATTGGTGGAATTCTCCTACAACAAAGCAGCTTATCGTAAGCAAGTATAGGTGTGGCTCCATTCAAGCATTATATGGGACGAAAATGTCGTTCTCCAATATGTTGGGATGAGGTGGGTGAAGCAACATTGTTGGGACAGAAGTTAAGACGTATTTGATCACCGAAAAGATCCAAATAATTCGACAACGATACAAACGGCACAAGATCGACAAAAGAGTTATGCGGATCTTCATCGAAAGGACGTGGAATTTAATGTAGGGGATCATGTATTGTCATGAAGTTGCTCCAATGGAAGGGAGTTACAAGATTTGGGAAGAGAGGAAAGCTCAATCCACGATTTATTGGTCCATTTCAAATTCTCGAAAGTAGGAAATGTAGCCTATAGACTTGCGTTACATCCGAGTATGTCTCGTGTCGTGTTCATAATGTGTTTCATATATCAGTATTTCGTAAATATGTGAAAGACCCGAACCACGTTATTGAAAGTTGAAGCAGGACGAGAGATAGCCAAGACTTAACGTATGAGGAGGTACCGTCAAGATCTTGGATATGGGAAGGAGCATGTCCCCACGCCAAGAAAAGGTCATACCACAAGTTAAAGTTTTGTGGAGGAATCATGCTATAGAGGAAATGACCTGGGAATTGGAAACGAAAATGAAAGCGAGGTATCCTCACCTTTTCGAAACACCAGGTACGTAAGTCAATTTCGAGGACGAAATTTCATAAGGAGGGGAGGTTGTAAGACCCCGAAATTTTTAAATAAAAAGGAATTTCCTTTATTTATTATTTTGAAATAGTAAGGGTTGATTTGATTAATGTGGATAGTTAAGGGTTAAATACGCAAATATTTCAAAAAAGCAAGTGGTTATAAAATATTCATTATCGCTTTGGGAATATTCGTTTGGTCGTGGAATATTCAGATCGCTTGGGAATATTCGTACGACGCAGCAGACCATGTGTGGGCCCCATAACGGAAAGCGATTGGATGAAGAAACGACAAATATAAGTTGTTTTTAAATAACTGCAGTAGTTGTTATTTAATTATCATCATTGAATACCAAATTGGTTAAAATACACTAATACGGCGTTGTTGAAAGCAAACAGACACGGTATTGCACCAATTATTGATTCTTACGTAGAAGAAGGCTTTACTCAAGAATGATTACAAAGAATTACCGCTCAAAGATTTTATCGAGTTAATAATTGCGTTGATATTTTATATTCTTCGTTGTTTCAATAATTGTCATTACACAAGATTTTCATTATCGAAGCAATAATTCATATTATCTGAATAATATTATTAGATAAAATTATGGGCAATGTCTAGAAAGTTCATCTAAGGAGAGGTTTGGTCATCTAAATGCGCGCAAGTAGAAGAAGAAATTCTTATCGAAAGCCTCTTCCTGAACCGCCTCGTCATCAATATTGTGATTCTCGTAATATTATTTGTGAATAATTAATTATTGATTTATATGATGAGGAAAATATTGATTTTATGTGGATATAGATGGAGAAATTTTTTAAAATGACAATTGTTGAAAATTAATATTTTATCTTTTTCGATAAAATAATTCATTTAAATATATTATTTTGATAATATATTAACGGTGATATTTTTACAACGAATGTGGGATATATATGAGTATACGAGGAGGAAGAGTATTTTGTGGCATTAAATGTTTAAAACATGTTAAACATGCTCATGGACCCCATTTATCGACCGAAATTTGATTATAGCGTGTAAAATCGCCGTTTGTGGATTTTGGTCAATTTCTATTTGGAATTTGAAAAACTTTCTTCTGCAAAGTTGTAGAGAATTGAAATTCCTATAAAAACTCATGAGATTCGAATTTTCTGATGAAAGGGCTATTTATTATGAATTATTGAAGTTCAAGTTCAAATAATTGATTTTTGGGAGTTTAAATTATTTTTGTTAAGAAAAACGTTTTTTGTATTTTTTTGGACATCATTAACATGTGTGGCTGGTGTTTTGACCAAAAGGTGGGCTAAGGAAAATTTGTATAATTATATTAATATTATATTAAATTTTTTCGCTTTTGGTGTTCTAAGCAATTTCTATAAATAGGGTGCTTGGGTTAGAATTGAAAATCACACCGTAAACTCAAGTTTTCTCTATTCTCTCTCGATATTTTGAGCGATTCTTGTGAGTATTTTGAGTATACTTTGAGTATTGATATACGGCAAGTTCATTCAAATTATTTATTCCAAATGTAAGAAATCGCCTCTCGAGGTAAGTGGATATTATTTTTTTCGTAATGATATTATTTCTTCAATATCATTATCTTTGAAATGTTGATCCAAGTTTTTATCAAATTTGGAACTTTTTCATGTCTGGGGTTACTTATTCATTGGGTTAGTTTATTCACGAGTTACTATTCATGAGTTATTATTCACGAGTTACTATTCACGAAAGTACTATTCATGTAAGCGTGAAGATGTTTTTTGTGGAATTTCTATCTTTTGGTGTCTGAGTTCATTATTCACATATACTAAGACTATTCACATGATACTGGCACTATTCACGATATCGGCACTATTCAATCGAAAAATAAAATTTCTTCTTTTTGTCCAAAATATCTATTCGGATACTAGCCTCGATCAGATCCATGTTTTGATCATTCTTGAATTTTACACCACTATGATTATTTTTGAGGTATTTTTGGACGTGGATAAAACCAAGTACTTAATCCTTAATCCTTAATCCTTGTCATTTTGTTTCATCGGATTCGTTTCTTTAAAAAAAATATTTTCATCATCCTCGCCTTAAATGATGATATTATGGAATATCTTTGGCTCAGAAAGTAAAGAGAATGAATGATTTCTTAAGAATATCTTCATTCGTAGTGTAAAAGATGAATGATTTTCAAGAATATCTTTGGCCCAGTAGTGCAAAAGATGAACAGTGTTTAAATGAACATGACTAATCGATGAATATCTTTGGCCAGTAGTGCAAAGATGAATATTTGATTCCAGATGTATATTGATTGATGTTACGGGGGATAAAAGATAGACGATGAACTTTTAAATTCATACATGTAGAAGATAGTAGTTTGTATTCTCTACTTAACTCTTCTAATGAATTATTATTTCATAATATTGATTTAAAATTTGTTGTCTATCAGATTCTATTATATTTTTTTTCCTGTGAAGACTAACGATAATTTGTTGTATATTATCTTAGTCATAATATTCTTTTATCGAGCTAGCTAGATTGAGCTCACCCTTTTCCTTTTTGTTCCATTTTTTCTCGAGGAGGTAGAATATAGCGAGTACGCAGCCTGGGTATGGAATGAAGGTTTTAGAAAGGATTGTTTAGTAGTCCTCACCATTTTGTAAATTAATGTATCAATAAATGTGATGAGGATTTATTTGAGTATAGATATTGTCTGTAAGATAATATTTGTATTCAAACTCACAGCTTTCTTGTTGTAATAATAAAGTTGTAGTTGTTTTCGCATCATGTATTGACAACTCGAATAGGTGATGTATACCTATTTTGGGGGCGTCACAATTGTCATCATCCTCATGTTTTATATTATGTTGAAAGTCATCGGCGTGGCTCAGTAGTGCATAGATGGACTTGGTATGATTATGACTACTGAGATTATTCGATTGTAATCAGTAGTAATATTACAAATGATGTGAAAAAAAAGTCCTTATTGGCCCGTGGTGCATTGATGGATAGTTGTTGGCATGATCGCGACCATTAATGAATACACAAATATTATTGACACGTAGCGTGCATGGATAATGGTCATGATACTAAAAAGTATCCTCGCAGTAGTAGTTGAGGGTGATTCGATGATGTGGATTATTTATTGGTGAGTCCCGGTGATAAAAGTCATGAAAAACCTTTTAAATCATAGAAGATAGTAGATTTTATTCTCTACATGACTCTTCAATGGATTCTTGTTCATTGCAGTTAAACTTGATATTTGTTATATTTTATCAATTTAACATCTTTGTTGAAGGCTAATGATAATTTATTACGCATTATCTTAGTCATAATATTTCTTATTAAGCTGATTGAGCTCACCTTTTCTTTCACCGTTTCTTCTTGAAATGAGAATATAGCTAGGGCGCAGTCGGGGAACGGAGTAATGGACCAGATAATAGTATTAGTAGTCCTCACTATTCTGTTAAATAGTGTGACAATAAATGTAATGAGGACCCCATTGAATTTGTATATTATCTAGATGACAATATTTGTATTAAAACTCACAGCATATGTTTAGTCGTATTTTACACGACTGTTGTATAATTAAGTTGTATTTAAATTTTGTACCATGTATTTGGCGACTCAAGATGGATGATGTATACCTATTTTGGGGGTGTCACAAGTATGAACTTTTCGAAAAAATATGATAGTATCAAAAGAAAATTGTAATTTAAGTAGATTCTAGGAATTTATCGAATTTTAAAATTTGTTCATATTTAAATTAATTATATTTCGAGTCGAGTTCGAATCGAATTTTTAGTGGAGCGAGTACTAATCCACCCCGAATTGTTTGTTTATTTTACAATCTGATCAAAAGATGATTAAAGTCAAAGAATCAGTGTGACGCCCCCAAAATAGGTATACATCACCTATTCTGAGTCACCAAATACATGGTACAGAATATAAATATAATCTTTAATATACAACAAGAGAGCTGTGAGTTTTAATAGAAATAATGTCTTCTAGACAATATCCACTTTAATAAGTCCTCATTACATTTATTGTCACACTATTTAATGTAATAGTGAGGACTACTAATACTATCATCCGATTCATCACTCCGTTCTCGACTCGATTATTCTCATTTCTCAAGAGAATAAATGAAAGAAAGGGTAAGCTCAACTAGCCCAAGAAGAAATATTATGACTAAGATAATGCAAAATAAATTATCATTAGCCTTAAAAAAAGTTGTTAAACCGATACAATATAACAAACATCAAGTTTAATGCAGCAATGAACAAGCAATCCATTAAAAGAGTCAAGAGAGAATAAAATCTACTATCTTTTATGATTTAAAAGGTTTTTTCATCATCGTTATCACCGAGACTCAAATTTTAATAAATAATCCACATCATCGAATCACCCCTCGCACTAATTACTCAAGGATATTCTTTAGTATCACAACCACCAATTATCCATGACCACGGGCCAAGGACATTCGCAGTATTCATTAATAGGCATGATCATGCCGATAACCCGCCCATCAATGCACTACGGGCCAATTAGGACTTTTTCCACATCATTTGTAATATTACTACCATGATTATAATCGAATAATCCTCGGTCATAATCATACCAAGTCCATCTACGCACTACAAAAGCCACGATGACTTTCAAAATATAAACATGAGGATGATGACAATGATATAAGAATTCAATAAAACAAGTTCAAGAATTAATTTATTCAGAACTAATAACGCCCAAATTGTCAACATGATATCGCTTTGTGCAAAGTAAAATTCAAGAATGCTCGTAAGAATATTTACATAAAAAGATACTTTGGATGAAGCGCAAATATCAAGAATATTCCACTAATTTCATGGAGTATAAGTCAAAACTTTAACCAACTAAGTATAATAAGGAATGAAATAGCAAAAGAAATCACCGTGCACGCGATAGATAGCCTTACGCAAAAGTTATTCCAATGTAATAATAAAGACGAAATCAGTCCCAGTAGAAACGCATACAGATAGGATATTCCAATGTAATAATAAAGACGGAATCAGTCCCACAGAAACGCATGCATGAACAAGATATTCCAATGTAATAGTAAAGAATGGAATAACAAAAGAATTTCACCAAGTATAGGTATATCCAGTATAAAAGTTATTCCAACCGAATAATAAATAATGGAATAATGTAAGTTCTCTTCATGAATACAAAATAAATAATACCCCTTACGAGTACAACAAATAATATCCCCTACCTTTAAAATAAGAGTACTGGATATAGGAATAGTGCAGTAGCAAAATACTTTTCTTCTTTTTCTCTATAGTTTCTCTCTCTAGAGTTTCAGTGAATTCGTAAGAAATAATGAAGGAATGAGCAAATTTATAGGAGAATGGAAAGGATACTATGCAATAAAATATTCTAATAAAATAAAAACTTTTAAATAAAATATAATATAATATTATATATATATATATATATATATAAGTTCACGGGTTATTACTCTCGTGACTTCGTTTTAATCATTTCCTGCAAATTTTCAAACTTTTACATATAGTACTCCCGTGAATTAATGCTTGAAACCTCTGCTGCCAAAACTATATATATATATATATATACATATATATAATACATCCAAAGATTTCTTTCCGCCACTTTTTCAAATAAAATGCATATATATATATATATATATATATATATATAATATAAAAACACAAACAACAAACCACTCCACCCAACAAACATATCAGCCCCTTCCTCCTTCAATTTCAAACGTGGTCCCCACCTATTATTATATAAAATAACTTTCTACCGATTATTTTGAAAAATGGGTAAATAGGGGTCTATAAAATAAGCAAAATTTACAACAATAACTATAGCAATAATTGAACAAAACCGAAAGTGACTTCTTACGAAGCATCAATAATCAATACCGTGTGCTACTTATGCAACTACGCCAGACATCGCATTGTATTTTAACATCGGGTGTTTCAACAAGTTAACTCAGAAACTTTCGCCGTTATTTTCATAAAGTATTTTTATCGTTTTCTCAATCCGAAAATAATTCCGCCAGGGGTCCACTAATGATTGTCTTGTCGTCGCATTTAATATTCCTCGTTAAAACGAATATTCCCAGGCCAAAATCGAATATTATATAACAACTTCGTGATTTTGCAAAATTTATAAATATTACCCACAACTATAAAATTATATCAAATTCATTACATAATATTCAAAAATGATATTTATAGAAAATTCATCTTTATTCATAAAAGTTGGGGTCTTACAATCAAATTTGTAAAGTGGGGTCAAATTTAAAATAAACAAATTTTCATAAAAATAAAATTTTAATAAAATAAATTATAAAACTAAATAATACTCAAATATTATTTATAATAACATTTTTCAAGATTTCATTACTTAAAATTGTTGTATGATAGTCTTATTTTTACTAGTTACAAAAATCCAAGAGCAATTACCAAAAAAAAACTACAAATAATTATAAAAAATCTCAAAGCAATTGTTAAATTTGTGAAATTATAAATAAAAAAAATACAACAGATAGATTTTTTTTTTCTAAAGTCGAACTAGTGAGAAGAATTAAGTCAAGCCGCTAGACGAGAAACGAAGAGACAGAGTATTGTAGTGATCAAGATATTATAGGATATGAACTTTGAATAATTTAATATTACCTTCATTTCAAAATTATATATATATTTTTGACTTTTTAAAGTTAATTTGTAAAATCCTAAAACTCAAATTGATACAAATTCGTTCAACTTTTGAAAACAACAATGATAATATTTAGTAAATATATGTGGCTCCGTGGATTCGAAATCAAAACCCCCATTTTAAAACTTTGGTCATATATATGACCACCCAAGCACCATGAGCCTAGCTATTAATATTTCGCAAAGATTAAACTTTATAACGAAACAATTCATTTCCCCCAAAAAAAATTAAAAGACAAAACAGATCCTTCAGATTAGCTAAGTCTCATTTCCTTCTTTATCTTTCTCTTTCTTTAAACTTCTCATATGCACATAGAAAAGTTAGGGATTTTCATTGGCAAAATCACCAGTTTTGTAAGACCCCAACTTATTATTAATGAAATTTAATTTTCTCTATTTATTATTTTGAAATAGTAAGGGTTGATTTGATTAATGTGGATAGTTAGGGGTAAAATACGCAAATATTTTAAAATAAGCAAGTGGTTATAAAATATTCAATGTTGTTTGGGAATATTAAATTCAGTCGTGGAATATTCATGATCGTGGGGAATATTCGCATTTAGCGGTAGCGACCCATGTGTGGGCCCCATAACGAAAAAGCGATTGGATGAAGAAAACGACAAATATAAGTTGTTTAAAAAAATAAACAGAAGTTAGTTATTCAAATTAATATCGTTAAAATACTCTTGTTGGTTAAAACACAAGAAGACACCGGTATTGCACCAATTATTGATTCTTACGTAAGAAGACACTACTCAATAATGATTACTGATAATTATCGCTCAAAGATTTTATTGATTCAATAATTCACGCATTGATATTTTATATTATCGTTGTTTCAATAAATTGTTATTACACGATTTTTTCATTATCGATGCAATAATTCATATTATCCTGAATAATATTATTAGATAACATTATTGGCAATGTCTAGAAAGTTACGTCTAAGGAGAGGTTTGGTCACCTAATAATTGCCGCCAAGAAGGAGAAATTCTTATTGGAAAGCCCCTCTTCCCTGAACCATCTCGTTGTAATATTGTGATTCTCGTAATATTATTTGTGAATAATTAATTATTGATTCATATGATGAGAAAAATATTGATTTTATGTGGATATAGATGGAGAAAATTTTAATGTGACAATTGTTGAAAATTAAAATTTTATCTTTTCTCGATAAAATAATTCATTTAAATATATTATTATATTTTAATAATATAATAATGGTGATATTTTTTACAACGAATGTGGGATATATGAGTATCTGAGGAGGAAGAGTATTTTGTTGCAATAAATGTTTAAAACATGTTAAACATGTCGGTGGACCCCATTTATCGAATCGAAATTTGATTATAAATTGTAAAATCGCCTCGTTTGTGGATTTCGGTCAATTTTTGTTTGGAATTTGGAAAAACTTTCTTCGCAAAGTTGTAGAGAATTGAATTTCCTATACAAATTCAAGCGAGATTCAAATTTTTTTGATAAAGGGCTATTTATTATGAATTATTGAAGTTCAAGTCTCAAATAATTGATTTTGGAAGTTTAAAATAATTTAAATTAGAAAAACGTTTTGATATGTTTGGTGGGCTTGGTTGGTTGTTGAAATGAGCTGATTTTAGTTTATAAGAGTGTGCGAGGAAAATTTTTATATATATTAATATTATATTAAATTTTCTGCTTTTGGTGTTCTAAGCAATTTTATAAATAAATAGGTGCTTAGGTTAGAATTGAAAATCACACTTAAGCTCAAGTTTTCTCTCTATATTATCGGCGTATTCTTGTGAGTATTTTGAGTATACTTTGAGTATTGCTATACGGTGCAAGTTCAAGTCATAGCCTATATCCGGTGTTTCAACTAGAAGTACTGTCTTTGTGAAGTAAGGGATATTATTTTTTTTCGTAATGATATTATTTCTTCAATATCATTATATTGAAATATTGATTTGAAGTTTTATCAAATTTAGAACTTTTGGTGTCTGAGTTACTATTCACGTGATACCAAGACTATTCACATATACGACATTATTCACTTAATCAATTTACATTATTCATCGAAAAATAAATTTTTTTTCTTTTCGTCCAAAATATCTATTCTGGATACTAGCTTTGATTGTATCCATGTTTTGATCATTCTTGAATTTTACACCACTGTGATTATTTTTGAGGTATTTTTGGACGTGGATAAAACAAAGTATGAATCCTTAATCCTTAATCCTTGTCATTTTGTTTCACTGGATTCGTTTCTTTAAAAATATTTTTCATCATCTTCAGTCTTAAATGATGATATTATGGAATATCTTTGGCCTGTAGTGCAAAGATGAATGATTTCTGAAGAATATCTTTGCCCGTAGTGCAAAGATGAACAGGTGTTTAGATGAACATGACCAACTGATGAATATCTTTGGCTCAGTAGTGCAAAGATGAATATTTGATTCAGGATATATATTGATTGATGTTACGAATAAAAGATGAGCGATGAACTTTTAAATTCATACATAGAAGATAGTAGTTTGCATTCTCTACTTAACTCTTCTAATGAATGAATTATTATTTCATTGCGAATATTGATTTAAAATTTGTTGCTATCATTGTATTCTACTAGATTTTTCCTGTTGAAGACTAACGATAATTTATTGTATATTATCTTAGTCATAATATTCTTTCTTGGGCTAGTTGAGCTCACCCTTTTCCTTTTTGTTCCATTTTTCTTCTCGGGGAGACGAGAATATAACGAAAGATTTAGTGGGGTATGGAATGAAGGTTCTAGAGAGTTGTTTAGTAGTCCTCACCATTTTTTGTAAAATAATGTATCAATAAATGTGATGAGGATTTATTTGAGTATAGATATTGTCTAGAAGATAATATTTGTATTCAAACTCACAGTTTTACTGTTGTAATAATAAAGTTGTAGTTGTTTCTGTACCATGTATTGACAACTCAGATGGGTGATGTATACCTATTTTGGGGGCGTCACAAGTTTTATGACGGGGCTTATGATTTCTTTCTCTAAGAAATTATAAGCCCTCTCATCCTCAAAATCAGTTGTGGATTTTGCAATCCTTCAAAAGATTTTTTTCAAAGCTATACCTCTATAGCTATTTCTCAGATTGGCATAAATATGCCTTGCACAATTTTTAGTTTCTGAGAAAGGAAACATACAAGCTAATGCACCGTCTAATCTCTGCAATACAAACACAAAATAATATGTTAACACATCACATGTATTAGTATTATTAATCCTAAAATTGAAGTATAACATGTATAACAAATAATAAGTTGATATTAACCTTTTGTTGATCACTAATGAAGGTCCACACTTCACCATCTTCTAACTTTAGTTCATCTTTGAGCAAACCCAGAAACCACTCCCATGAATCTCTATTTTCTCTCTCTACAACTGCCAAAGAGATTGGAAACATTTAGTTGTTTCCATCTCTAGCTATAGCACTTAAAAGCTGTCCACTACAACAGCCTTTTAAAAGCAACCATCCAATTCAATTATTTTCCTACAACTAACTAGCATACCAACTCTAAAAACCTTAAATTCAATATAAAGTCTTCTAAATTCGGGTGCCCAATAAGAAATGTTGATTTCTCTTTCATGTTGTGTTTCTTCTTGGTGCTGCGACTCTTCATCATTAACATGATTAGAAACTAAAGAATCAACTGCATCAAAGGACCTCAAGGTGGCAAACTGTTTTTCATAGTACTCCTCCCCTGAAAAATGGAACTGATCAACACACTTGTCTTTATTTTTTAACTGATACTCCCTCCATTCCTAAATAAGTGTCGTTTATGCTACGTTTGGATTGAAGGAATGAAATAGAGTAGAGAATGGAATAGATGAGGGAATGGAATGATTTTTTAATATTCCATGTACATGTTTGGTTGATGTTATGAATACATCTAAGAATGAAATAAATATTTAGAAAGTGACCTAAATACCCCCAAATGTTCAAATTTAACTTAAATTCAATTTATATTAAAAAATTAACACATATTTCTCTAGATTTTTTTTATAATTATATTCATCATTTTTTTTACTATATTTTTTTATATAATTTTTCATATACTTTTTCATATACTTTTTTTTGGGTGTGGGTGTGGGTGGGGGTGGGGGGTGAGTTGGTGGTAAGGAGTATATACATAATCACATAATATTATTTTTTTTGGGTGGGGGTAGGTGTAACGACCCCAAAATAGGTCCATTCCATCCAACCCATTCTGAGTCGCCAAATACATGGTACGAAAAATAACTACAACTTTATTACAACAATTGTCGTGCAAAATACAACAACACATATCTCGTGAGTTTGGATACAAATATATACCAATCAGAAGACGTCACAATGACACCTTACATAAAGGTATAGTCAAAAACTATTTTAGAAATTAGAATCTTTGGGAAGTGCTCAAGAAAACCCTTCGTACATGGGAGGCCATGCTTTTAGGTTATGGTAGATATCATATGGCCACTGTAATTATCCTTGGTTGACCTAATAGACCCCAAAGAAAAACGAGAAGATTACTATCATATTCTTCCCAATGGTGAGTCTTTCTTCGACATATCATTATCTCCACTGTCTCTAATTGGGTATTATACTCCAAACAAACACCAAGATTATATAGGTAGTGCTTGTAAATATACTCAGAAGTGGATGTGCACAACCTGTCTTATGATAACACGAGTTTGTATGTCATTAGACATCTTGTATGGTAGTGACAAAACACCCTTCCAAAGTTAAATTCACCTCACCCTCAACAACTATAGACCACCACTCTATTCCTCGCTATCCCCGCGTCAACCCAAAATACACTTTTATTACCTCGAAAGGAATTGTGAAACAAAAGGGTGAGCACAACTAGCTCAAGAAAGAATATTATGACTAAAGATAAATAAATTATCAATAGTCTTCATCGAATAAATCGTAGATTTAGAACATATGGTAGATGATAAAACTTTTCAACCATAGTTGCGGTGAATGAAAGCAATCCATTAGAAGTCAAAAGACTATAAAGTCTATTCATCTTCTCCACGTTAAAAGTCCACCAACAATATTTTATCCTGTAACATCAATCAATCAGTTCCTTTCCACAATCATATGAATAACTCATAATCATAATTGTGATTCTAAATTCTCTTCTCATCCAGATTTAATATAATTTTCATCAATTGTCTTTACCGAAATATCAAATATCATGGTTATACCAAATCAGCGCCTCGCTCATAATCATACTTAATAAATTCATCTTTGCACCACGGGTCAAAGATATTCATCAACAGATTCATCTTTACACTACAAAGCTAAAGATATTCAACAACAGTCATCTTTGCATTACGAGCCAAAGATATTCATCAATAATTCATTCAAAGCTAAAGATATTCAACAACGGTCATCTTTGCATTACGAGCAAAAAGATATTCATCAATAATTCATCTTTGCACTACAAAGGTAAAGATATTCAACAACAGTCATCTTTGCATTGTGACGCCCCAAAATAGGTCCATTCCATCCAACCCATTCTCGAGTCGCCAAATACATGGTACGAAACAACTACAACTTTATTATCACAACAATAAAGCTGTGAGTTTAAATACAAATATTATCTTCAGACAATATTTATACTCAAATAAATCCTCATCACATTTATTGATACATTATTTTACAATAATGGTGAGGACTACTAAACAACTCTCTCTAGAACCTTCATTCCATACCCCGACTAAGACTGCCATTACATTCTCGCCTCCTGAGAAGAAAAATGGAACAACAAGGAAAAGGGTGAGCTCAACTAGCCCAGTAAAGAATGTTATGACTAAGATAATATACAACAAATTATCGTTAGTCTCCAACAGGAAAAATCGATAGAATACAATACAACAAGTTTCGGATCAATATTCATAATGAAATAATAATTCATAGAAGAGTTACGTAGAGAATGAAATCTACTATAATCTATGAATTTAACGATCCATCATCAATATTTTATCCTCGTAACATCAATCAATATTCATCTCAAATCAAATATTCATCTTTGCACTCTGGTGCCAAAGATATTCATCAATCAGTCATGTTCATCTCAACACTGCTCATCTTTGCACTAAAGGCCAAAGATATTCTTCGAAATCATTCATCTTTGCACTACAGCCAAAGATATTCATCGATCGGTCATGTTCATTTAAACACCGCTCATCTTTGCACGCTATGTGCCAAAGATATTCTTCAGAAATCATTCATCTGCACTCTGAAGCCAAAGATATTCAATAATATCATCATTTAAGACCGAGGATGATGAAAAATATTTTAAAGAACGAATCCGGTGAAACAAAATGTCAAGGATTAAGGATTCATACTTGGTTTTATCCACGCCCAAAAATACCTCAAAAATAATCATAGTGAAGTAAAATTCAAGAATGATCAAAACATGGATACAATCAAAGTTAGTATCCGAATAGATATTTTTAGACGAAAAGAAAAATTTTCATTTTTGAATGAATAGTGCCGATTCGTGAATAGTCAGATATCGTGAATAAGGCCAGATACGTGAATAGTAATCTCGACACCCAAAGATAGAAATTTCACAAAAAACATCTTCACGCTCCATGAATAGTACTCGTGAATAAGTAACTCGTGAATAGTAACTCATGAATAGTAACTTCGTGAATAAGAACTCATGAATAGTAACCCCGACATGAAAAAGTTCCAAATTTGATAAAAGTTCCAACTAATATTTCAAAGATAATGATATGAAGAATTAATATCATTTGAGAAGAAAATAACATCCCTTACCTAAAAGAATCAAGATTTTGGAAGGAAAGGTCAAGTGATCTTTGAATGAAACTTGACTCAATAAAGAACTCTTAAAGTATCTAAATACTCACAAAATACGCTCAATAATAGAGAGAGAGAGAGAAAACTTTGTTTACGGTGTGATTTTCAATTCTAACTTAGCCCTCTATTTATAGGAAAATGTTAATTTTACCAAGCAGACTTGACTGCTACCGATGGCTTTTACTCGCTACTATTGCCACCCACCACATTTGAAATAAAATTCAGCACATTTCTTCACCAACCACAAGTGGGGCCCACTCAATTCTAGAATTTTCCACCAAAATCAATTATAAACCTAATTTAGAATCCGACACCTCTTAAAATTCACAACAAATCATTCGTGAATTTTAACGGTTCAAAATTTGTGGACATATACTCAACTTATGTATGTATAACATACCCAAAAATTACAACGATCCAACGGTCGGATTAAAATTATAACCCCGCAATATATCTCAAAACCCCGATTTGATTTTTAATACCTCCAATCCGATAAAATATCGATAAAACACCTCAACATTAATTCCTTCATTAATAACCACATAAATAAATCCATCATTTATATTCATATAAAATAAATATTTCCTTATCATATGAATCAATAATTAATTATTCACAAATAATATTATGAATCACAATTATGACAACCCAGTAGTTCCCTGGAAGAGGGGCTTTCCAATAAGGATCTCTCACTTCATGGTGGCATGCAATTAGGTGACCAAACCTCTCCTTGACACGTAACTTTCTAGACATTGCCAATAATGTTATCTAATAATATTATTCAAATAATATGAATTATTGATCCGATAATGGGAAATACGGCAAAAGTGACAATTATTGAAAGCAAAGAATAATATAAAATACCAACGCACAATTATTGAATCAATAAAATGAACTATCGAATAAGAATTCATCGTAATAATTATTGAGTAGTGCCTTCACGTAAGGATCAATAATTCAACAATACTCATGTAATACCGCAGTGCTCTTCTTGTGCAACCACGCCAGACATCGTATTTTAACCACCGGGTATTCCAACGATCTTAATTGTAATAACTACGCCGTTATTTTTAACCAACTTATATTTGTCGTTTTCTTCATCCAATCGCTCGTTATGGGGCCCACACATGGTCGCGCCTGGTCGCATTTAATATTCCCCGACAAGATTTAATATTCCACGACCAAACGAATATTCCCACAACAATGAATATTTAATAACCACTTGCTTATTTTGAAATATTTGCGTATTTAACCCTTAACTATCCACATTAATCAAATCAACCCTTACTATTTCAAGATAATAAATAAAGGAAATTCCTTTTTATTTAAAAAAATTTCGGGGTCTTACATGCATTACGAGCCAAAGATATTCATATATCAAAGAAATACATAATCATTTCAGAAGTTATATAACAATAATTATAACCATGTTGATCAATTCACCTTTGCACTTAAGCTAAAAATATTCAATTGTAAATTCAATGGTCATGATCATACCAGTCAACAATTCAACTTTTTGCTCTTGGCCAAAGAGAACCTATGGTCACGATCATACCAATAATCTACCCATCTTTACACTCAAGTCAAAGAGAAATATCATCATTAGGGTTATAAGAATGTTATATAAAAATAATATAATCAAAACATGGTTTTAATTTCAAGAGTAAGATTCATAAATCAATGATAATTTGGTCAGAGAAGAAACCAATTTGTCGTGAATAAGTACCCGTATTCATACATAGTAATCAGATATCGCATGCGTAGAACCTCGACAAGAAAAGATAAAGTTTCATAACAAAATTCATATCCATATTTATAACACCTTAATCCAAATGTTATAAATCACTTAGAAATCTCATAATCTAATATTATTAATATTATAATAATATTTTAATCATTTCTCAAACTTATAAATAATTTAATCTAATTATTTACACTTTAATAATTAATGCATTTAATCATCTAAAATGCCAAACTCATAAGATTTCATCATTATTAACCAAAACCCTCATAAAAATGCATATATCTCATATATGATTCTCAAGCCAATAAATCATATTTTCCAATTTTCTTACTTCACATAACATATTTAATTCATTTACTCATAACTAGAACATTTTCATGAAAAATACCAAATCAGTTCTAAAAATATTTCTTTTCCGGGATTTAGTATAACATAGTTCCATATTGAACATATATTTTCTCTAAATTTTAAAAATTCATTTACTATTTTTCAAATGGCCAAAACCACCAAATATTTAAACATTTATCATAAATTATACTTTTATCCAAAATTCTGAAATTTACACGGTATATTGATATTATATAGATGTACTCCCAATAAAAATTTCATTAATTTTGGAGTTAATCACAAGGAGTTATAAGTTGTTACTTTTAAAATAGTCTTTCTCATAAAATTCATAACTCTCAATCTATACATCCAAAAATACCTCAAAATAATCATAGTGGTGTAAAATTCAAGAATGATCAAAACATGGATACAATCAAAGCTAGTATCCGAATAGATATTTTAGATTTAAAAGAAAAATTTTCATTTTTTAAATTGAATAGTGCCAGATTCGTGAATAGTGTCAGATATCGTGAATAAGTCTTAGATACGTGAATAAGAACTCGACACCAAAAGATAGAAATCCCACAAAAAATATCTTCACGCTTCATGAATAGTACTCGTGAATAAGAACTCGTGAATAGTAACTCGTGAATAGTAACTCATGAATAGTAACCCAGACATGAAAAAGTTCCAAATTTGATAAAAAGTTCCAACTAATATTTCAAAGATAATGATATTGAAGAAATAATATCATTATTGAAAAAAAATAATATCCCTTACTATCCTTACCTCAAAAGAAAAAGACTTACATTTGGATATCTGATATGATTATTTCAAGGAAACTTGCAGATCGATGAATATCAACTCACCAAGTATCTAAATACTCACAAAATACACTCGATAATCTAGAGAAAAAAGAGAAAACTTATGAATTACGGTGTGATTTTCAATTCTAACTTAGCCCTCTATTTATAGGAAAATGTTAAGACGTCAAGCGGACTTAACTCCGCAACCTGATGGCTTTTACTCGCTACTATTCCACCCACCAAAAATCAGCCATCTTCCCCAACAACCAAGAGTGGGGCCCACTCAATTCTAGAATTTTTCACCAAAACCTAATTTCCAATCGAGTTACCTCTTAAAATTCATAACAAATCATACGTTCATTTTTAACGGTTCAAAATTTGTGGACATATACTCAACTTATATATGTATAACATATCCAAAAATTACAACGATCCAACGGTCGGATCAAAATTTATAACTCACGCAATATAGCTGAAGAACAATGATTTGATCTTTTAATACCTCCAATCCGACAAAATATCGATAAAATACCTCAATATTAATTCCTTCATTTATAACCATATAAATAAATCCATCATTTATATCCACATCAAATAAATATTTCATTAATTATATAAATCAATAATTAATTATTCATAAATAATATTATAGAATCACAATAATGACAATGAGGCGGTGTGAAAGAGGGCTTTCCAATAAGAATTTCTTCTTATTGGCGGCAATTAGGTGACCAAACCTCTCCTCGATGTGAACTTTCTAAACATTGCCAATAATGTTATCTAATAATATTATTCAAATAATATGAATTATTGATCCGATAATGGGAAATACTAGATGCGGTGACAATTATTGAAACAAACAATAATATAAAATACCAACGCAAAGAATTATTGAATCAATAAAATAAACTATTGAGCAAGTAATTACTCGTAACAATTATTGAGTAAGGCCTTTCACGTAAGAATCAATAATTGATGCAATACTGCGCGCTATCGTTCAACAACAAGCGTATTAGTGTGTTTTAACCACGGGTATTCCAACAAAGATAACTTGTAATAATTACGTAGTTATTTTTAAACAACTTATATTTGTCGCTTTCCTCATCCAATCGCTTTTCAGTTATAGGCCCAATATTATTTGGTCATTGCTTGTCGTATGAATATTCCCGACGGAAAGAATATTCCACGCACCAAACGAATATTCTCGACAACAATGAATATTTTATAACCACTTGTGTATTTTGAAAAAATTCATATATCACCCTTAACTTTAACTTTTATCAATTTAACCATTTCTTGAATAGTAATTATAAGAAAAATTGAATACTTTTATTTCATAAAATTGAGGTCTTACAGTGGGTGTGGGGGGGGTGAGGTGGGGTGTATACATAATCACATAATATTATTTTTTTTGCGTGGGGGGTGGGGTGGGGTGGGGTGGGGGTAAGAGGTGTATACATAATCACATAATATATTTTTTTGGGTGGGGTGGGGTGGGGTGGGGTGGGGGTGGGGGGGGGGGGGTGAGGGGTGGGGGGTAAGAGGTGTATACATAATCACATAATATTATTTTTTTGGGGTGGGGTGGGGTGGGGTGATGGTAAGGGTGTATACATAATCACATAATATTATTTTTTTGGGTGGGTGTGGGTGGGTGTAGGTGGGGGTGGGGGTGGGGATGTGGCTCTGCTTCTCTTTCGCTTGCCTCTGCTCTTCCTCTTTCGCAGATCGACAGATTAATTGAATGAAAGAACATAGAACCCTATTTTATTTTTAAGGGGCATATTTGTCAATTACTTAAAAATAATAGATGGAATAAGTTATTCCTGACCTCCCTTCCAGGAATAAAAATTATAATTTTAAGTTAACACCTATTCCACTAGGAATACATTATTCCGTTGGAATAAACAAACCAAACAACATTTTTATCATTCCATTCTCCCTCTTATTCCATCGATCCAAACGTAGCATTAAGGTTTTTGCACATAAATTAAGAAAGTTATTTAAAACTATCATTTAATAATTAAAATCCGTGTGAAATTCTATCACTACCCCTTTATGAGAAGTTGAAAACTATTAATACTAAGAGTGAGAATTCATTGGGACAATGAGAGAAGGTAAGGGTGATATAGGAAAGTAAATAATTTATTCTCCTAGAAAGTTGTAAACGACAGATAATTTAAAACAAATTTTTTCTTTCAAAACGTCACTTATTTAAGAATAGAGGAAATAAAAAATTAAATAAACCATACAAGCCTTTTTGTTCAAACAATATGTATGTATGCCTACAAATTAAAGCAATGTATACTTCACAGTCGGGTATACAGTTAACTCATTTTAAAGCTCATTTTTCTTATATTTCTGGTTTCATGACATCCTTTTGCATTGTTCAATTATTACCAACTCTTATTACCAAACGGACCGCTTAATTTCATTTAAACGATGTGCATCAGTTTCAATTCTGTTCATTTATTACTCTCTACGTCTCATAATATATGACGTTTTAGATTATTATTATTTTTTTCAAATTATTTGACGTTTTATATAACGTTTTAGGAGAATTAACCCCAATCTTTTTTTAAAATTACCCTTCATTAAAAAATATTACAGCTGAGAGAGATCATGAGATAAGTATATGGTAAATAGCATTATAGATAATTAATATAATATTTAATGCTATACAATCATTTCTTTAATTATTGTGCACAACTTTAAAACGTCATATATTATAGGACGGAAGGAGTACTAATTATATTACCGTTAGCTCCAATTCTCTAGGTTACGACGTACTCTCTTTGTCCCTTAATATATGTCGTTTTAGAGTTGTGTGCAAGAATTAATAAAATAATTATATAATATTAAATATAATATCAATTGTCTATAATACTCTTAAATTCCCATAATTATCGTACATAATTTTGAAAAAATTGTAGTTAATTTTTCTATATTATATAAAACGAAAAATAATTCTGAAAAAAAGAGACGAATGGAGCAGAATGGAAGAGAGGCTCAACGATCTCATGCACTGTTCCAAGATCACCTAATTGTTGATCTGATCTGTATGTAGAAAAAATGAAATCAAATCAATATCTCCTTGTTTAACATGATATCTTATAAAGTGATTCTTTATATCAATATGTTTTGTCCTTGAGTAATAATTGTACTTCACAATAGAATAAGATCATGTTTAATCTTGAATTAAACAATATTTAAACACCATTGCAAACTGAAGGGATCACATATTCACAGATTAGGTGAGGGTGAAGTTGTCACATCTTTGACCATTATGAAATTTATAAATTTGTGTTGCATTTTTTATAACAAATGTTATATTTTAATTCTAGTGTCATGTTTGTGGGCCAACATAAATATGATATTGGCTATAATCAATGCAACAAAAAACTATACTCCATTTACTTAAAAATTAGATATACAGTTTGATTTTTGAGGTCAAATGACGGTGTATTAAATTTCAAGTTAATATGAATTTATTTAATTTTAATTGATACAATTATTATAATTGTATATTAGTACTCCTTCCATCCCTTAATATAAGTCGTTTTACTGAAGTATTTTTGTCAATTAATATAAGAAGTTTTAAAATTTCAAGTAAGCATTTATTGCTTAGTTTCCAATATTAACCCAATTATTAAATATAACTTTAGTTCTCTTACTATTTTTTGTCCAATAAATAAAACTCTATTTTTCCAATACAAATATAGATAATCTATCTAATAAAATCTAGTGTTCTCACCCTAATAAATCATTTGGGTCGTCTAAAGTTTGGGATAAATTCCACTGTCTATGTAGTGCTGGAGGCACGGGACACAACTAGTTGATATTATATTTAATGTTATATAATCATTTCCTTAATACTTGTGCACAATTCTAAAATGAATTATATTAAAGGACGGAGGGAGTATATAACAAAAACTATTAATCACAAAATTTATTTCATTCTATTCTTTTACGAGTCAATACCAATTTTGAATTTTAATATTTCGTCGTTTGACCTCAAAAGTCAAATTGTATGGTATAACTTAATGATGGTCAAAGAATGTGACAACTTCATGCTAATCAGATCCTATTTTATATCAACAAAATTCCAATATAAAAAAAAAAGAGATGACGGGAGAGAAATAACATTAATATTTTGAAGATTTATACTAGTAATTACATATGTAATAACTAAGGCTGAGTATTTGGCAGCCTAATTAGAACAGAGTGTTCTGGTTTGTGGTCACACTCATAATCAAGATGAACAAATGCTCGCTCTACTTCAGGGAGTTCTTCAATCTTTATCTGCAACGACTCTCCAATTGCATGTGCATCTTTCAGTGCCAAATCTTCCGGCAGTTCTATGTCAACCTCCACAAAGTAAAGAACTCCAAATGTGTAGGCTCGGACCGTGTCAACTCGTTTGATTTCAGGATGGTGCCTTAACACTAGATATGTAAGTTTCTGCAGAACTTCAGGTGGAGCTGATTGTCCAACCAGCGAAACTGCAACACCCAAAAACCACAACACCAGCTTGTTATCAACTAGTCAACTAATCCTAATGGACGAACAGTTTATAAAAATAAGTTGCATTTTATATAGATTTGTGTAATTCTTGTATGACAGACTGACAGACAGACAGATTATTTGAAATCTCAAGTTTGTACTATTACTCTTTCCTTTCCAAAATTTAGGATGAATTTTACTTTTTAAAGTTAATTTGAGATATTTTCAAATTCAAAATTGCAATTACACTGTTTAATTTGTGCACTAAAATGGACCTTGATTTGATAGCTTACCTGCATTTTCCAGTACAGTTCCAGACCAATTCGAAATTGTGTACACTGCAAGAGCTATAGCACCAGCAGGGTCAATCCACCAATAAAATCTATCACCAAGAACAGCAGCAACTAGACCAATTACATTTGTTACAACGTCGAAATAATGGTCCTGCAGGTGATTAATTCATCATTTAAAACGCCATTAAGGGTAAATTTAATTACAAATGTTTGTAGTAGTAGCGTTTGCAGTGGTAGTGTTTAATGGGTTTGGACTTTCGAACCCGGCTAAACTCATCCTACCAAGATTTTAGTTTAGGCAAATAAGTTGCGCTTGAAATAAACTGTTTTTAGGCAAACAAGATTTTAGAATGCATGCATTTAAAGTTTCAAAACACCAAACACACTAGACACATCAAACTCCCTCTCTAACCAGCTTTTAAAGTGGTAGCGGTCAGGGCGTTTAGGCTTCCAAACCCATCAAACGAGTTTTTAAGTTAAATACGTTGCATTTGAAATAAAGCCACTTTTAAAGTGCGTTTACTAACAGCAAGCAAACACCCTCTAGCCAAACAAACACTTAATTAAGCTTTAATGGTACAAAATCTGACCTTTGCATAGGCTCGAACAATCTTGTTTCCTGAGCTTCTACAGTAAGTCCAGAGGACAAGTTTTACTCCAGTCGCAGTTAACATAATGGCAGATAACCAAATCAATTCCTCTAGGCTCATTTTCTCGAAAGGTTTGTCCTTAATCAGTTGTTCTACAGCCTGGATCAGTACTTGAAAGCCTGCATAAAAAACACACACTCTGTTAAGTTTGGTCGGATTCAGCTTTTTACCAAACAATACAAAATGATTCTGGTGGAATTCATTCATTCAGGACATACCAAGAGTTGCCATGATAGCGGCGAAAATAATGATGCCTACCGGCTGAACTCTCAATTTGCCAATAGGGTATTTGTAGATGTTTATGTTTTTCATGGACAAATGTGTGAACCATAGAATAGCACCAGCCATTAGATCAAGCAGAGAATCTAGAGTTGATGCTGCAATTGCCAAGGATCCACTTTTTATCGTCGCATAAATCTGCACTTCAATTATTTTTCAGAAACATAAACATATTCCTACAAGTAACTGTTTTAGTGAAACTGGTTGATTTTAAAGCAAGGAAAAATTCACCTTAAACACAAGCAGAAAAATATTTGCCCAGTTAGAAATGTTGATTGCTCTTTCATGTTGTGTTTCTTCTTGGTGCTGCAACTCTTCATCATTAACATGAGTAGAAACTAAAGAATCAACTGCATCAAAGGACCTCAAGGTGGCAAACTGTTTTTCATAGTACTCCTTCTCCCCTGAAAAAATGGAACTGATCAACACACTTGTCTTAATTTTTTAACTGATAAAAAATTAAATAAACCATACAAGCCTTTTTGTTCAAACAATATGTATGTATGCCTGCAAATTAATGTGGACAAAGGCAATAAATATATATATATATATATATATATATATATATATATATATATAGAGAGAGAGAGAGAGAGAGAGAGAGAGAGAGAGCTCTTAATTTGAGGCTTACCTTCAATTAAGCCTGTGGTTTTGGAAAGGTCGAGTTCAAATGGAGCCTCAGGATCAATGCCGGACCGGACTTTTTCAGGCAGTTTTGAGAAGAAATCACATCTTAGGCGATTAACTAAAATCTCGCGACGCTTTAGGTTTTGCTCAGGAGGCTCTTCACTTGACAAAAATGGAGTTTTGACATCCATTTTTACTCACAATTTCAAGCAAAGATAAGGGTGAGAAATGACACTTTTTAATTAGTGCCCCATATGAGAGAGGTGTTTATGCATGCCTCCTTCATTCATTCACTTGTGCTTTATAAACAAAAAAAATGACAATTCATATAATTTGGAAGGACAAAAAGTAAATCCTGTTTATTTTTTTTATACATACCAAACATTAAGCAAATTCATCAATCAGTATCCCAGTAGAAATTGAACGATCCATAATCCATGTGTAGACTGACCCAACAAGTATGTTGAATTACCTCCTTACCTAGAACGTTAACCTATTAACTATTAAGTCGAGACTCCACCATACTTATAATTAACACATTTATACTCTTGAATTTATCGGATGTGGAATTTATGTCCAGCACATTTTGAAAAGTATGATAAAGATAGAATTAGGTTTGGACAGAGAAACTGGAAGAGGAAGGAAAAAGATGGGATTAGGCTTGGAAGGTTTATCTCACTTGAAGAACACAGCCAAAACACACATGCATGTATTTTAGTGCATGATACATGTGAGATCTGAACAACTTTTTATGGATTTCCTCTCTTTTTTGTCTTCTGCTTCTTGTTGTTTTTAAGTCCTTATTTGTTTATGTTTTGTAAGATAAATTATTACTTGAATTTTTTGTGTTGGGAAACTTTAAAAAATATAATGTGAATATGCATGAGATTTTTTGATGGTCTTGCAACACCTGTTTTTTCGTAGCCATGGCTTATGTAAGGCCTCAGAACCCTTTGACTGTGTCTCTGCATGTCTCTATACAGATATAGGATCCTCTCTATTACACTTTTTACAGATTAGATTCTCTTAGTTAAATATTTCCTTCTATTTCTCTTAATACATTTTTAACGACATTATATTTAGCGACATAGTAAAATTCATCGCAAGTAATTATGTTTATTTTACCATCACTAAAAGTAATATATATATATATATATGTTGGAAATGGGTTTGATAATGATAAATATTAAAATATTTTAAGGTTTAATTTAATGTGGGACCTACACTCCGGAAATGTCGGGTCCATGCACCAATGCGTTCTACTCCGCAAAGAGTATAATGTGGTATATTTATGTGATCAAATCCATTAAGAATTGAATGAGAAAATTGACTCTAAACTCACTTACTTGAAATGTTGTAAATTGCAAAAGTCCAACATAGGACATTATAGGAAAAAAATGAGAAAAACATATATATAGGATGTTTGCTCAATAGGAAGGGCGCCAAGGGGTACCCCACTTTTGTAGAAGGGAGATGACCTAGCCAAGACTTGGTTCAAACCCACGTGCACCGCAGTCCAGTCGGGGCGGGTGGTGATATATATTTTTTGGATAAAATCTATTTAATGTTTTATCAGATTTTGTTAAAATAATTATCATGATATTACGTAGTTTTGCCAACGGTTTTACGCGCCAACGGTAATGAACCGCGAAATTATTCCTATAAATAATCCATGCGGGCGCCTAAAAGAATTAATTATTTTTTCCCGTTCTGCATAAGTTTTTCCCGTTTCTGTTTCTTCCCGTTCTACTCCCTTTCCGATGCAGATTATTCTGTTTCTGCAAGTTTGATGCACAAACAACATGCGATAAGTTTTTCCCAATTTTTCTTCATGCATGCATCATTACTATTCATTAGGTTCAGTACATAACATAGAATTGCGTTCCAAGTGTTCTTAATTTTGAAGTGTTTCTAATTAAAAATTGAAAATCCGTTTTATCTTGGGAAGCAATTATTCAATTAATCATTAGCATCAGTGAGGGAATAAATTTGCTTTAAGGAGACTTTGTGAATTCAAAGGACTCGGATTTATCTATTTCATAATTTTGAGAATCTGAATTTAATTTTTATTTTCTAATTTCGACTTTTATATATATATATATATATATATATATATATAAATATTACTATTATTACAGTAATACAAAAATATATATATATATATATATATATATATGTGTGTGTGTGTGTGTGTGTGTGTGTATTTTTGTGAATTAGGAGAACATTACTCTCTTAAATATGTATTTAGCGACACTTAAAAGTAACATTTGTGTATTTTTGTGAATTGGGGAAACATTACTCTTTTCGTTTTCTCTCTTTATAACCCATCTTATTACAATTCAATTCTAAGGATACATTCATTTTCGAGGCCTAGAGTAAAGGAAGAGATCTTTACCATTAAATTATCACATTTGATTTTTAACTATCAATTGTTAAAAATTAGTTATAATTGTGGAAAATTATATTTATTGAAACACGACTCTAATCGCCCATCAATGCGTTAATCACTTAGAAAAAAAATCTAATTTATATAAATAAAATAATACTTTTTTCATCAATAATATATAAAATGACATAATATACTCATTAAATTTGTCATTACAATTGCGTTACCATGCCCTCCTAACTAACAATTGATTCTCGTTCCTCCAAAAAGAGTTTTATTTGATTTTGTAAGTCAATTTTAAAATTCTAAATTTGATATGAATTTATTTGATTTTAATAAATAAAAATTTAATTTTATAACTACTTAAAAGGTAATAAAAGGTACAACTAAGTTATTTTGAAAATTAAATAAATTTACATATCAATTTTAATTTTTAGATGTTAGCAAATTAAGTAGGATCGAAGTAAGTATCACCTTTGTTGCGTTTGGATTGGGGAAATGGAATTGGTAAATGAATGAAATAGAGAAAGTAATAAAATGGTGAGTGAAAGATTCATTCTATTCTTAACTAAAATTAGTCATTTCATACCCTCAACCAAGTAATAAAATTCAAAATTTTGGTACGAATGAGAATGGTTCGTTTCATTTCAATAAAACAACCAAACACAATTTTTGTCATTCCATAGGAATAAATCATTTCATTCTTACCTTTATTCCTACAATCCAAACGTAAACAGTATTAAGTATTACTCTACTATAACAATTTTTTTTCATTTTTTTAATCTATAAAAGTGTCGCTTTTGTTCTAATATTATCATTTTTATTTTAACAATATCAACATCCTTTTAAAAGGTCGTTGATAATACCAGAGCAATATTTATATTGTCAAAGTAAATATACATTTAACGATAGTTTTACACTTGTTTTAACAACAATTTGTATTTTCAGGGATACTTATTATTTTGGCTGCATAATTATTGCTTTGACATTATCGATGGCCTTTTAAAAAGATCAACATACGAAGGAATATCCCTAATAATTATAAAGTTTATAAATGAGATATTTTTTGAAAGGTTGTTGATAATGTTATAGTAATATTTATGGATTAGGATCTCTTCCATTACACGTATTCTTCAATTTTCTTTAATACACATTTAGCGACACATATAATATTTAGTGGCAAAACAAAATTTATCACAAAGAATATCGTTGAAAATGTCACTAAATATAATGTATAGCTAAATGTGTATTAAAAAAAAATTAAAGAATAAATATAATTGAGGAGGTTCTAATTTACTATTTATATTATCAGAGTAAATATACATTTAGCTATATTTTTATATTTATTTTAAAAAAAATATAAATTTTCAACTACAATTATTGCTATCCCAGCACTTGTCAATATCCTTTTGAAATTGAGAGACCAAGGATTATAAATAAGTCAAGTTGATGTGACGTCGTAATTATTACTCAGTACGAGCAGTTGGTTCCCTATGGGGCAGTCAGCACAATATTTGGATTTATTTGTAGTTTTTTTAATCAGTTAAAAACGATTAAAATATATTAAATATGTAAATCTATTATAATTCACGAAAAAGATTATAAGTGATGAAGGAAAAGTATAAATATAATTTTTTCAAACCGTTAAAAGATGAAATCAGGAAGATGTGTTTATAATTAACTACTAATATGTTCTTACTTGAACACTAGTTAATGTTAATCTCTTTTATAATTAAAATAATATATATGTGGACAAATATTTAATCAAGTTGAATTGAGACCAATGGTGTAAATGAACCGAGTCGAGTCGAGTATTGAATTGTTTGGATTTGGCTCACAAAAATATTTATCAAGTATAAAATAAGGTTTAATTGAGACTTGTTTAGCCATCGAGTTGAGCACAATCTCATCGAGCCCGAGCAGTTTGAACTTTTCCAACGAATATGATTAGAGTATCAATAGAAAATTAGAATTTGAGTAGGTACGAGTAATTTATTGAACTTTAAAATTTTTTCATATTTGAATCATTTATATTTCGAGCCAAGTTCGAATCGAACTTTTAGTTGAACGAGTACGAATCGAGCCCGAACGGTTTCCTCAATTTACAGCCTTAATTGAGACTAACGTAAAAATATACTCCCTTCGTTCCTAAATAAGTGACGTTTTAGAACAAAAAATTTGTTTCAATTTATTCGTCGTTTATAACTTTCTAGGAGAATAAATTATTTACTTTCCTATATTACCCTTACCTTCTCTCACTGTCCCAAGAAATTTTAATATTTAGTATTAATAGTTTTCAACTTCCCATAAAGGGGTAGTGATAGAATTTCACACAGATTTTAATTATAAAATAATAGTATTAAATGACTTTCTTAATCTATGTGCAAATGGAGGGAGTATGCAATAAAAAAAAAATTAAAGTGAGACCTTTCTTAATTCCTACCTATCCCACAATCATAATTCGGTTAAAAAATTTCGCAATGTATAACCGGACTCTTTTACATTTTTAGATTTGTTTAGCCGTATCAATTTGTATATTATATTAATCCAAATCTCTTGGATTAATAATTTTTTCAGAAATAAATTTAGTTTGCCGAACAAAAAAAATAAAATGTTCTTATTTAAAATCAAAATTGGCTCAGTTGCCACTAATGATGTGACTCAAAAAATAAATACCCATAACAATAACGGTACAAGATAAAACTTATTTTTTTCTTCTCCAAATCAACTACTCGCAATAATTGTATATGAAATATCTGAGGTACAATAATAATAATAATAATAATAATGAAAAGTTAGGTGAACAACCTGCAGGCTGCAAATATAAATATATAGATTATGAGCAAGGATCAAATGCGTACTCTTTATCTTATTTATTTATTTATCTTCATCACTTTTAAGCGACGGTTTTCGATTAAATACAATGATAAATACACTTTAACGACGGATAATATATAACGTCGTTAAAAGTATAGACGACGATTGTATAATCAAACCATCGCTAAAGAAGATAAGATGATAAAGAAGATAAGAGTATGATGACTGATCCGGACTGATTATGATTATATACCTAACATGTCCAAGACTAAACAATTATAAATATAAAATTGATATTTTCACATGAAAATCGTCGCTGAAAATCGTTGTTATAGATCCTATAGCGATGGTTTTCACCGTCGCTATATATTTATAACAAAGCTTTTCATGTGAAAATATTAAAAAATATTGTGGAAATATCAATTTTCTTATAAATATCATACTCAATTAATTAATTAATTACTTTAAGTAGTCAAGTTATGGCCATCAAACCATATATAAGGTTAATTTTGACATATTGAGATGCTTAAGTATAAATAATAAAGAGTACTGGTGAGATGTTCTAGTGCCTAGTGGCGTGGGGATTATAATATATTTTTCAACATCCAAATAATAATATATTAATATTCCATTCGTCCTCAAAAAAAATGACTTGGGTTATAATTTTTTTCCTCAAAAGGATGATTTAAGGTATAAAAAATAAGAAATAAGTATGTCATTTATTAGGATCTAATAGTATAAAAAATATATTTTTTACGTAATATTGTAGAGTCACTAAGGATAAATATGAAAAAAAATTATTCTTTTTTCCTCGTTTTTGTTTTTAATTTATATGAAAAATATACTTATGACATCCTTTCGAGGATAGAGAGTAATAATTATGGGTCATCTTGATATTTGTCATACAATTAAAATAGTACTCCCTTTGTTCATGTTAGAGTGTGACTTGGTGGGTGCAGTAACAATTAAAAGGGTTAAAGTCCAAGTTAATTTATGATTTCCTTATCCAATTTGGCTTTCTATTTTTGTTCCTTAAATCCTATTCAATTATGAGACTTATTACAGTTATAAGTAATCTCTACATATAATTTCTATTCCAATCGGGGATCGGATGTGGTATATTTGGAGGGTGTGATGAAATTATAAATATAGCTTGATTTCTGGCATCTACACATTATCTAGTTTTATGCACTAGAGCAATTACAAGCTTACATTGTTGACGTTTTCTGATTTGTACTTATACTCACATCGGAGTTATTCCTCGACGGTCCCGACCGTCAAGCTTTTTGGTGTGATCATTTGTTCACTGTGCATGTTAAATTCGTTGTTTGGTAATTCAGTTAGCGGACATATTTTGGCGTTAACAGTTCCAAAATTAGAGCTACATTTGACTTTTGAAGTCAAACAGCGACGTATTAAATTTCAAAATTAGTATGACATTTAAAAATTAAGAATAAAATAAATTTATGATTAGTAATTATTGTTATATACTATACAATTATAATAATTATATCAATTAAAATTAAATAAATTCACATTAATTTAAAATTTAATATGTTCTCATTTAATCATAAAAATTAAATTATATCTCTAATTTTAGAATAAATAGAGTATTACTACTATTAATGATTGGTAAGTTGGATCAACAATTTAAAATTGTGTGCCAAACCTGGTGACCAGAACAAAAGAGTTGGTAGCGTTGGAGACTTTTTGAAATAAACGTACCAAAAATAAAAATGATAAATGAATTGAAAAGAAAAGAAAAGTTTCAAACATGATGAAACTTTTTGCTTTTGCTTTATGCTCCCTCAATTCAAATTATAAGATTTCAAATATTTTACAATTTAAACTTAACATGTATTCATTTAGATTAAGTCAATATAATTATAAATATAATAAATTATTTAAAAATATTATTAATTATAAAATTTATTGTTTTAAAACTTAAATGAATCGTGTTAATCTTAAATTTCAAAATATTTTAAATTAACTTTTAAAAAGTCAATATTAATCTTATAATTCAGAACAGAGGAAGGAGTATTTCTCTACTTGAATAAGCATAGTAACGCAAGTATAAAAATAATAGTGTTTTGCTTACTAAAGAATAAATACTAAAAGTGGTTACTAAATGATGTGTATGCTTGTTGGTTATGACCAATAGGCCTACTCTTCAACTAGTTACAAGTAGACACATTATTTTGTAACCCGTCTGTTATTTTAAAAAAAATTGTAACCATAACATTACTCATATAAAAATGGCTATCTATGCCACCTATAAGGCTACAAATGCATACTCGAATGAATTATATACATAAAGAGATTTGACTTTCATGAAATTATCACTCTTTATTACATATAAATTATCAAATGCATTACTCTATACTCAAGATTATTTATAGTCACCTCTAGTTTAAAAGTGATTTTTCGACACCTACAAGTGTGGTTTCATAAATGTAAGTGTAACAAACAAATTCAATGCAGTCCAAGTTGAACTAGAGTCCACTCCACTTGCCTAAAAACAATTAGTTTAGCTTCAATGACTATATTCTTCTTTAGAAGGTCATTTTTGTCAAACTCTGATTGAATTCTTTTGGTTCCTAATCAATTACCAAGCAATATCACACCAAAATATTTTGAACTTTTTTTTCACCAAGATGAGTGCTATATATTTTATATACTCACTCTGTTCCAAAAAAAAAAGAAAAAGTCCTTCTACAGGGACATTTTTTAGTGATATTTCTAGTGACATTTTATTTATTTATTTATTTTTATTTTTTTTGTAGTACCTCCCAAAAAATATATAGTATTTATTCCAACTGGAATTTTTATAAAAAATAGTGTTTTAGGTATAATTTGGATACATACAATAAACAAGGTCTATACAGTCTGTACAACCCTATTTCTTGTATGTATCCAAATTACACCTAAAACACTATTTTTTACAAAAATTTCAGTTGAAATAAATACTATACATTTTTTGGGAGGTATTCCAAAAAAAAAAACCAAAAAAAAAAATTAAAAAAAAATGTCACTAAAAAATGTCCCCCCTAGACTTATTGAAAAATATAAGATTGTTACTTAAAAATAAGAGGGAAGGTTGTTGAGATACTACGTGATAATAAAGTGTAACATTCAAACCTAAAGAAAATTGCGAGTAAAATGAAGATGAACATGTATCTAAGATAAAGAAAATATATTATATATAATTTATTCTCTGGTTATGTTTGTTTGCAAAGGAAAAAACTATTCGATAAATCAAATACTAAAGCATAAAAAGTTGCTAAAACTTTCTTTTGAGGGAGATTATTGTGTACCAAATTACAAAGTGCTCAGACTTCCATTACTTGGATAAACCTTCTCGACCCTACATCAAAAGATAGAAAATCTTAGGCTGCAAACAGATTGTATTTTCCAGTAGTGTCTATCTTATTGCAGATGCGATCACCCTCAATATGATCATCAGCAGATTTATTTGAAGAAAGGTTCGCATCAGCTTCCTTCGTTGACAAAGGATCTGATTTATAACCATTTGCGAGAGCTACTGGGCCACCAAAATGAAAAAGGGAGAAGCCAGTATTTCCAGTGTGTGATTTGTCAGAGTCTCCATTTTGCTCACCTTCTGCATTTGGCACTTTTCTGGTTGGAATGACCCGACGCATATTAGCTTCACGATTAGCTTCTTTAACCCCACCTAGATTGGAAACTTTTGCATCCTTTGAGTTAATGCCATTGGTCAGAGCAACTGGCCGGTAAAATGGCAACTGGGAAGTGTTAAGGATGGGAGGAGCCAAATGCTGTAGGCCACCATATTGCATGAAATGGGAGTTCCCATTCATACCATATCTAAAAGAGCTAGCAAATACATAGTGGTTGGGGTGGGGCAAAGGCATCATACCATTTGCAGGAGCTGCTGGCCAAGAAACTGGACTTTGATGATAATAATTCATTGAAGGAGGTTGAAACACTGGAAATGGTATGCTTTGGGAGTGCATCGGTGGAAGAAAACCTTGAGGTTGTGAAGCCATATTACTAACATCTGGCTTTCCATCGTCATACTTTTGGGCAATTGTTTTTGCTAAATTTCCTGAAGTGTAGATTCCTCCACTGTCCACTGCACTTTTTCTGAAAGGCTCTACATCCACAATTTTCTTTTTATCCATCCCAATTTCTTGACATTCATGAAAGCCATTTCGAAGGCGTCGTAAAGTTTTTCTTCCTTCCGAGTGTAGGCTAGAATCTTCTGAATCAGATGTGGATGAGGATTCGGGATTTTGGGGGTTTGAAGATGACCCATTGCTGTCTCCCTCACTAAGGCACGATGAGAAGCTATCAGAATTCGATGTGCTGCTCATAGACAGGTCTGTAGTCCCAGTTAAAGAAGGTAATGTCATAGGAGACATCTTAGCTTCCTCATCGTTGCTTCCTTCGAGTACTGAGGGGTTTTTGATTCAAAATGGAATCCATTCTGGCAGTTTTTGTCCATTTCTGGCCTACATTGTCTTGATTCTTTTAAATTATCATCCTTGCATTTGATTCCAACAGTGTTCCCATTGACTTCATCACAGCTAATGGCACCAGGCGATTCAAGAGGGTTTTCGGGTTCAGTAACTTCAGCATTGAAAGTGCAGCTCAGGGTAACATCAGATTCTGAGATGCTCCGGGGGTAATTCTTCTGTGATTCCATAGGTTCCCAGACTTGCTTAGTATGAGGTGAATTGTTCCCTGCAACAAACTTGGTTCTGGGTCTTCCACCACACTCCCATGTAATCTACTTGAGTGTACTTGTTTCCACTATTATATGGTTTGGACATATCCGAAGCAGATTCAGTCTTACAAACAGATTTGCGCTCCTGTCCTACTCGGGTCACTGAACAATGAGACTCTAGCTTTGCTCTGTAATCATTGTGCTGGTAGCAGCTACAAGCATGGAAGTCATATCTGTCGCTCAGTCTGTTGGAACAGTTTAACCTATTGGCAAACTTAGGACCACTGATTCTAGGATTGGACTTTCCAGCATTACTTCTAGATTGCTTATTCAATCCACATTGCTCAAATTTGCTAACCATGCCCCCACTTTCGCAAACAGCTGCAAATCGCCTTCTATCGGACCACTTTGAGGTTGGATCCGGTTGAAATTCTTTCTGAAGTTTCGGTCTACGACGATAATATTTTAAGTGATAGACTCCAAATGAACCATTCTCATCTTTAATAGAGCTAAAGACCCCATCAGGACTGTCATCAGAGTGATCATGCATATTTGAACTGATATACCCATTTAAAACTTGTTCATCCTGAATATCTGGGGACGCAGGTCTGGATGACATAACGTCACCTGTTCCACTGATAATTGGATTGTCATTGTCAATGGCATTAGGCTCCTCATCAACACATGGTGTTGATTTTTCAATTCTAACATCAGGATCTACATACTGGTTTGTTTGAGAACATTTCTTCTCTCTGTCTTTTTCCTTCTCCCTTAATCTCTCTTTTCTTCTGAGTTTTTTTTCCCTTTCTTTCATTCTCCTCCTTTCCTTTCGTTCTTCTTCTTCACGCTTTTCCTTCTCTTCTTCTTCAAGAAGTTTCATCTAACGACAAAAATTAAACAGGTATCAGGATTATCCCTCTGAAAATAGATCACTCTATGAATAGTTACTATTACCTGTTTTTCCAATGTGAGAATTTCCTTGCATGCAACCTGAACACGTGCTTCCAGCAATTTTAGTGCAAGAGATACAAAAATGCTGTGCGCATTTTGACGCGCTGTCCCTTCTCTGAAAGCCTTTTCAACCTGCAGAGAAAATATGCCACTGCATTATTAAAATATCCATACATGAATGCATACAATTGCAGATGCATAGGCAAAAACCAACATAAAATGTAATAGTTGACATAGGAATGCTTTCATGCGCGTTTGCTAAGTTGATAAATTTGAGAAAGGAACAAAATATTTGAATAATGTATTTATCATAACAAAAAAAAAAAACACAAGGCTGCCAACAGTTCAACACCCCTGCAATGCTTGCCTTTCCGCAACTATTTTTAATTCAGTATATAAAGAGTCATAGGCTAGGACTCTTATAAAGGAAACTTTGCTTCTATATGGTTGCATAGCGAAGCACAAAGCCATTGCTCAGACATTTGGGAAATGGAGACACCATAATAACTGGTTCCAAGATGATATACAAGATCTAAAGAAAATATACCCCTCCTCACCCCACTCCCCAAACACACCCTAGTTTTTTGAATTGTGATTTACTGGTCACGAGACCTCAACGTTGGTGTGTCAGTTGATTGGCGTTCCCCACTCAGAGCCCGTTTTGGCTGAGCTTCTCGATGGACTAAATGCACTTTTAAATTAAAATTGGGAAGGTTTTGGTATTTGATGACGCTCCAAGATCATTTTGAGTAGAGATTTGGACTCAAAGCACTAATGGTTGAAGCAGAAGATTTGTGAATCTGTGCTTTTGGCTGAAGCACTATTAGGCAAAAGGACAACGTAAAAATTTATCCTAAAATTATTTAAGGAAAATAAAAATCATACCATGCACTTGCCTATAAGTTTGTAAATTAATTTTTTTTACATAATCAAATACTATTTTAACTTTCTCATGAAAGTACTTTTGTTAAAAAATCTAAATTTAGAAGCATCTTCATCTCACCGCACCCCTCTACCAAACATGCACTAAAAGAGACAGGAGAGATAAATGATATTTAAGCAAGAACTAAAATCTATCTAATAATCAAATAAAAACAAAAAATGACGACTACAATGACATCTTCAGTAGACTGAACATACTTGTTCCTTGAAAATAACGGTTGCAGCATCTAGAAGAAATTCCTGTGCAAGTTCAGGACTCTTCGCATGTTTTTGGGGACGGGAGCATTCTCCATCCAGTTCATTTCCATCCTTGTCCATGGAATCATCATCCTGCAAATGAAATGGCATTGTACATCATGAAAGAGAGTTAAAGAAAAAGTAAAGCTATTTTTTAACACCCAAGAAGAGAGATACTAAGCCTCACAAAACCTGATTACCTCTTCTTCCTCGGCCTCTTCAGCATGCTCAAAAAACCTTCTAATGCTTTCTCCTCTTGTAATTGTGACAAAACCATCACCAACAACTAGCCTGCAATGAACACATTGTTGCCCCTTTAATGCATGAGCTCTTACAGAAAGTTCAGTGCAGCGTCCATCCATTTTCCATGCCCTTAGAGTTATATAGCATGCATTTACTCCAGTAAGATCTAGGCCCTTCACTTGAACCTTTTCCCTTAAGCCAACATTTTCAAACTCCAAAATGTCAGATTTTCCTTCTCCACTTCCAACTGCCCATTCAAAGTGATGGTATGTTCCAAAAGTGTCTGTGAAGGTTTGGTGCCAATCAGCTTGGACTGTGTCGTGGGATACCTACACAGAACAAGAAAATACAATTGCATCAGGCCAGTCGCAAAATTGGTACGACTCTGACATGCAACTGAATCATCCAGACCACAGTTTTACCTATTTGAACTAATTTATAGAAAACTATATGGAGATCAAACTGTTACTGAATCCTACGTATGAGTGTGTGAGATATGAGCTTGTGTAAGCAAGAAACGCACCTCATACTGAAAGCTTGTATCTGATACACAAAACCAACTGGTGCAGCGAGGTTCTCTTCGTACACGCTTTAGCTCCTTTAATTCCTTGAACTCCCGAATAACATTCCTTCTGCAGTCTCTACAAAACCTCTTGCTATCAAACCTGTCACATAAGACTACATCATTTGGTTGACCAGTTATAAACTAAAACTTTATGGCCAACTTCTAAATTTTAGCCTTTCCTCTTATTTCAAAGCACTTTTAAGTTATCTGGAGAAAATAATTGTGTGGTTTTAACTCTCTTCTAACAGACTATTAAACTACTTCATAATGACTTTGGTGACCGCATACATAACCAACTGTACCCTAGCCAAATTGACCTAGAGAAGATATAGATGCCCCGTCAAGGCCCAAACCCGTCCCCCCAAACCCTCACCCACTTTTTTCCATAAAAATGATGTAAGAAAAAGCACACAAAAAACATTCACATCACTGGCTAAGCTTCTAGGTCATCCCAAAAAACTTGCTTCCCCATTCTGAAAAGTCCATGCTCCACCTATGACCCATCCTCATCAATTATAATTTCTTCCCTAAAATTTCCCACAGCCTTTCTTTTGTATCCACACAACTCTACCTAAACAACTGCTAACCAACCTTTTCTGACTCACTTGTTGGCTTTCAATTTGACATACAAAGTTACAAACCAACTCAACTCAACAAGAGTCTTATCTGAACTAAATAGTTGACTCGTTACCTCATTGTCGTCCCTTGATGTTTGACTTGTACTACCTACTAGGTGATATTTTCTCTCTTATAAAATTTACTTAGCATAAGTTATTTTAATTGCCTACATTCTTAAGCAATTCTAAACCTCTTTGGCTTTGCTCGACATTTGATCTGCACTACCTCGATGGTTTTTTCTTCTGGTAGGTAATTTTGGCTATAAGTATGGGGTTTGGAACCACTGACCTTGAGGTTAGGACTCTGCCATTTCTCCTACCCCTTGGGGTTCTCCTCGGTGGTTTTGTATTCCTCTAATAGTTACTTCCATGTGTTACAGTTTTGTCCTACTCTCCCAACCCAGTAGGATCCCTAGTTTGTTTTTATTATTTGAAGCATTATTATTAGCCAATAGCATACATCATGGAACTTCATTCTACTAGTTGACAATAAGGGAAACAAATGAAGGATCCCCTACAACTAGAACATGACTTCACTTGCTCCTTAACTTAATTACAGCTTCAATACACATGCCTTTATTTGCCAAAATATGTATTTTGTGTTCTTTTTCTACACACTTTTTTCAATACGTAACTCTCTTTCTACTGTAGTGTGCGTGTGTGTGTGTATAGTCTCCCTGGCACAAACTGCATTCATGCGACAAAAAAAAACTATCACAAACATGTGAAAGTAAAATTTAAATATTTAGGTTAGAGATATTAGGAAGGGTACAGAAAGCTTCTTTTTTGAAGAGAGAATGGGTGAGAAAAATTGGGATAGAAAAAATAATCAGAGAGTGAACAGACTAATCGATCAAGTTAGTTACAACTCCTTTCTCCCTCATTACAATATAGATATGTCTAAGGGTTTGTTTGTGTGTTGGTTTTCATAGATGTGCAAAACTCCTATAGTCCTGCTTTTTTTTCTTCTATTGATTATCCTTCTCATAATCCAGAAATTGGAGGTCTACCTCAAGAACTTGGGCTGCAAGTAAAGTAACAGCCTTCAACAATCAAGACTCAGTTTAGTTCAATAAAAAATAAAATTATGAAGTGGCACTCCAATTTATTCCTCTACTCTTATCCGTAGAACAACGGAATCAGAATATCACTTTATAGTTTTTCATAGGCCATTCCAAAAATATCAATGTCAAAGTTTTTTGAAAATGATACCTAATAAAACCAAGCCTAGCTTTCATAATCTTCAACCCAGTAATTCCACATAACCTTTTTTTATCTTTTGAAACCCCTGGTATCTAGACATTTTGTCAATACGAGTAAACTGAATGTTGGGAAATTGGGAATACTGTTGCGCAAATGGAGAAAGGATTTTACATGTCTTCTCTGGTCTAAGAAGCTTTCTCAGTAGAGATTAGGGTTAACTTTGAGATGCCTAGCATTTGCAACTCTCCTAACTGAAGCAAGACCCTGTTGTACCTACGTTTTATGGAATAGAGAATCAAAACTTTTGCTTAACATTCGCAATGATGCAGTGTAAAATAGTTGAAAATGATAGATTTTGCCCATCTCCGAAAAGAATCAGCCACTCACAGTGTTTTGAGATCATATCACAAATATCACTCACGCCCGCAAACAAAAGAGAGCAATATAAAACTTGTCTCTAATTTCAATAATTAATAGTCTAGTAATCTCTAAGTTGTTGACATTACATTACTATAATGCTGACTGAAGGATTAGTTAGATGCATGCTATGACTTGTTTTCACAAAAAGAGAACCAAATGACATACCTCTAGAAGCGTGTTAACTTTAGTGCGGAAGAATCTTGTGCAATCCCACGTACTATTCACCCAACGACGTGTCCGAACTACAATCCTTGTGTGATGAGAACCGAGCTCAATTCCACGGTGCGAAGCAACTATAAAATCTCTCAGTATTTGGGAGCTCTCTTTATTGACAGTATACTATTACTCTCTGTTGGAATTCTGAAAACTCATCAATCCCTTATTCACAGAGACATGGGGTGAAGTGGTTAAAACCACTTCCTAAAATCTCTACAACAGACAAGTCAAAACACTGTTTAAAACTTGAAAAGGAATTGACCAAATCTACTGGGTAATCTGACCAACAACCAAATTAATTGACCCTAAAGGCGCCCATTTGGATACCCAAAATCCAACATCTCCAACTCTCCCAAGGCGCGGAAGACGTAATCATCACATCCGCCAAAACCAACTCAAACCAAAACTTATAAATCTTTAGTTACCGGACCGTGTGACTGCTTAGTTCACCTGCAATCCGAGAGCTCTATATCAAACCCGTTAGGGCCAACATAAAGACATTTACCCTTCTAAAGAAAACAGTGTGGGAGCTCTCACGCCAAACTCAATTAGTTCACGTATAGGCACCATAAACTCAGAGTACCCCCACACATTTGAATTTTCACTAGGTTAAGTATCTCTAATCCCTCAGAGAACCATAATTAACCACCTTTGGGCCCAAATCCATTTCATATCTCACTTATTACTATATCGTGTAATAATCGCTATCGAAGCGCTATAGTTGTCGACAATAAGTGCAGAACGAGGTGAAATCAAATTATCTTCCATTCGCCCTAATACTACTCAAATATAAATTAACTGTTTTTCCATAATCGGTCCTTATAATCTCATCAATCCTAACCTTATGAATCGAAACCAAAGTAGCAACACTAATCTATGTCTTTAAAGTATAGTCAAAGATCACAAAGAGTTCTTGATGTAGGAATAAAGATCTTGTCTCATGTGACTCACACCAGAAGAAAACAGGATTCATTCTCTCACCTCCTTTACATGATCGCTAAGCACATGTAATATTCTCACAACATACTATTCTATATTCATTTTGTGCGGACCTCAATATAGTCACTCCCGAGTGCCTAACTCGAATATTTCAAATTGCTCGCTTATCAAAGCGCCCACATTTAAAATTTCAGCGTCCCGGTTATCATGTCACAAACAGACAATCTCATCTATATGAGCATATGTCCTATGGCCATACCTTAGTTAAATTAAGCTTCATAAGCGCTAATTGAAATTCAAATTGCTCGCTTTCCCAAGCCTTAAACTCTAAAACTTCAGTATCCGGCTATCAAGACAAAGTTAATATAGATGGCGGGGCATACTATATTCGCTTAATCCAAACTAACCTCATCTTGACACATGCCAAGGTGACATAATATTTTATTTTGCTCGCAAGCACCAATTGATTGCTATCTAAAGCATCAATAGTCGCTACTCAAAGCGCTAATAAATAAATTGTCTCAACCTTGCTCGTTTTTCAAAGCTCCAAGGGTGATTGCTCATGTGAGTGAGTCAATCAACCTGTTGACATATATTTAGTGTGTGCATATCCAATAGGGTAAAATACAGTGACACCCCCTCTAGATAACTTTAATAACACTCATCTCCCCTCCATTTTTTTAAGTAACAATTAGTACCCTTGCAAGTTTTTAGGGTGGACTAAATAGATAAAATTATATATTTACCCTTGTATGTTATCAAATTTTATTTTCTGAATAATATATATATACATATGTTTAATTATCTTTTTTTAATACAATACATTTTAATTATAGTTTTATTTGTAATTAAGACTATTTTCGTTCAAATAATTTAATTTAATTAACACATATTTTTGACAAGTGATACAAATATTAAGAATTTTAAATTAAATTATTATTGGAGGTTTTCTAATTAAAGTGATTGAGTATGTTGATAGTTTAGTTTTGGTGTTTAACAACAAAATTACTATTTAAATTCTTAGTTTCATATTATGATTTTTATATGCTAAATTTTCTTGAGCATATGTCAAAATTTAAGATGTTTATTATTTTAATTACATTTTTAGTATCTGAGTTTGTGTTGTTTCAATTTATACAATATTGAATAAAAGAACATATAATAATATTTATTACCACCTCTATCTTATTAAAAGAATTTTTTAAATGTATTTTTTTTTTTTTTGAGTAATAGCATTTGTCATTTTTATTGTAAATAATTATGATTAAGTGTGACTTATGTTTAGTTTAATATTCGAGAAAAATAATTAATATATTTTTTAATACTTTATTATATGAATAATAAGATTAGTTATGTAATAATAAGTTTATATTACGTAAATTTTAATATTTGGGAAAAATAATTATAATTTTTTTGCGTTAATTTTGTACTTTTATGCTTATTAAAATTTTACTTATTAATTACAAAAATATATTTGAGCGTATATTACATAAATTTTAATCTTTAAGAAATTTAATTAGCAAAATGTGTAATGACTTTTTTTTTCTTGATAAAATAAATATTTATTATTTTTGACATTGATGTTATTTATTGCACAAATTCATGATTTAATTAATTATATCAAGTTAAGTAAAAATTATAACATACAAATTTATATTTAATGGATATATTAAACATTATAACTTGAGGATATATTAGACATTACATTAAAACTATTTTTGAATATTAGTTGGTTAACCACACTAGGGGTAGTGAATTTTATATATTATAGACTAGAGGGGTACTGACTGTTACTTGAAAAACTAGAGGGATGGTGAGTGTTATTATGGTTATCTACAAGGGGGGTGTCAATGTATTTTACTATCCAATATGCATAATAACTGTGTGAACTATTACTATTTATCATATGCGCAAAATCATAAGTGTGAACAAATGAATTTTGCATAAATGATAAATGTCTTGAAACAATAATGAATCTCTAATACAAACTAAATAATAAGTGACATACAAGAAAACAAAAAAGTACATCAAACCCTACGAAGCCCTAACGAACTAACATGCATACAAAAAGCATCTTTGAGAATCGGCTTCGTCAAGGGATCCACTATCATAAGGCCAGTGAGCATGTACTCCAATATCATCACCTTATTTGCTATGTTATCTCTAATAAAGTTCATCCTCAAGTCAATGTGTTTCGTCCTGCTGTGATACTTAAGGTCCTTGGTGTAATCCAGGGCCACCGTGCTATCATAGTAAACAATCACAAGATCCGAAGCATGAGAGACGACTCCAACATTCTCGAAGAATCTCCTCAGCCACATGGCTTCTTGAACAGTTGACGTACATGCTAAAACTCTATAATTCTATCGTCGAAAGAGCAACGCAAGTTTGTTTCTTGCTACACCAAGTGATGGCACCACCATGTAACAAGAATGCATATCATAAGGTCAACTAGCGCATCCCCTAGTTACCTCCCCAATTGGCATCGGAGTAACCAATCAATCGCAAGTCCGGTCCTCCACAACACATGTAGTCCAAAGTACCCTTTAAATATCGCAAGATCCTTTTGATTGCTCTCCAATGAACAATCCCAGGGTTTGACGACTGCATATGTTATATAAGGCCGAATACACACAACTACATACATTAGCTTTCCATAGCATTAACATATGGGTAATGGAACATTTTCTCAATTTTCTCAGGAGAACTAGGGCATTGCTCAGGTCCAATGGCTTCGCCTTTAGTGATAGGAGTGCCTATGGGTTTGCAGTTGCTCATTTGGAATTGCTCCAAAACAAACCAAGAAGCTTCCTTGAGCGATCTTTATAAATCTCAACTCCAAGAACATAAGTTGCTTCCCCCACGTTCTTCATCTCAAAATTAAAGGACAGCCACCCTTTGTTGGCAACAATCATCTTCTTATCGTTTCCAGCCAGTAGAATGTCATCAACATACATCGATAGAATAAGGAATTTATCTTTAGACCATTTGATATACAAACAATGGTCTTCCTCGATCATCGTAAACCCATCACTAATAACGGCTCGATAGAATCTCAGATACTATTGTATAGACGCCTGTTTTAAACCATAAATAGAACATTTGAGCTTGCATATTTTGCGCTATTGTCCTTCTACGATGAAACGCTCATCCATGTATAATTCTTCAACTAAATCTCCATTGAAAAAAGTTGTCTTAACGTCCATTTGATACAACTCCACATCCAAATGCGCGACAATTGCTAGAATGAGGCGAATCGAGACAAACCTCACAACTAGTGAGAAAGTTTCCTCGTAATCAATTCTCTCTTACTGAGTGTAGCCCTTGGCTACAAGACGAGCTTTGTACCGTTCAATGGAACCATCCGCCTTGCGCTTGACTTTAAGAATTAAGAAACCACGTGTTCCTAATAGCCTTTAGGCCTGGTGGAAGGTCAACCAAGTCCTAGACTTATTAGTCCTCATAAACTCCATCTAATCTTCCATTGCAATAATCCACTTATCACTTGTAGCAGATGATAGAGCATCTCGATAAGATCGAGGTTCCTCATTATCTTGTGCATCAGCCACAAAGGCATTCCCCTCAATCTCTTTGACGATGTGGAATGTTACCCCTTTGACTTCTACGCATTGAGGAATAGGAGACTCCTCATTCGATGGAAGAGAACTGCTCAAAGAATGTCACTCCCACTATCTACAGGAGCCTGAAGAATAGCCTCTTCGGCTCTCTCTGCATGCGAGTTAAGTGCCCAAATAATCCTCCATCTCATAAAAGTCCATCTCTTTGCTCACATCACATTTGTTAGAGAAATCCATCTCAAGGAAATCCGCATCTCATGACTATCTCGATACAGTCCATTAGTCTGCTCTCCAACGAACACATAACCTTTGGAGTGTTCAGAATATTTTACAAAGATACACTTCTTACCCCTCTGGCCCAACTTCCCATGATTATGAGAAGTGTTGTGCACGTAAGTTGCCGATTCCCAAGGCCTCATATTGCCCAATTCGGCCTTTCTGCCAATCCACATTTCATGTGGGGTGGACTGAACTAATTTTGAAAGCACACGATTAAGTATATATGTCTCAGTCAATAATGCATCACTCCAATAGGAGAGAGGCAAATTAGCATGCATCATCATAGACCAAACCATGTCTAATAATATTCGGTTCCTTCTCTCCGCCACCATTTTGTTGCGGAGTTCTAGGGATTGTCAGTTGCCTGATTATCCCTTTTTCCTCACATAGTTTTTTAAACTTATAGGACAGATACTCGCGGCCTCAGTCAGTTTGAAGTGCCTTAACACTTTTATCTAACTGTTTCTCAACCTCAATCAAATAACGTCTAAAGCATTCTAATGCCTCAAATTATGAGAAATCAAGAAAGTGTACCCGAAGCGCGTATGGTCATCTATAATTGTGAAAAAGTAAGAACGTTTCATGCCTTTCTTTCACATTCATAGGCCACATATGTCCCGAGAGTGAATGAGTTCGAAGGTGTTTTTGCCCTATGGATTCTTAGAATGGTTTTCTAGTTGATTTCCCTATTAGACAATGTTCATAAGTGGGTAAATTGACCTTAGTGAGTAGGCTTAAAAGACCTACTCAAGCTAACCTAGTCATTCTATCATGTCCAATATGGCCTAATCTAACATGTCATTGGATTGAACTATCATGATCATTTTCAACTAGCATGGAATAAGAATCATTACTTTTAACGCTAAAATTAATAGTATCTAAAACTATAAAACCATTAGAGATAAAACCATATCAAAAAACTTCAGTCCCACGAGAAATTACAACACCATTATTCTCAAAACAAATAGAGTAGCTTAAACTAAAGAGAATAAATTATGTCGGACATCTGGTGCATAGAGTGTGAAGAATCAATGCAAAGCATCCTCACATCTCCAATTTGTAAGTGCCAATTCCTAGCACGTCTACACCGGAGTCATCCCCATTAGTACTTTTCTGCCAATTAGAACTCGACGATACTCCACGAACCCGGTCCAATCACGCGCTATGTGGTCCATTGCTCCAGAATCTACAATCCACATATGGAGAAAATGAGCAACGAATACAATGGAAGGCACTAAATACATAGTTTGATCAAGACAAGTGAGTACCTGCTTCGACTCAATGCAGTCACGAGCAAAGTGTCCTGCTGTGCCACAGTTGAACAAATAAACTTGGCCTTGTCCTTCTTGCCAAAACCACGTTTACTTCTCTTCCTCTTGGAAGTACCAGCCTCTGCAACCTTCTGAGGCGCATTAGTATTGGCAATCTCTATTTCTTGAGCCTTTAGTCGTTTATCCTCTAGTCGTTTAGCCCTTAAATGCTCAACTTCTAAGCGCTTAAGGTGATGAAAAATATCTTCCAAAGACTTGGTGTTTTCATTTTGAGCTATGTTAACCTTGAGATGGTCCCAATTGTCGCGAAATGAGCTTATCACTGCCCGAATTTGCAGTTCATCTGACAAAGGATTGCCAGAAACTCCTAACATTTCAATTATATTCGACATGATCCGAAGATGTTATGTAAAAGTGTGTTCAACTATCTTCTTATAACTGTCGAATTTGGTAGTTAAGAGATGTGCCCATTTTCTTTTGGAAAAAAGAAAGAGGGGGAACCTTATTAGAGATATTCAATTAGTTCACCACAGTATAAGAGAATCTTTGCAGTATAAATCAAATTAACACAAAAATAATATAACATAAATACAAAACGGAGACTTCGCCAAGCTTAGGAATAACAATCCGTATGAATGCCTAATTATTTAAATTTAATTTTTCAGCGCATAAGACGTGTAATTTAAGGAATAATTTAATTAAATTACTCCCACTACGAAGAAGGGTACATGTGTAATTATAGCATGATAATTTAATTCCAAGTACCAACAATTAATATTTTAAAAAAATTAACAAAAAAGTAATTAAATAACGGGCAATATTACTAAATTAATATACCAAGTATGCTATTAACACATTAATGTACTTCCAAAAAATGTACAACAATAGCTTAACATCACAAAAGGTTACTATAATTTTCTAGAATTTTTCTGATAATTATGCTAATTATCACAATTAATTAACTATTGCATAATTAAATTGGTAATTAACTAAAATTATCCAAATGTATTAATTTTCCAAAAGTTTCAGCGGAAACATTATTTGTATGCCAATAATTAATTTTACATTAAATTTTCCGTATTTAATAATCACAATAATTATTTATTAATTAAATTTCAAGCATAAAATAATTAATAAAACAATTTCCTGGATATTAAAAACAAAAATCAGCCAAACGGTCGAAGCGTGTAGAGATATCGAGTCGGACAAGCGAAGTCGATGCGCGTGTGGGTCGAGGCTAGGCCTGCCATCGGCCATTAGATGCAAAGACATACGCTGCGTTGCTTTACCTCAAGATCTTTTCGACGACCAGCGGTTTTCACGGCTCTGATCAACTCTCTTTTCTGAGTCCAATGGTATGCTCAACCATCGTTATGGAAGTTGCCATAGTGTGTGATGAATGTGAGTCCTACTAAGAGTGGGATTTCACTTCATCTTCAACCTTTGAAAACCAAAAATTTTGAACTAGCAAAAAAACCCAAAATTTAAGAAAATCTCGCCTTTAGGCGTAGGCGCTAAACCCCCCTGCGCCACACGCAAGCGCTAGGCCCCCAGCGCCTCGGCTTACTGGGCTTAGCCCTCTGGCGCCCACCGCCCAATGCAAAAAAACACTTAAGAAATTAGACGAGATTTAGACGGAGAGGCTTTTTTTATTTTAATAACTACCCAACCCAGATCTTGATATATTTATTTTTCTAATGATTTACCATATTAATAATACAGGTTGTAACATATCAAATCACAACAAGAAGTGAACAATATAAAGTCAAAATTGATAATTTTATATAGTTGTAATTTTTTGAACTTGTACCAACTTCAAATTATATAAATGATGATACATTTGTAATATTTAGTTTAATTCAATATAATTCTTAAATTTATGTTTAGTTTCTTAAGTTTTAATATTGAATTAAATTCTTGAATTATTTAATAGCAATCTAGAAAACTAATACGGTAAAAATATGTTTGAACTTTGAACAATTGCATGTATGTGTTTGAATTTTGACATTAACAATATGGATGTGTTTGAACTTTAAGCAAAAGCCTTTATTATTTTTATTAGGCTTAAATATAATTTACTACCCTAAACTATCAACCATATTCCACTTCGGTGATTCCCTTTTCAATTTTGTCAATTAAATGATTGAACTACTAATTTTTTTTTTAATTTCATTCAATTGAGCTTGCCACGTTAGAAATTCTTGGACGTGGTACATTGAGTGAGGGCATAACTTTCGGTGATGTGGATTAAAAAAAAGAATATTTTAATTTTTGATTAAATATTTATTATACATTAAAGGCCAAAATCGTCAATTTATATTTATGGAAAGTAAATCATCAATTTACATTTCCTTCTCAAAGTAAAAATCATTAAGCAAGAAGCGAAAAGTCTGCTACTCCACTTACATATTAGATCAGATTCCATCTACATCTCCACATACATATTAGCTCAGATTTAGTTCCGCTACTCTTCTTCGAGAATGGCGACTTAGATGAGCAAGAAGCGAAAGGTCAGTTCTTTTTCCATTAGATCTCGTATAGGAATTTCTCCATTTCTGATGGAGTTTTCTTTGCCGATCAGAGAGCTAGATGAGGATGGATACTGTGGCGTTGAGGTCAGAGTTACTCCCATGCCCACTCAAATTATCATCTGTGCTACTCGTACTCAAAATGTTCTCGGTAAATTGATCTTATTTTATGCTCTCTTTTTTTATGAATCGATTTGTATTGATTTTGTGTTTTTAGGGCTTTGTTGATTTGGATTTGATTGAAATTTGTAGGTGAGAAAGAAAGGATGAAGATATGGTGGCGACGGAGGATTTTATGCTATTTTTTTCATGAATCAATTTATATTAATCTGATTGTTTTGTGTTTTTAGGGTTTTGTTAATTTGGATTTGATTGAAATTTGTAAGTGAGCAAGGAAGGAAGATGATATGGTGGCGACGGAGGATTTTATGCTCTTTTTTTCATGAATCAATTTATATTGATTTGATTGTTTTGTGTTTTTAGGGTTTTGTTGATTTGGATTTGATTGAAATTTGTAGGTGAGAAAGGAAGGAGGATGATATTTTGGCGACGGAGGGACACGGATGGTGGTACATCTGCTTCTAGTTTGTTGGGGATGATGTTCTTCGAGAAGATTTGGGTTTTGTGTGGATGAATGAAATTTTTGGGTTTGGTGTGATGAATTAGATTTTTGGGTTTGGTAATTTGGTTTGTTAAAATGATTTTTGGTTTTGGTAATTTGATTTAATAAAAGGATTTTTGGTTTTATGATTCAATTTGAATAAATGAGTAGTTAAGTGGTATTGATATTAGTGTTGTATGTAATATTTATACATTTACATGTTTACCCCTTGTTTACTCAAAAATATATCAAAAAAAAATTTAATAATATTTTTTTATTACACCTGTGTAGTAATTGACCACGTCAGCATGCCACGTCAGCAATTTTTGACCTGACAGATCCAATTGAATGAAAGTGGAAAAAATTAATAGTTCAATCATCTAATTGACAAAATTAAAAAGTGAATCACTGAAATGGAATATGGCTTATAGTTTAAGGTAGTAAATTATATTTAAGCCTTTTTATTATAGATTGTTTTGCTTTATATTATTGTTTTGTTTGGATAAATGTAAGATAAAATATTAAAATTAGCTTAAAATAAAAAATCCCGCCTAGGCCCCCCTGGCCGCCCACCTCCCGCCTAGCGCCTTTTAGAACATTGGCCATATATCACTCAATTTTTATTCGAATCATGCATATAATATGTCATTGGAAAGCTTACAAGACGTACTACGCATACATACCAATATTGCATAAAACAGACAACTATGCAGAAAATTATGGTTGGTCAAAATAGACAGTTTGTCAACTAGGGTTCCAAATTATTTTCAAATTTCAAATTCGATTGAACCAAATTATGCAGATCATATACACTATGTAGGCTACAACATACCGAAATATTAGCCTCTAACAACAAGTGTAACACAGATTGCCATAGATGTTTTTCAAGCTTTTAAACATACATTCATGGCATGGCGGCATACATATGATCATAAAACACATTCTCTGATACCAATAAATGATTAATTAGATGCATGTTACGACTTGTTTTCACAAAAACGAGAACTAAATGACATACCTTTTGAAGCGTGTTAGCCTTTGATGCAGAAGAATCTCGTGAAATCCTACGTACTATACAACCCAGCGACATCTCTGAACTACAATCCTTGTGGGATGAGAACGAAACTCAATTCCACGATACGAAACAACTAGAAAATCTCAGTATTTGGGAGCTCTCTTTATTGGCAGTATACTATTGCTCTCTGTTGGAATTCAAAAAACTCATCAATCCCCTAATCACAGAGACGTGGGTTTATATGGGTAAAGTGGTTAAAACCACTTCCTAAAATCTCTCCAACAGATAAGTCAAAACACTGTTTAAAACTTAAACAGGAATTGACCAAATCTGCTGGGTAATCTAACCAACAAACAAAATGGGTCGGACCCTCCATGGGCGTTCCATTTGGATACCCGAAATCTAATACAAACTAAACCCTAATTTTACTTGGGAAATAAGAAAAAATTAATCTACTAAAATACCCTAACTTAATAATAATATTTCCTAGCCACTTACTCCCCACTAATAAATAAAACAAATAATTAAAACCCAACTGGACATAATTAATTTTTTATAAAACAAATTAATTAATTTCTGCATTGACTCTTGACTTGTTGTCCTCATCATTCTCCTTTAATTGGAGAAAACTTGACCTTAAGTTTTTGTAGTAAGCTAAAATAATCCATGAACACATTTGCACCAAGAGAAAAAATTTATATGCCTTGGACAACATCTTCATACAACAAGTCTTGAATTTTTTTTAAAGAGAGTCGGAGAAAGCACTGGTTTTACATTCAAAGGCACTGCAAGTAGATTTTTCTAAATGATAAACTCAATATGATCAACTTCGACTAGATGAAAGTTCTTGAACCGTTTTCTCTTTCATGGAAACTGTATCTAGAATGAGGAACTCAATATAATTTTCATTTTCATGAATTGTAGCATCAACTTGGTGCTTCATGTAAGTTGGATGTTCATTAGATCCATTGCAGTTTCAACTTTCACTTCTGTAGATGGACTACTCAAGCAATTTCAAAATTTTCCTCAATCTACTCTCATCTCACACGATCTCACTTTCAACTTGTAGAGCTTTAGAAACTTCCAATATAGTTGGCACATCACATGACTGAGAAACAAGTCCAAGGCAATACCAGTTTCTTATGTCTTGGAATTTTTCATAGCTTCTTGCTCTGCCTTAACAAATGTAAGCAATTTATTAAAATCATTTCTAATTAAAGAACATAGAGACGAAAACTCAAATATAGCACTTTAACGCTTTTTTATTTGTCCTTATTATACTTCTTTTCTTCAATACTTTTATACTTATCTTGGTATTGACGTTGCAATTTCCCATCATGTGCATCTATCATATCCTATCTAAACTCTTCTTGTTTGGATTTCAAATAGCTATGACCACACATAAATAAGATAGCATGATCGGACACTTTTGCCTTCTGAGACATCTTAACTACTAGTTCTATTCATATGTTCTATCATATCAATGTGTTTTGCTTTTCACGGCTAATAATTGTAATTTTACAATTTTCACAAGTAAACAAGTGCAAAGTCACCGTCTATCCAAAGTGCTAACTTTACTCAGGAACACCAAGCTCCACAATCACACAAAAAATGGGGAAACCATACCTCTGAACAGGGTCTATAGCTATGAATCCTGAAAAGACTACTTCCCTAGATTTTGAAAACCAAGATACAACCCCATGTAGCACATGTAAGATATTTAATTACATTTAATATCTCATCGAATTTATTGCTTGATCATAAATTAAGATCTTGGCATGTGATCTTTGACGGCTGTTGTCTTTTTACATGAAAAAAAATCGATTGGAAACATGACAATCTTAATCTAATCAGGCATATTCCTTATCCACTTTAATACAATTCACTATCATTTTGGCTTTTATATTGTCTATTCCTACGATAGTCGATAGCTAATACTTCTTTTAATTGCTACTCGTTAGCAACTTCAACTATAGTTTGATTTGAAAGTCACGTGATTAGATGTCATTGTTCTCAAAGACACAACACAATTTGAGGATGATTTGAATTTCAATGACACAATAATGGAAAACATGTCTTTCACACTATAGAACTAATCATGAACTAATTTATATTTTCATTTTATCAAGACTATTGCCTTTGTGTTATCGCTTCTAATAACAGAAGATTGCACATCACCGCTACATAATTCTTCCACTGATTTGAAGCAGTTTGATGAATACTAGAGGAGACAAGGACCACAACAAACCTGTACATTAGTCGTTCAATGAAATCCTCTTCTTTCATCCTTAGAAGAGATTGTTGAGTTTCTTCTCCTAATGCTGACCAAAAATCTACTAATGTGTCAACAGAAAGTCCGGCGGTATGCAATGCACTTGTTTCCCTTGTGCCATGTCCTCTGCCGTAACTAGCAATTCCTTGACTTATCCATCCTCGACCTCCTCCACCACAAGCATCGGGATAAAGCAACTCCCGCTCCCTTTCCCTTGCACGAGCACTGTCGAAGACCTGATTCAAGCGAAAGGTGGCTTACAATAAGTTACCAACAGACTGAAAGAAGGAAGACGATTGATCAACGACCTTAAATAGGTGATTACATTTTGGAGCCCCTTCATAGATTTTAAATACAAATAGCAATCCAAAAGAGTAAGTGTCCCGTCTCTAGTAGTGATCAGACCTCCCCAAGGGTGGACAGATGGATCTTGAACATCATCGTGACACTCAGTTGCGATGCACAAATCACCACTGTTTTGAATTTTTGAGGTTCCCAATCTGTTGCAAGGAAGATACCCAACAGCTCCCTCCTGCTGCAAAGATTTCCCATACATGACAATCTGCAAAAAACCTTCGAGCAGCAACCCATTACATCTAGAACAGTACATGTTCTTACGAGCTTGCTCGAAAAGGGTTTGTTTATCCATTCTCAAGAGCTCCTGACGTGCTTGTGGCGACAGCGCACCCCAAAACTACAATACAGCACAAAAGAAACATTTCTTATCAGTTGTTAACTGCATACTTTATTGAATTTACTATTAAATATATCTGCAGACAAACGTGCATCCTGTTCAATCCTGACCAATTAAGAAATGATTGCTACATCTATCCAAAGTGCATTTATAAGTAAATGAATAGAAGTAATACTACAATGGGGTACTATTTCAAAGGAAAAAGACAAGGCAAGACCATTATGATAATCCATGCTTTTTTTATGTGGAATGAAAGGATGGAGGTTAGTTGTTTTCACATTTTGGTTACTAACAAAACTCAAACAAGAATGCAACTTGACACTCACACCTCAATAATTCCACTTTGTTATCTGTAAAAGCAAATGCATCACAAAATTCTATTTCTGCAAATGGTAATGATTCCAAACAAATGAAAAATATCCATGCAATGCGTTTAAGGTTATAGAACTGTACCCAGATCTTTATTTTAAAATGAAATGCCTTAGACGTTAAACAGTCTTAGATATGATAAATCAAACTCAAAATTCAATCAGAAGACCCAACCAACTAACAAAAACACCACCATCCAAACTTTTTTGACTTTAATATCCAAATTTAAATCAAAATTACTTGAGACAGACAGCAAAATTTATATACTGCAGGCAGACAATTACACTCGTAGTGACATATAAATAAACATAAATAAAATAATCAAGTACCTTCTGGAGCTGATTGTAGCTAACATCGCCACCATGTTGTGACCAGAATCCATTGACAGATACTGATCCATTCGATAACGACGTCGTGAAGCTACTGAATTGGTAATTATCATTTCGCTGCGCTATTCCTGGCATCTTTCAAACTCTATTAGATTCATTCACCAATCCTTCCATTACAATTCCACCTATATGCATGATTTATGCAATCATTTATTGAACAACGCATCGAAATTTAAAAAAAAATGATTATTTTGGATCGATTCGTATATATATAGGTGAATTGATTATTATAGGTGAATCAGATTATCTACCTATCAAAATCTTATTGTGAATTTTATTCAGAACAACCTAAACAAAATGGAGAAAATTTATATATAAAGAAAGAGGCGACTAAGGGGTTTTCGCTGATGAGATTTGGTTCTGGAGAGAGAGAAGGGGATTTGAGCCTTGCGAGCAAAAACAACCATAGCGCTTGGATTGCGCAGGGTTAAAAAAGCAGCAGCAACTGTAACACTACAAATTTACACGTGTCCACGTTATGCTTTTGTCACCATTTATAATTTTCCTGTTTCCACTCAATTGTACTCCTTAAAATATTTTTAAATTTAAAATTAAGATAATTTAATAAAAATTATAAAATAATAATTTCTATAATTAGTAATATATTAAAAATAGTTTACGATATTCATACCATTAATTGAAATTAAAAAAAAATCATGTCAATTTTAAATTTGATAAGTTTCAAAAAATAATAGTGATTTTATAATTTAAAACACAGAGTATTTTTATTCGTAAAATATTACTTGTACTAATAAAATTATTTCCGAATCATTGGTTATTGGTTTTTAAAGCTAAATTGAGATATTTTCTTAATAATAAGACCACTCCTTTTATATATTGGAGTCTATTCCTCAACACAAGTTCAAAGCTTTGGATCTAAGAAAATTAAACGTTTTTCTCTAGGGTTTTAGCATAAAAAATATTCTAAAATTGAATTGTTATAGTATAGATTTGATTTACTGTATTCAAAAGTTAAATAAATTAGGCAAAAAAGAGGTGAGTGTGGCCTTTTTAAAATTAGGTATCATCACCCATCTGGGTCGCCACTTACATACGTGTATAAAAATTTAAATCAACTTATTAACATAAGCGTAGGTATGCAATCTGATATAAAGCTGTGAGTTTAAATACAAATATCGTCTACTAGATATTATACAAACTCAAACAAAAAGTCGCCATTCTGATTATTATCACACTATTTCACGAGAATAGTGAGAACTACTAATCTTATCTTCGGGACCATCACTCGTTTTTCCGACTCGCCCCAAATATATTCTCATTTCCGAAGAGAAAAATTGAAAGAAAGGAATTAATTTCAATTGGCAAAGAAGAAATATTATGACTAAGATAATACGAGAATAAATTATCGATAGTCTTCAACAATGTTAAACCGATAAAATACAATATATAACCAGGTTTAAGCTGCAATGAATATCGCAATCCATTAAAAGAGTCAAGTAGAAAATAAAAGTCTACTATCTTTTAGGTTTTAAAGGTTTTTCATCATTTGTATATATTTGAGATCAAACTTTAATAAATATTCCACATCATCGAATCACCTCCGCACTACTACCAAGAATATTCTTTAGTATCACGACCACAATTATTCATGCACTACTGGTAGAGAATATTTGTGTATTCATTTAATAGTCATGATCATGCCAACATTCGTCCACCAACGCTCTTCTACATCGAGGATTTTTATCACATCATTTGTAACAGCATTACGGTCGTGATTCAATCGAATAGTCTCGGTCATATAATCATACCAAGTCCATCTACGCATTTCTGAGGTACGAGATGACTTTTCAACATAATATAAACGTGAAGATGATGTGATGATATAAGAATTGATAAAACAAGTTCAAGAATTATTTTATCCAAGGAATTATTAACGTCTAAATTAGTAAAATTCAAGAATGATCGGAAGAATATTTCCATGAAAAGATCTTTGGATGAAACGAAATATCGAGGATATTCTACTAATTTCATGGAGTATAGAAGTCAAAGTTTTAACCAATTGGGTATAATAAAGAATGGAATAACAAAAGAAATCACCACGCATGCGATGCAGATTGGCATGAGCAGGTTATTCCAACAGAATAATAATAACAGGAAGGTTAGGTGAAATTCACATCGACGAGGATGTTCAGCAGAATAATAAAGATGGAACCGGATGGGTATAAACACACAGATAGGATATTCCAAGCAGAATGATAAAAGAGCGAAACCAGTCCTGGGTGTAAAACACATGCATGCGAGGATGTTCCAACAGAGAATGATAAAAGGCGGAACCAGGTCAGGTGTAAAACACATGCGATGAGGATGTTCCAGCGAGAATAATAATAAAAAGGCGGAACTGGAGTGCGGTGTAAAACACTTGATGCAGGATGTTCCAATGAGAATAATAATAAAAGAGGAACCGAATGGGTGTAAAAACACACGTATGACGAGGATGTTCCAACAGAATAATAGAAGAATGTTACCAAGTATAGGTAAACCGCGTGTATCTGAGTTATTCCAATGAGAATAATAAACAATGGAATAACAACAGATTCTCTTCACGTGAATAAGAAAAAGAATAACACCCTTACTTTTGGTAGGAGATTGAAATCTTATGAGAACAGTAATAACAAAATACTCTTCTTCTTTTCTCTTATTCTTTCTATACTTTCTCTCTATAAACTTGAATGAATTAAGTGAAAATAATGAAACCTAAGCCTCTATTTATAGAAGATTTACAAACTTTAAGACCGCTTAGTGTGAAAAGGTAAGTAATTGGCTTGACATTAATGATGTGAAAAGAAAAGTGGTTTGGCGCTCGTAATGTGAAGCGACAAAGTGGTTCGACGCTCAGTAATGTGAAGCGACAAGTGGTTCGACGTCGGTAAAGGTAATTACTATTAACGAAGGTAAATACTATCGACGTGAAGGTAAATACTATTCACAAGGGTAATTCTTATCGATGTGAAGGTAATTATATTGGCGAAGGTAAATACTTATTCACAAGGGTAATTACTATTCACAAAGGTAATTCTTATCGAATGAAGAGACTCTTAGATGATGACATATAGCCCCATAAAAAAATAATCAAACTTACCACAAATCATTTTATTTTTAATCAACACATATTTAATCTTTCAACAATTATTAATCATTTATAACTTGTCGTCTCAATTATTGATTTAATCTTTATAACATATTATACGGATGATCTTTGTGTAATAATTGAATCGATAATATAAGAGATATGACGCGTGATTCTTGTAGAGTAATAATTGAGATAAAGGTGAGTGACTTCTCACGTAAGCATCGATAATCAATAGTGTCTACTATGCAACTAACGCGTATTCATCGTTCTTTTACCAGGGTAGTTCAACAGCTTTTAGCAGAACACATTAATAGTTATTTTTATAAAATATTTTTGTCGTTTTCTCAATTCGACAATAATTACATTGTGGGGTCCACCAATGATTGGTAGTTATCACGAATATTCCCAAAAAAAATATTAAAATACCAAACGAATATTTTATAACAACTTGCATCTTTTGCAAAATTTATAAATATTACCCACAACTATAACATTATATCAAATTTATTCCATAATATTCAAAAATAATATTTATAGAAAAAATTCATCTTTATTTATAAAAGTTGGGGTCTTCCAGTGAAGGACATGGCATATAATTGCATGACATGTTTTGTATACAAAAGGACTTTTTCAAAATAGTATTATTATAAGCCCTCACTTCCTACACTCTTAAGGATTTATATTAATTTTAAAATTAAAAATATCTTATATTAATTTTGAAAAATCAAGCTTTGTGTTATATTTTAAAATGAAAAAAAATATATTATTATGTAACATTAGTAGTTTTTGTATTGTAAAACAGATTTAAGATGTTGCCTGTTTGTGGTTGCAATGTAATAATGTTGTCATTCTACTTCTGCAATGATAATGTTGTCATGTTGTCAAAATATGATGTTAAGTTTCTATCTCTGTGCTCAATTCCAGTTTTTGCAATCAAGTAGACAATAACATAATTCCTAATTAATTTAATTAGGGAGTACAATAAACACACTAACTTTAGCTTGCACAAGTGACAACTTGGTTTTTGTTATTAAAAAAAAAAATCTTTAGGACAAGAGTCAGTTATCTTGCATGGTGAAAATATCAAAGATTAGAGCCTAGTGGTAGAAATTTATTATTATTATTATTATTATTATTGTGTAAGATCGGGGCACCTCATCTTGTCATTTCGTCGTTGCTGATTTCTGTTATGCCGAAGTGTTAGTCAAATCATATTTTTACTATTTATTATTATTTAAAAGAATAACTATTTTAATCTTTCATATTGTAATCTTTCCAACTTTTGTAACGTATTGCAATTTTAGTATAAATAAAATTATCCCACCATTGAATACCGTGAGATTGTATGTCTTGTATATAATGAGCACAAACAACTCTTATCGTTACCAATTATTTTTTAGGATAGAAAGTTTGATGTCTTATATGCTAGATTCAAATCTATTTTATAAATCTAATATGGTCTTGAAGTAGGTTTGTCCTTGCCTAACCACTCTTCTCTCATCACATTTTTCTTGGTATTCATTCTTACACACATTAAGTCTATTTTTTAAGGGTCAAATTTACTTTTTTTTTTTAACTAGTAGTCACTTACTCATTTATCAGTTTGGTCAACGGTTGTTTTCTTATGTACGAGTCTCGTATTCATTATAAAAAATAAAAACACTAAATACATCAAGTTACATGTGAGAAGAGGGAATGTTAGAATATTAAATTGTCCTTCCATCCAGTACCTTGAATAAACATGTCTACTATATAATGATATAAAGACCAACTATTTTCATTGTCTTCATATGCTAGATTAGGACCATCATCAATACCAAAATATAATAAGACAAATACATAGTCATTTTAGTTGGTCTTGCATTAATTCAGCAATCTAAGTTTGATTACTTGGTAGCTTAAAAGGCTTTATTTTATTTTATTTATTTATTTTTTGTCATAAATTTTGATATTCTTAAAAGTTGACTCGACAACTCAAAAGTTAGGGTTTCACAAAATTTTAGAACACAATTACTATTAAAGATACAATGTATCATTTGTCACTAAAAATTGGACAAATGAAGATGCACATATATATTTTTAATATATTAATCAATGGTTTAAAATGGCATATTACAATAACTTCGTTTTAAATTAAATAAATTATTATGATTATAAATATTATCGTTCAAATATATCAAATTTAAAACTTACAAATAAGTTGTTTATAAACTTACCCATACAAAGCAAGGGTTATAAAGCTTGTTTTAAAAATACAACAAAATGTAATTTGAATTATGCATTAAGAGTGAAAAAATTAAAATTAATTTAACTTCAATGATTCATTCAACTGCGTATTCTACCAACTAAACATATCAATTTTATATTGACCAATTTCCAATTTGTATCATAAATTTTAACTTTAAAATTGATTTGTACCCTAAATTTTATTTTGAATTAAATATACCCTAAACTTTGAGTTTTAAAACAATTTTCACACCCATACCTTCAGCATCAAAATAATTTGCACCCTATACTTTAGTGCAGATTTTGGATGGTGAAAATTGTAATCAAAGTTTAGGGTGCATTTAATTTAAAATAAAATTTAGGGTGCAAATCGATTTTAGGATTAAAGTTTAGGGTTTAGTTTAAAATTTAATTTAATCCTCTATATTTTTGGACGAAAGTAATAGTAAAAATCAATACATCCGCAACCAAACACCTCCTTTTATAAGAATCCGAATCTTTACCTCGAATGGAAAATTGGTACTAATCAGTTCCACTCCATTAGACAAGAAGAAGAACACCATTGTTGACCTTCTCAGTTCTCACGCGCGCGCGCACACACACACACACACACACACACACACATATATATATATATATATATATATATATACAAGCTCAATAATCGCTCTCTTAGATCTCTCTTTTTCTCCCTTTCTATATTTATCTCAAAACAATCCAATAATGGCAGCAACTCTTTTCTCCCAATTCAGATATTCCGATAGCTTGACCGTTGTTGGAATCTCCGTCTGCACAGCGGTAGTCTGCGAAGCAATTTCATGGCTATTAATCTACAGGACCAATTCCTACAAATCCCTCAAATCCACCATTGACAAAGCCTCCAAGAAACTTGAAACCATGAAAACAGATCCAAACGCCGCCCCCAAAATCTCCCTAAAAAAATCCAAAACCAAGAAAATTGACCGCGTCGAAACCAGTCTCAAGGAATCCAGCCGTGATCTGTCTCTATTTAAGTTCAAATCTGGGGCCGTTGTTGCCCTAGTTCTGTTTGTGGTATTTGGGTTTCTAAATAATTTGTTTGAGGGCAAGGCTGTGGCGAAATTGCCCTTTGTGCCGATCCGAATTGTGCAGAAAATGAGCCACAGAGGATTGCAGGGAGACGATCCAACGGATTGTTCGATGGCGTTTTTGTACTTTTTGTGTTCGATTAGTATTCGCACCAATTTGCAGAAGTTTTTAGGTTTTTCACCGCCTCGTGGGGCTGCCGGAGCTGGGCTTTTCCCAATGCCTGATGCCAAGACCAATTGATCGAGTGAGTGTTTGAATTGAGTTTGTTTTGTTGTTATTTATTTATTATTATTAGTTTTTTGTTATTTGAGACCTCAAGGAACAAAATATTGTATTTTTTAATTAGGCTATAATTTTGGAATTTTACAATAAGACCTTGGAATAGTTTAAATTGAATTCCAAATGTAGTTTATGGAACTATTGATATTTTACTAGTTGAATTGAGTGGATGCTACATGATTAGGTATTTGATGGGTCGGAAGCTTATGCAATTTTTTGTTTCCTTATCTTTTATCACTGTTATTGTGCTGGTTAGTAGTTGGATTAACACTAATCAGAATGTACTGTACCCAATGATCTGGCTTGTGATTTCTTATTGATGTAGTTATGAATGGGTGCTTCAGGGAAAAGACATTAGCTTGTAAATATAGTTTTCAGTTGGAATATTAGGTTAGTCTTTACCAATACGTATCAAATCACTAAGTGCTTGTTTGTGTAGAGGGCGTTTGGTGCCTGTTGCGACACTATGTAAAAGCCTTTGTTGCGAAAAAAGAATTCAAATGGAACAAAGTCGCTACTACCAGTGGCAATAATTAACATTTTAATTAGTTTAATTAGGGAATCTACTTGGACTAGCAGAAGAATTCTTATGAAATTAGGGCTAGCAATAGTGATATACAAGGCTTATCAATGATATTTTTTTGGGTTAGACACAAAATAATTGAACAAAGTGGTTATATTTAATTGGAATCTCCACCTGTACTTGAGAGGAGCAATGTTTCTGTTTGGTTCATAACTTCACCCCCTGGCCTGGTCTTTCCAGTTCCATTCTCATTTTGCACATTGCTAATTTTTGTAGAAAAAAACAAAGAAGGAACAATTTAATTAAACAATAATTCTTATATTTGAGAACTTGAAGGTTGAATGATTCATTACAAATCTTTTGATTTGCATAGATTTTGACTCTGTTGACATTCATATTGGACAGAAGCCTTTTTCTAGAGCTGGTAGTGATACTGAACTGCCAGTTTTATCAACTATATTATTTCGCTTCAACATCGATAAGTTGTCTTATATTAAGCAACCACTTCTATGTGTAGCCTTTACCTGTACCCATTTCATACTACTGTATAGACCACAGTTAAGTTTACACAATCTTTCAGGATCCATGGAACAATTTGAAAATCTCTTCTAGAAATTATCACCGTGCAACTTACATTTGTATAATGCTTTTGCTTGATTGGCAATTCGGCACTCAGGTTTATACTTTGCTTCTTGTTTAGGGCTGGTTTCTTGGGAACATCCAGTTTTTGTTGTTTAGAAGCTGCAGAGGATTGGGGCTCTGTTCCAAGTTTTTGATTTTAGAATCACTGAGCATTTGCATACTATGCACTCCTGTAAGATTTTGTCGGAGTTGAGTTCTTCACATGTGGATGCAGTTTACGCTAGTGGGACATAAATATCTCCAGTTTTGCTTTGAATGAACACAACATAATTTCTGTCCGAGTAGCAATGAGAAGAATGCTTGCATTATTTTCTACTTATAGTAGTGTTTTTTTGTGCACTTATCCACTTTTGTTCGAGTATTAAACAATTCTAAGCAAGCAGGAAGATGAGTTGTGCCCAAAATATACATTTTTTTGCCCCTCATGACACGACGATGCCCTGCCGTGGATTTTATAACAATCTAAGCTTTAAAACAGTTGAGGGTGCTGTCCTGAATTTTATGGTTTTTGTGCATTACGTTAGTCAAGTATGCTTGCTTTTCTTTTGCGATAAGAAGTTAATGTGTATCAAGCTCATTTTGTTGCTGCATGTAAAGTAATTTGCAAGACGGATCAAGTAGAATGCAACTTCAATGTTTGTATGATATTGGTTTATTGAAATGAAGTTCATTTCTAGGTTTTTGTGAGAACATACAAGAATTTCCGTCCTGGTGAGGTGATATCAGCCTTTGCCCTCTTGGCCTCTTCTTATTGTGGGGATGAAGAATCAGATATTTGTTCTCATCATTCCTTGCAAGTTATAATATTCTTCCACAATTTCAAAATAAATAATAAGTTTATTTTTTAAAAGAAATTATATTTGTTGCAAATGTTATTCATCAGCCCTCCATTTCTCTCTTAACAGTGAGAATTATGAGTTCCGAAAAGAGAGCTAGCACCAACAGAAAGGAATGGAAATTTGAAAAAGAAAAACCCTTCAAATAATTTACTGTTCAAATTGTACTGTAGTGGTAGTCGTAAGGGTGATATTTAATCTCTTGCATTTTATTTCACTACTATTATTCAAGTACACAAAAGCATAATTATATCCAATACAAACTTGTGTCGCATAATTTCAGATTAAAAAAAAACTCATCGGACAAATTTATTTCCATGCCAAATTAAAGTAACAAAAAAGTTGACCATGACTCATTTTTAGTAGGAAAAGTAACAAATCTACAGGAGATGCATAACCTTTCCGCAGGGGTTGGGGAAGGGGGGACTAACAAAGAAAAGGGTCAAAAGAATGAATATAACTGATGGCAAAAACAATTACCTTGTGGATCTACACTTAAAAACAATCCAAGTTAACATCATACATTTTGAGATACACAACTACATCACTAGTGAGTGAACAGGTAATGCTTACAATTGCTTTCAAGATTGATGTACCCTAAATAGAAAAAAAAAAACGTGAACTGTACAATAATTGACATCCTCGAGGACAATCTGGAAAGCCCTTGCCCTCAAAATCCAACCCGACCCAACCCAACCCAACTCCATGTGCAACACGCGACAAACACAATTTCTCGGTATTCTATTTACAAACTTCTTATTGAAAGCTCTTTGTTTGCATTGTACTATTCCAAATCTCAAAACCATCGATATTCGGGCTTTCTTTAGTTGAATCAGAAACATCGGTTTCAGCTCATTGAGATTTCTTCAGCTTTGCCACAAGAACCCACATGTTGGCAAGTTCATTTTCAAGATACGCCTCTCTTTGTTTGGATTCCTCTACTCTCCTTTGAAGTTCAGCTTCTCTTTGATCCTTTTCTGCAAGAGCAGCTTCATATGAATGCTCCCTCTCCCGACTCAAGGCCAGTTCTCTCTTGATTTCTGGGTTTAACATGCCTTGGTCATGTCGTTTGATATATCCATCCCTTCGGCCGTTTCTGTTAGCAGCACCCGTTCTTCGCTGTGTTGGGGAATTCTTTTGTGCGGCCAGCTCTGCAGCTAGTCGCTCGTTATGGTTCATGAGCTTTGCAACTTCTTCTGACAGTGCCTTCAACTCAACTGCAGCAGCAGAGGCTAATCCTTTGGCATATGAACTCTCTTCTGCAAGTTTCTGGTTACGTAGTTCTAGCTTCTCTTTTGACTCGGTTAGCTCAGTCACTTTCTCTATAAGTTCTTTAATCTCCATCTAGATCCAGGGTAATAGCAAGAATTCAGACAATATAGTCTTGAAATGAAATTATCCAACTTTAACTGAAATTATGATGACACTACAAGCATAAGAAATTTGCTGTTTTCCAGCCTACAAGACTATGCCTCTTTAATTCTGTTTACCAGTATTTAAATGAAATAAGCCAAACTTAAAGGAAATTACAATGATATTAAAAGCATTAAGAAACTTGCTGCTTTCCAGTCTACAAGATTTTGCCTCTGTAACTCTTATTTATAAAGTTCCAGTCATGTTTCCATCAATAATTAAATAGTTATTTCAAAAAAAAGAGAAGGAAAACCTTGTTAGTCATTAGACAACATCTTGAAACAAATAAACTTCATGGTTCCATACTTGGAAGTGGTTAAATATTCCAAGTGGTCCGGATACCCTTGTTTTATAATAAAAAAGAAAAAGAAAATGAAATGAAAATGAAAAGTACACTGGAGAGTAATAAGCCCCAAGAAATTACCACATCTGATAGAAAAGAAGAGACATAGGTCAACCATCTGGCCACCAAGAGTCCTCTCGCTCCAACTTCATGGCACAACCGCAAAGTCCAAGCTTTCCCAAAGTTGGAACTTTTGCAAGATCTATGCATATGTTTTGATAGGAGAGTTAGGACTCTCATCATTTCAGTGTGAAATTGATTGTTATCTTGTAGTTGAAATTCCTAGTTTCTCATCTTTGGGGGGAAATGAAAAATAGAACTTTAAATTTATCAGCTGTTGTAGACTGAATTTTCTTGTTAGCAATATCTTTATTGCCTAAATATATGGCATATGCCAATCAGGATTGATCATGGATCATTTGTTGCGTGTTTCTTTTCTTAGCTACACTATGCTGCTTGAAGTTCCCTTTAAGAAAAACCCATAAAGATTTGGGTTTATCCAGTTTCAAATCCAAGCTTCTGTCATATCCAGAGAGGTCTGGACATGGAAAAGATGTTGTATCCAGTTCCAAATCCAAGCTATTGTCCAGCTTGCCAACATCATAAATGGTTGTTAACAAAGTATGATAGTGAGACTGCACCAAAACAGAAACGTAAAGAGTCGAGTCATGAAAAACTCGACTTGATCTAAAGGAGTCAGTGAACAACGGCTGAGATCAGTACCGTGCCAACAAGACCAATTTTATTGTGAATGTTTAGGCTTTAATTTTGAAAAACATGTTAGTTTCATGATTTTGTCACTGTAAGAGATGCATAAGACCCTTTCATTCTCCCATTTTATTCACTTATCCACTCGTTCATCTATTTTTAAACTTTCAGTTTTTGCTTACACTGCATTGGTATTAGAGCAGAAATCTTCTGTTTATATAGCAACACCTTGCTGATCAATGACAAAAACGGGCCAGTGGGGTCTCAATACCCCATGATATTTTAAATGGAAAATATCAAATATAGTATTGATTGATTTTTTTTTTGCTTTCAAATTGACTTATCCTTTCTAGAAGAGAGGACAGGGCCACATAGACTGGTCTTTCCTTGGGAATATGTGGCTACACAATACAAATTGGTTGTCTTAAACACATGCATTAAAAAATCCGTGAAACCGAAAAAATGTGTGCTAAGCTCTGAGTACAAGGTGGTGGAATTTAAAAGTTCAGAATACTTTCAGAGCGATGCTCAAAGTTGGTCTTCGGCATATTATGTCTAGCTGCATTCAAAGAGTAGTTAGGGAGGGTTAAAGAGAAAGTAAATGAAGATACCTTCAACCAAGGAAACCTGGTGGGGTGAGGATATGAGGCTATTAGGCGGAAAAAGGAGTACTATAAATGCTTTAACGAAGATAACTTGCAGAGGTATAAATCGCCAGAAAGGAAGCAAAGAAAGCAGCAAAGAGAGGTTAGAGAAAAGGTTTATGAGAACATGTTGTACCAAAATCTTGGAACCAATGGGAGAGAAAAAGGTATCTACAAGCTTGTAAAGATAATACGGGAATATAGAGACTTGACCACATTAGATGTATCAAGGACGAGAATCAAAAACTCTCTATAAGAGATGAGGAGGTTTAGGGAATGTGGATGAGTTACTTTGACGAACTTTTCAATGGTCAGAGTGAAGAAAGTCGGAGAGAACTAGAGAATGCTTTTGATGATGCAAATAATAGGTTTATTCGTAGAATCAGAGTAAAGAAGCTTTAAAGAAATTAAGTTAGGCAATGTTATGTGGCCTGATGGTGTCCCTATTAAAGTAAGGAGGTGTTTGGAGGTGTAGCAATAGGTTGGCTGGCTTACTAGTCTATTAAACAATTAAGAAGATGCCTGATTAGTGGAGGAAGAGTACGTTGACAATTCACAAGATTAAGAGAGATTTAAAATTACGCCAACTACAAAGGGATTAAGCTCACGAGCCACACAATGAAATTGTGGGACAGAGTAGTTGAAAAAAAAGTAAGAATAAGGACTGGAGTATCAGATAATCAATTTGGGTGTATACCAGGTAGATCTACTATGGAGGCTATTTTCCTAATTAGACAGTTGATGGAAAGGAAGAATAAAGGAAGCACCTATATATAATATTCATCCGCTAGGGTGATCTAGAGAAGACATATGATAAGGTTCCGAGGAGGGTTCTTTGATGGGTTATTAAGAGGAAAAAGTGTCTACAAAGTATGTTGATGGAATTAACGACATTTATGATGGAACAACTACTTGTGTGAAGACTTGTAATGGTACGTCAAATCACCGTAGGATTACACCAAGGATTGATGTTAAGCCTCTACTTTTTGCGTTAGTAGTAATGGATGAACTAAGAAAAGACATTCACGATGAGGTGCTATGGTGTATTAATGTAGGACAACTTGTTGGAGAAGAATAATTCAGAAAATAATTGACAAAATAAAAGAAAATTAATTCTGGTGAGGCTCCGCAACTCACTGCCCCAAGTATCTTTTACTAGGGTGCATGCTTGTTAAGACGACGACTAGACATCCAGGCATAGCGAGAGATGCAAGACGGGGCACTGACTTAAGGGTAGTTGCCAAGGCTAGCGCCTCGGCAATCAGACATCTTAAATAGTCGCATGGGCGATGCCTTCGATGCCCAACTGCCAAGGCGCTTGCCTTGGCTACTTGATTGATATGACCATTTTTTTTAAACCCGACCCCTCAAAGACCCGACATATAAATAGCTAAACACCATCAGATGTCAGATAAACCTAAGAGAAACGCAGAGGAAGAGATTGATTAACCCCAATGATCGAAAAAACGATCGAGGTGTGCGCCTTGAGGCGCGCCTCGTGGCGAGGTGGGAGTAAACTATAGCGAGACTTACACCTCACAGAGAAATCGAGAGGTTTGGGCTTTATTCAGTTGAGGCTTACGCCTCATAGCCTTGCACCTCGAGGCGTATCAAGGTTTACGCCTTGACTTCAATTCTTTCTCTCTCTTTGTCTCTCAGAAAGGAAAGTAGTATCAGATTATATCTTATGGATAATTACAGTTAGGTAACCCATAGTCTTTATAAATTTTTAGTTTAATCCCAAAAGTTTTCTTAAATTTCAAAATAGCCTTTAAAATTTTACATATCAGCCCCTATAGTTTTATTTTCTTTCATTTCAGATCTTGAAGTTTCAGTTCAGCCCCTATTTCTTTATATTTCCTGCACTTAAGTCCCTAGAGCGAAAAAAAACAAAAACAAAAACAAAAACAAACAAACATTACTTGTGTTGATAACTCGACGGAGTCGAGTATTGATAAATGAATCTTTTTCTCTAAATTATTCATCACTACAAAATTTATATATATTCAATATTTATCAATAACATATGTTTTCAAATCGAGGCTTACGCCTCGTCTCGTCCGAAGAAAAATGCTTCGTACCGCTTTTAGCTTTTTCGAACATTGTAAACCCCAAGAGAGATAAATCCTCTTCGCCTCGTGTCGTTCTCGACCTTGTTTGGGTATTTGACTCTACTCTTATTAGTCTAATATATTCCTAATTCTTCTCTTCTTTTTGGTAATATAATATTATTAATTATACTGTTAATAATAGGACTATTATATATTCCATCGGAAGTTTATTACCTACTAGTTAGTGGCTTACTACCATCCTCTTGTTATATTAATATTGCAATTATTTATTATTGCATGGTAGTCTATTATGACACTAAATTAACAAACTAAACTGGTATGAAATTAAAATATTATACATATATACATTTCACACTGACGACTTCTTGTCACCCAAAGGACTCCTAGGCATTCAGGTGCTCAACCAGCCTTGCCTTAACACCTTGATAAATGTGCTTGAGTGATGCTCTACCCACAACAATTCCAAGGGTTTCTCAAAAGCAAAAGAGAGGAAAATAGATCATAGCTAAATATCAATAATCAATAGTTAATTGTGTCATTAACTTGTAGGGATTATATCAATATTTATAAACTTAAAACCCTAATATTACTTGGGGAACAATAAAATAACTAAACGACTAAAATACATTTACCAAATATTAAAAAAATCCTAATCACTATTAAATGTCCTACATCCCCACTAAAAAATAAATAATAATTATATCAATTTTTTCCTAATTAAACATAACAAAACTTTTATAAATTAAATAGAAATTTTTTTTTGGCTCTCGACTTGTCTTCCCCATCATGTATGTTGTTTGTTGACCATATTGTGGTAGTTGATAAGACTAGGGAATATGTTATCTTTGCATATATACATAAGCCACAAGATTAGAGCATGATGGCTGAAGGGCGTGGTGCAGCAGGGAAGGTTATGCGATTGCAAAATCCAGACCAAGTTGAAGGAAAACTATTGTAAAATGGCAGTGAGGCCAACAATGCTAAATGGAGCGATGTATTTAGACTTACATCACGACTAAAAAGCATAAAATGGAGTTGTTGTAATGAGAATGTTAATGTGGATGTGTGGGCATAAAAGGTTAGATAAGATTATAAATGAGGACATTCAAGAGAAGGTTGGGGTGAGACCGATTGAGGAGAGATGAATGGACATCCGTTCAGATGGTTTGATCGTATTCAATAACGACCTGGAGACACAACGATGAGAACAGAAATCCTGTATCAGGAGGAATATTTAAGAAGACTGAGGGGAAGACCAATCATTTATTTGGGAAATTTGTACAAAGAACTTGCAAGAACGGATTACAACCGAGGATATAGCTTATGACGAGAGAGTAGAGGAAGGTAACTTGGATATCAGAGATCAGGTAGGTTTTGTTATTAAACACCTTTTATTGTTTATTATTTTTGTATTATATTATTATTATTTCTTATTTTTAGTTTGTTTTGTGTATGTATTATTGTTGTGTTGTGTTGTTTTAGTTTTATTTATTAATTATTGTTTCCTTTCTCTTATCCCTCTCTTTTTCTTCTTTGTTTTCTTTTTAGTTTTTCTTTTTTTATTTATATCCATTACATGTTTGTGTATTTTTCTATAGGTGGAGGTGCTTGTAGTCTATTAAAAACCTTTTTCTTCTATTTTTTAGTTTAAAACTTTAAATTATCTTAGTTTATCTTTTTCTTGTTTATTTGTTTTATTCTCTTCCTTTTCTATTGCATTTCTACTTTATGTTTTCATATGGAATTCATTTTCAGTCTACCCCAACTAGTTTAGTATTAAAAAGGCTTTGTTGAGTTGAGTTTGAGTCCTACATGTAATATACTTGCTAGATTACAAGGGTAAACATAGTTAAACAAAATAAAAGAAGAAACAACCAAACTTAGTCATCCACTATCCGCTACAATGTGTCAAGAGTGTTTGTGCGCAAACTTCAAAATAATATATACATATATATGTGAGACCCCAGATTTTATGAATAAATATTTAATTATCTTGAATTATTTTTTTTTAAATTTGAGATAATGTTATAGTCGTGGGTAATATTTATAAATTTTGCAAAGTATGCAAGTTGTCATATTATATTCGATTGGTCGGGGAATATTCGTTTTATCGGAGAATATTCGCATACAACAACTTAATCATTGGTGGACCCCTAATGAATTATTGTCGGATTGAGAAAGCGACAAAAATATTTTATTGAAAATAACGGCGAAAGTTTTACCAATTAATCTTATTGAAGCGCTTTCGGTAGTAAAAAGTACGATGTCTGGCGTGGTTGCGTAGTAGCACACTCAGTATTGATTATTGATGTTTATGTGAGAAGTCACTCGGTTTTGTTCAATTATTGTTACAATAGTTCACGCGTAGTATCTCACATTATTTGATTCAATTATTGTTGATTTATCGTTTTGTTTTATTAGTATTATTAACGTAATAAAAAGCGAAACATCTTTTATATAAAAATGAATACTTTTATAAAGTTATTCATTTTATTAGATAATAATTAGATTATATTATATTTTATTATGCATAGTGTTGCATAGTAAAAATCTTTTTATATAAATAAAATATATTATATTTTATTTAAAAGATTTTTTTTTAAATATGGACCGTCAGATTAAAGTAAATCAATCTAAACCGTTCATGGGTTAGTTATTATGCATTCCATTTTCCTATAAATAAAAGCTCATTCCTTCATTATTTTCTTACTAATTCACTGAACTCTGGAGAGAGAAACTATATAGAGAGACTATAGAGAGTTAGAAGAAAAGTTTTCTGCTACTTCACTACTCCTATATCCAGTTCTTTTACGGTAAGGGGTGTTATTGTTTCTTATTCATGAAGAGAACTTCTATTATTCCATTCTTTATTATTCTGTTGGAATAACCTGTAAAAGTGGCATACCCTATACATAACCTATATACGTGGCATACCCTATACTTGGTGAAATCCTTATGTTATTCCATTCTTTATTATTACATTGGAATAATCAGATGTCTTGATTTACCTATACTTGGTGGAACGACACAGATATGTCGCGGTTTACCCAATACTTGGTGATCTTCTTCATTATTCCATTCTTTATTATTATGTTGGAATAACTTTGTTTATCTAATACCGCATACTTGGTGAAATTCTTTTATTATTCCGTTCTTTATTATTCATCGGAATATCTTGTCGGTGTAATTTCACGATTTGGTTCCATATTTATTATTCGCATTTTTATTATTTTGTATTTTGGAATATTAAAATTTTTATTATACGTCATGTATTTTACAGGACTGGTTAAAATCTTTATTATCATTAGAATATTCTTTACGTATTTATTATTTTATTAGTTAAAATCTTTGGAATATTACGTATTTATTACATGGAATAACACATGCAAGGCACTGCGCATGCATGGTGATTTATGTTGTTATTCCATTCTTTATTATTACATTGGAACATTCTACTTGCAGTGATTGTGATTTTCACGACACGGTTCCATTATTATTATTCTGTTGGAATAACACATACATCTGCAATCACCGCATGCGTGGTGATTTCATTGTTATTCCATTCCTTATTATTCTCGGTTGGTTAAAATTTTGACTTATACTCCATGAAATTAGTATTTGCGCTTCATCCGGTATCTTTTCATGAAAATATTTTTACGAGCATTCTTGAATTTTACTCTACAAAGCGATATCATGTTGACAATTTGGACATTATTGGTTCTTGGATAAATTAATTCTTGAACTTGTTTTATTGAATTATTATGTCATTGTCATCATCCTCATGTTTATATTTTGTTGAAAAAAGTCATCGTGAAATTTGTAGTCGTAGATGGACTTGGTATGATTATGATACTGTGGATTGTTTCGGTATAATCATGGTAGTAATGTTACAAATGATGTGAAAAAAGTCCTCGTTGCTCCGTAGTGCATTGATGGGATGAGTTTTGGTATGATTATGGCTATGAATTCTCTTGAGCCAAGGGAGCAAAGATGAATTGTTTTATGGCATGATCAAGACCGTTGATGAAAACACGATTATCTTTGGCCCGTAGTGCATGGATAATTCGTGGTCGTGATACTAAAAATATCATTGGCCTGTAGTGCAGGGATGGTTTAATGATGTGAATTTTTTTTATTGAGCTGAGTCTCAGCGATAAAAGTGATGAAAAACTTTTTAAATTATAAAAGATAGTAGATTCTATCTCTACTTGATTCTTTTAATGGATCAGATGTTCACCGCAGTTAAACTTGATGTCTATTGTATTTTATCGGTTTAACATTGTTGGAGACTAATGATAATTTATTACGCATTATCTTTAGTCGTAATATTTCTTCTTGGACTAGTTGAGCTCACCTTTCTTTCTTTCATTGTTCTCTTGGGAAATGAGAGCGTATCTAGGGCTAGTCGGGGAATGTAGTGATGGTCGAGGAGGATAGCATTAGTAGTCCTCACTATTCTGTGAAATAGTGTGACAATAAATGTAATAAGGACTCCATTGGGTGTGGATATTGTCTGGATGACAATATTTGTATTTAAACTCACAACATATGTTTTGTCGTATTTTACACGACTGTTGTATTATTAGTTTGTATTTGAATTTTGTACCATGTACTTGGCGACTCAGGATGAGAGATGTATACCTATTTTGAGGGCGTCACCGTTGGTATCAAAGCTTAGGGATATGATCCCTGGCTAAGGTGTGAGATAAGAACTAGGAGGGGAGAGACGGGGAATTCCTTCGCTAGTATGACCTACCTAAGTTTATTTGTTATTTAATTGGTTGGTCAGAGTATAGGGATAATATGTGATATGTTAATTAACCCTTGTTTTGTGGCAGTGTTTGAAAATGGCATCCAGAGAATGTTGAGAACATTAATGGAGCATGAGAGACCGTTGAGTCTCCACGGATCGATAGTATGGATAATGTGCATCGAAGGCGATAATCATTAAATGAAACAACACTTACCAAAATGATTAACGGCCAGACGTTTAGGAGCTTTTAGAATTTATGCAACATCGGTAGAAGGCTCCTTCCTGCTCATAATGCGGTAAAAATAATGGCAACCCACGGTTGGTCACCGCTAAACAATTCAAGGAGCTGGGACCACCGGAGTTTTTGGAAAAGCCAGAGCCACTTAAGGCAGAGACGTGGATAAAGCAGATTACCAAGATATTTGATGTCTTGGAATGCTCAGAGGAGCAAAAGGTTCCCTTTGCCACCTTTATGTTGCGTGAATTATGTTGCGTGAAGAGGCAGATTATTGGTGGGAATCTGTAAAACGTACCCAGCCTGACGCACTCAAGATGTCTTGAGAGAAGTTCCAAGAGTTGTTCAATGACAAGTACTTTCCCGAAATCATTCGTCACATGAAGGAGGTGGAATTTATCAAGTTGGAGCAAAATAACATGACTGTGTCGCGGTACGAGGCTAAGTTTGCGGAGTTATCCCGGTTTGCATCCCATTTGGTCGATAATGAAGAGAGAATGACGCGAATGTTTCTGCGAGGTTTGAAACCCAATATCGTCGATACCTCATTTCTCACAAACTTTGTTTGTATTGAGATGTTGTGAATAGGGCTCGATTATTGGGCGCGATAATGAGTTAACACAACCAAAAGGCAACGACCAACAACATGATAATAATCATACCGAAGCAAGCGGTCATGAACAATGATAACCATCGTGGGGAATTTATCGTACTAAGAATGGTAACCACGATTGGTAATCATGGCGAATAATAAGAATGGACATTTCAAGAAGAAGGTTCAACAACGATAGCGTGAAGACGCTTCAAGACCACTTTACCATTTCAAAGGAAGGAGAAGCGACCGCCGGTTGTATGTTTCAAAATGCGAGACGGGAGGGACACATCCGTCTAAATCTGTCTGTAAAGAATCAAAGCGTGTTTTAATTGCGGAAGAGGTCACCTAGCTCGATTTCGTGCGTATGGTGAAGTCAAGTCCGGTGGGATAGTAATGCCGAAAGGATGTCCCAGACAAAGCCAAAGCCGATAGTTTAAGAGAGAGCGTTTTTTTCTCGTGACGAGGAACTCGAATAAAATTACCACGGGTAAGTTAATCATAAGCTCTTTCTTGAAGTCTATCTGAGTGTTAGATACTGGGTTCTACTCACTCTTTTATTTCACTAGTTTTGTTCGATGTTTGAAGTTAACTCAGGAGAAGTTAGACTTTGATATATCTGTTTAAACTTCGGTTGGGAGAAACCTTCGTTACATCAATTATTTATAAATCTTGTTTGATTCAAATCGACACTTTCACGTTACCTTCTTATCTCTTTGAAAATACTTGTCTTTGATGTGATTTTTGGAAACGATTGGTTAACTACTCATCATGCTTTTTCGTAAGGTTGTTAGCTTTCGTATTCCTAACCAACCTATTATGCGAATTCAAGCAACCAAAACCACTAAAATCAATCACCGTCATATCAAGCCATAAGTAAAGAGCCCCGAGCCTTTCATTGATGACTTCCTTGTGCGGAATGCAAAGCCGGACTTTACGTAGGTGATGTCGTGAATGATAATGATAAGTTGATAGGTATCATTGTGAGGTCTTTATCCGGGTTAAGGGATAGAAGTCACAGTTGGTATCAATGTGACGACTTATCCAAGTCGTGAATGAGAGTCACGGTTTTGAATAATATTTCTATTGTTAATAAATTTCGACATATATACGAGACTTCTAGCCTACCTACTAGGCGTGAAATCAATTTTGTCTGACCCAAAGATAAAACCCATTTCTTAAACCCTCAAATATTTCTTTACTTAAAATGAACGATCGTGCGCGCCAAATACATTAACTCGAGCTGTTGAAGATTACGATCGTATTATTCAATATCATCGTAGAAGAGCGAACGTGGTAGCTGACGTGTTGAGTAGATGATCGTATGCGTTTACAAATGCAATGTTGTTAACACAAAGACTTATTTCGTATAACTTACAAATGATGAAGATAGAGTTAAGGACTCAAGGGACCCACGTGAAGATAACGAATATCTGAGTAGAATCGACTTTAATCGATAAAGTTAAAGCCGCTCAATTTACACACTTTGAAATGATGAATGTGAAGAAGAAGGTTCGAAGAACGTTATTCTAGAAGCAAGAATCGACGAAGAGAGAAAATCTCAACCCTCGATTTAATTGGCCCATTTGAAATCCTCGATTAAGTAGAGGCTGTGGCTTATAGACTTGTTTTACCGCTAAGTATGTTTGCGTGTTCATAACGTTTTTAACGTATCGATGTTACGTAAATATGTGGAATGACCAAACCACATTATTAATGGGTAAAATGCAAAATGACCCTTTGAACTTTAGGGGTTTTGGGTATTGAGCCCTTTTCTTTTAGTCAATATAAATTGAGCCCCTTTACATTAAAAATTTGGACTTTGAGCCCCGGCGCCAGCCACGTAATGCGTTGACACCGCAGACGTGGCGCCTATGTGGGCGAATCTAACATGGATATTTTTTATTTTATTTTACACGTGGACGCTAACGTGGCACATATTGAACTTAATCTCAAAAATTATGTTGATGCCATGATTCGAACTCTTGACCTCTAGCTTAAAACTTGAAACTCTTGACCAATTGAGCAAAGAAACCTAATTATTATAATTTTGCAAGGATTAATATTTATAACTGAACAAATCATTTCCCCAAATTAAAATAAATCCCTATCCTTAGATACATTATGTACATAACTAAAACAATAACAACAACAAACAACAATAATAATAATAATAATAATAATAATAAGATAATAAAATAATAATAATAATAATAATAATAATAATGATGATGATGATGATGATGATGATGATGATGATGATGATAATAATAATAATAATAATAATAATAATAATAATAATAATAATAATAAAATCAATAACAGTAATAATAATAATAATATTAACAATAATAATAATAATAATAATATTATTATTTAGAATTCTAAAAACCAAAGTAACTCTCTCTTTTCGAATCCTAACAATTTAGAGAAATGATCACGATCCAGACAACAGTTTCCTCTCCTATATGCTACTTATATGCTTTCTACAATAACATCACAAAACACTAAACCATTTATATATTTTTATATCAAAATGTCCAATTCATTTCCTTCCAACAAATATTTACATCACATTGATGAATATACAAATAAACTTGCGTAACCAAAAGCCAAAACCTAATCATGAATAGCAAAAGCGGATGAAAGTAATCGGCGTAGAAAATGAAAAAAAAAAAACATCATGATAGACATGAAAGCTCTAGATTAACGTACCATTGCATCAACAGAAGTCGATAAAAGATTAATCCAAAGTAGCCATAGCATTCATCAATAGTTCAAAAAAAAGATACCGCAATTACTTTAATAAACATCTACTAATACTAAAACCATAAGGAAAAAACACAAATTAATCCTCGGCGAAAATGCACTTATCTTCAAGATCGGTCCACGATTCTTCAACTTCTCAACCACCGGTGATTGATTGCTCGATCCGGAGCACCAAGCAGTCATAGAGAAAACAACCATTAAAACATCGTAGGCGTGACGATCGATAGCGGCGTTCATGCTGGCTCTTCGTGATGAATTTACGGTGGCGCGAAGTGTTTCGGTCGATGTGCACGACTTCGTGGATTCGCGACTCCAGGTGAGTCTCGTACTTCGATAGATGTCCATTAGCAAGAAAAGACAAAAGGGAGGATGGAGAGGAAGGGTTTGAGGAGATTTGGGAATCTTGGCCTAGATCTCGGTGTTTTTTTTTGGAATTTCAATACTCTGATTTGATCATTATTGATTTTATTATTATTATTATTATTATTATTATTATTATTATTATTATTGTTATTATTAATATTATTATTATTATGTGTTATTGATTTTTTTTTTTTTATTATTATTATTATTGTTGTTGTTGTTGTTTTAGGTATGTACATAACAGATCTAAGGATAGGGGATTTGTTTTAATTTGGGGAAATGATTTGTTCGATTATAAATATTAATCCTTGCAAAATTATAATAATTATGCTTTTTTGCTCAATTGGTCAAGAGTTTTAAGTTTTAAGCTAGAGGTCAAGAGTTCGAATCATGGCATCAACATAATTTTTGAGATTAAGTTCAATATGTGCCACGTCAGCTTCCACGTGTAAAATAAAATAAAAAATATCCATGTCAGATCTGCCACGTAGGCGCCCATGAGTGCAGTGTCAACGCATATGTATGCTGGGCTCAAAGTCCAAATTTTTTAATAGAAAGGGGCTCAATTTGCGTTGACAAAAAAAAAGGGCTCAATACCCAATCCCTAAAGTTCAGTGGTCTACTTTGCATTTTACCCCATTATTAATTTAGAACCGGACGAGATAGCGGATGATTTAACGTTTGAGGAGATAACGTGTTAAAATCTTGGATAAGAAGAATCGTATTCAACACTCAAAGGTTATACCTCAAGAGTTAGAATTTGAAATGAGGTGAGATGTCCTCACTTATTCTAAGATACAGTGCGTCACGTAAATTTGATGAGAAATTCCATGGGAGGGGAGATTGTGAGACCCCAGATTTTATGAATAAATATTTAATTATCTCAATTATTTTTTTTTAAATTTGAGATAATGTTATAGTCGTGGGTAATATTTATAAATTTTGCAAAGTATGCTGAGTTGTCATATTATATTGATTGGTGGGGAATATTCGTTTTATCGGAGAATATTCGCATAACCATAAAATCATTGCAATCATTGGTGGACCATACAACGAGAAAAAGCGACAAAATCGATTGAGAAAACGACGAAAAAAAATTGTTTTATTGAACTACTTGGTAGTAAAGTAAAAATACGATGTCTGGCGTATAGCAAGTAGTAGCCGCGCGGTATTGATTATTGATGTTTATGTGAGAAGTCACTCTTTTTTGTTCAATTATTGTTACAATAGTTGCTGCATAGTATCTCACATTATTTGATTCAATTATTGTTGATTTATACGTTTTGTTTTATTAGTATTATTAACGTAATAAAACGGAAACATCTTTTTATATAAAAGCAGAATACTTTTATAAAGTTATTCATTTTATTAGATAATAATTAGATTAGATTATATTTTATTACGCATAGTGTTGCATAGTAAAAATCTTTTATATAAATAAAATATATTATATTTTATTTAAAAGATTTTTTTTAAATATGGACCGTCGATTAAAGTAAATCAATCTGGACCGTTCATGGGTTAATTCTTATGCATTCCATTTTCCTATAAATAAAAGCTCATTCCTTCATTATTTTCTTACGAATTCAATTTGAACTCAGAGAGAGAAACTATATAGAGACTATAGAGTTAGAAGAAAAGTTTTCCGCTACTTCACTACTCCTATATCCGGTTCTTTTTACTGGTGAGGGTGTTATTGTTTTTTATTCATGAAGAGAACTTCTATTATTCCATTCTTTATTATTCGTTGGAATAACCTGTAAAAGTGGCATACCCTATACATAACCTATATACGTGGCATACCATATACTTGGTGAAATCCTTATGTTATTCCATTCTTTATTATTTTGTTGGAATAATCAGATGTAATGGTTTACCCTATACTTGGTGGAATGACCAGATCGCGGTTTACCCAATACTTGGTGATCTTCTTACGTTATTCCATTCTTTATTATTATGTTGGAATAACTCGCTTTTATCAAGCAACCTTGATACTTGGTGAAATTCTTTTATTATTAGATTTCTTTATTATTCATCGGAATATCCACGCTTGGTGTGAATTTCACCGACTCGGTTCCATATTTATTATTCCGCATTTATTATTACATTGGAATATCTGCATGTATTTTTACGGACTTGGTTAAAATCTTTATTATTCTGTCGTGTATTTTACGGACTGGTTCCGCTCTTTATTATTCTCATTAGAACATCTGTCGATTGTGATTTTCACGTTCCGTTTTATTCTTTATTATTATTATTACATTAGAATAACTTGCACATGCTGGCAGTACCGCATGCATGGTGATTTATGTTGTTATTCCATTCTTTATTATTACATTTGGAACATCCGCTTGGTGTGATTTTCACCGACCTAGTTCCGTTATTATTATTCTGTTGGAATAACTTCGTCTCATCGCAATCACCGCACGCATGGTGATTTCATTGTTATTCCATTCCTTATTATTCTCGGTTGGTTAAAATTTTGACTTTATACTCCATGAAATTAGTATTTGCGCTTCATCCAAAGATCTTTTCATGGAAATATTTTTACGAGCATTCTTGAATTTTACTCTTAAAGCGAGATCATGTTGACAATTTGGACATTATTGGTTCTTGGATAAATTAATTCTTGAACTTGTTTTATTGAATTATTATGTCATTGTCATCATCCTCATGTTTATATTTTGTTAAAAGTCATCTGGTCAGAAAGTGCATAGATGGACTTGGTATGATTATGACTGAGGGTTTTTCAAGATAATCATAACCGTAATGTTACAAATGATGTGAAAAAAGTCCTCATTGGCTCGTAGTGCATTGATGGGCAGTTTTAGTATGATTATGGCTATGAATTCTCTTCACCGAGGAGCAAAGATGAATTGTTTTATGGCATGATCAAGATTGTTGATGAAAACACGATTATCTTTGGCGTAGTGCATGGATAATTCGTGGTCGTGATACTAAAAATATCATTGGCACGTAGTGCAGGGATGATTTAATGATGTGAATTTTTTTTTATTGAAAGTGAGTCAAATGATAAAAGTGATGAAAAACTTTTTAAATTATAAAAGATAGTAGATTCTATTCTCTACTTGATTCTTTTAATGGATTGCATGTTCCGCTGCAGTTAAACTTGATGTCTATTGTATTTTATCAGTTTAACATTGTTGGAGACTAATGATAATTTATTCTGCATTATCTTAGTCATAATATTTCTCATCGGGACTAGTTGAGCTCACCCTTTTCTTTCATTCTCTCTCTTGAAATAAGAACGTAAATTTGGAGCTAATGGGGAACGTAGTGATGGTCCAGAGGATAGCATTAGTAGTCCTCACTATTCTGTAAAATAGTGTGACAATAAATGTAATGAGGACTCCATTGTGTGTGAATATTGTCTGGATGACAATATTTGTATTTAAACTCACAGCATATGTTTTGTCGTATTTTACACGACTGCTGTATTATTAGTTTGTATTTGAATTTTATACCATGTATTTGGCGACTCAAGATGGGTGATGTATACCTATTTTAGGGGCGTCACAATATATTTATATGTATATATATATATATAGGGTCCGGTTCCTATCCGGACTCCCGCATTTTCTTAAGTTACGGACTTTTTTTGTTTTTTTTAAAACTAAAAAAAAAGTTTAATATTTTATGGAACTGAATTTTTACATAATACAGTGTTTTGGGTGTGATTTGAATACATATAACAAAACAGATCTGTACATACATAAAATATGTATCCAAATCACATCCAAAACACTGTATTATGGAGAAATTCCAGTTCCATAAAATATTAAACTTCTTTTTTTAGTTGTTTTAAAAAAAAAGCAAAAACTAAATAAATAAAATAGGAATTAGATTTTAATCAAGTCCGGAGTTAGGACACGATCCTCATTATATATATATATATATATATATATATATATATATATATGATCCGCGATCGTGGACAACGTTAGCTATTGTCCTGTTTATTACTAACTCATCGTCCGGTAGTCAAAATTGGAGTTAATGGCCGAGATGGAAGCCACTTGACAGAGGGAGTAGCGGCCGACAAATTTCTTTTTGTTGGTATTTTCTCACTGCATGACCAAATCAACGACCTTGTTTTGGTTGACCGCTAGAGGAATAGCGGTTAAACATAAAAGAATTTGAGCTTAATTATCGATTATCCTAATTATTCTCGTAAAATAAAATAAAATAATAAATAATTATAATAATTATAATTATAAGGATAATAAGTAATTATCTTTATACTTATCCTTATACTTATTAACAAAATATATAAGTATGTATAAGAATAATTATTGATTATTGTTTTATGATTTTTAATTATAAATAGGAAATAGTGATTGAATTTATATATTTGAGTATGAATATAATATAAATTCAATCACTATTTTCTATTATAATTAAAATTATAAGATGATAATCGATAATTCAATCTTATATATAAGGATAATTCTTGATTATCATCTTATGATTTTTAATTATAAATAGAAAATAGTGATTGAATTTATATTATATTCCAACTTAAATATATAAACTCAATCACTATTTCCTATTTATTATATATTTTGTTAATAAGTATAAGGATAAGTGTAAAGATAATTATCGATTATCTTTATAATTATCCTTATAATTATTTATTATTTTATTTTATTTTACGAGAATAATTAGGATAATCAGTAACTAAGCCAAATTCTTTTATGTTGTCACATTCTCTAGTGCCAAATAAAACACTCTGATTGTTTGATCGAAGCTGCTAGAGGGAGTAAAGGACCAAGAAAAAGAAATTTGTTGGCCGCTACTCCACTAGCAATGTACTTCTAGCATCATCTCACCATTAACTCCAATTTTGACTACCGGATTTAGCTGCTATCAAAACATGGACAATAGCTAAAGTTGTCCATATCCATATATATATATATATATATATATATATATATATATATGCATTATAAGATTATAGATGTACTTCATCCATCGGAATTGGGAGTCACTTTTCATATTATTGAAAATATTAATTTAAAATTAAAACTTTGTGCTTTTGTGTGTGTTTATGGGGATAGTTATTCTTATTCTTTCTTTTCACCTTATCCTACATCAATAGTGTTTTTTATTAACATAATTGGTCAGAAAAATCCAGGCAAATATGAGTAAAAAGGTCAAATTAATTTCCAGATGTAAAAAGTAAAATAAACCAATGTTGTATAAAAGACCCCAACTAAGAGTCATTTCTTGAAATTTAATCCTAACAAGGTAAAATCTCAAGCGCTTGATGGATGAAATTTTATTTGTACATTTATTCCTTTTATTTAAAAAATAAAATTTCAAACAAAATTAATGAAATTAAGTGTTTATAAATAACTTTAAAAGGTATAGAAGTTTTATATAAATTAAGGTTTTATCTAAATAAAATTTCTATCAGTGTTTCTTTACTTTTAGATTTCTTTAGTAGAGATATAGTATATAAGAGTGTTTATTTATTATATGTTTTTAAGTAAATCAATTATATTAGAGTGTTTAACTACTATCGAAATTATAACTAGTAAATACTATTTCTCTTTCAAAATATAATATCATTATTGACTTTTTAAAGTAAACTTAACACATTTTCAAACTCAAAATTGATATAAATTCTTTTAATTGTAGTTAATTCAATAATAATTATTGATTGATAGATTTATTGTTTCATAATTTTTAATGAACCACCTCAATTTAGAGTTTGAAAATGTCTCAATAAACTTTCAAAAGTCAATAATGATCTTATATTTTGGAAGAGAGAGAATATATTAGATTATAATGTTTAATAACTTTAATTACTACTCCCTCCGTCCAGTTTTATTTGTCCTAGTTGACCTTTTATGGTCAAATTGACCATATTTAGAATAAAAAATTATTCTTACGTTATTAGATATAGGCAAAAAATTATTATCATAAGTAAGAAAATATGTCGAATATACTATCAAAATCAACTTATTTGATTCAAAAATTTTAATACATTTCTCTAATATTTAATCTTAAAATTAATTTGACCTTAAAAAGTCAATTAGGGCTTATCGGACGGAGGTTGTATTAGATTTCTTTAGTAAATCCTCCCTTTGTTCCAAAATATAAGACCGACTTTCAAAAATCATCTGAGATATTTTAAAACTCGTTCATTTAATTTTAGTTAATACAATGATGAATATCATAACCTATATAAAAAATACTACTAATCATAAGATTTATTGTTGTCAAAATCATTTTCCATCACACAATGTAATGAAGAAAGACTTGTGCAATAACACAATTTATTTAAGAAAAACAAATAAACTAATTACTGGGGAAAAGAAAAAAAACCTGAGCTTGTAGAAGTGACCCTTCATTTGAATCTTTTGACAATCTATTTTCTTTCTCCCTGGGAAGTTCTCCCTGAATGCTGTGTGTTTCAAAGTACCTTTTTGAATTACCAGTTACTGGGTTGAAATTTCTGAACTCAAGTGCCTCAGAGAGCTGTTGTTTAAAGGACGAAACTGTTTCTTGCAATCCTTCACATTCATTGATCTGACACAAAGGTAAGTTTGTTAGAGGTGGTCTTGAATTAAGGATCAACAGAAGTTTCATGCATATATTACGACGACAGTAGTACCTGTAGGTTAAGCTGCTCTTGAATTATTCTATTGTCTGCGACTTTAACCTGGAAAATAAATGACATGTTGGTTTCTCAAATAAGACAACAGATTTGTGCGACGACCAGTTAAACAGAATGGAAAAACTCCACTATATTCCCTGATTCCTACAGCTTTCCAAAATTTACTTATGAGGGCTTCTGCATTATATATATATTTTGATAAATTGTATGCCCATTTGCATCCCTATTGGACTGAATTCAGCAGCCCCTTGAGAGGTGGCTAGAAAACTAGCTCATGCTTAAAGTAAGAGGTCTTAAGGTCCTGTTTAGAAATTACTGATAACTAAGGTACAATTGACTAAATAAAATCCAAGTGCATTCCTACATGTCTCACTTGAAATCTGAAATTATGCAGAAAATTCTCATCTGGCGTCTGAACAAGATATTTTTGCAATACATAAAGTGTCCACCCGCCACCTACTTCATCAATCAGGCGGGCTTCACCAAATTTCTCTCCCAAATTCAGCCCCAAAATTTTTAACTCTTCATGTTTTACACTCCGAATTTAATAGTATTCCTATTTTATCCTCTTAAATTAAATTATTAAATCTTAAAATTAATTACACATTAAATATGAATTGCACATGCAATACGAGATGACAAAGAAAAAAATGATTCATTTCCAATGCAAGAATGCAACTTTGATCCAGCCTCAACTTTTGCTGCACGAGATGAGACGAATAGATTCTTTCTACTTTGCCAAGCAGATGGGCTTCACCAATGAACAAACTTTTCTCCAAAATTCAGCCCCGAAGTTTAAAACTCTTCATATTTCACCTCCGAATTTAATAATATTTCCATCTTATCCTCTAAATTAAAATTTTAATTCTTAAAATTAATTACACATAACATATGAATTACACGCTCGACACGAGCTGAAACATGAAATATGAGTAATATAAAGCATGCAGCAGCCACCTGCTTCGGCAAGCAAATGGCTTCGCCAAATGTTTTTTTTTTATAAAATAATTCCTCAAGTTTGAAAATCTTAAATACCCCCAAGTTTAAAAGCTTTCCATACTTTACCCTCCGAATTTAATAGTATCCCTATTTTACCCCTAAAGTTTAAATTTCTAAAATTAATAATATGGTATAAATTACACTGTGACATGTGTGCCTAAGGCCCTAGTTGTAATTGACTAATTGTACATGAGTCCGGTACCTGCTAGCAATACACACCTTTGTAATAACACTTTCACTAAAGTGCGGATGCACACTTTCTAACATAACTAAAAGAGAACAATCCCACAATGGAAAGATGTCTTCTCAATTTAACCTCTATTAATGTCTTTAATATGTGAAAAGTTACTACTTCCATTCCAAAATATAAATCAATAATTAACTTTTCAAAAGTCAATTTGAGTCATTTTTCAAATTTAAAATTGACACGACTTTTTCAAGTTTTGAAAACAGTAAATCTCATAATTAAGAGTACTTTAGATAGAATATTTTATAATATTAAAAATTTTATTAACAAAACTTAAATGTATTCGTATGAAATTTGAATTTGAAAATGTTTGATGGCTGTTAAAATGTCGATATTGATCTTACATTTTAGAACAAAAGGGAGAATAAATTCAAGATTAAAAGGAAGAAGCTATAGTCATGTGAATATTTTTAGGTATGCATCACCTCAAGTTCAAAGGACTTCTCATTCAATTGTGCCTCTAGCTCAGCTACAGACTGCAGCAAAAACAACAGTTAGGCTAAAAAAGAAGTTGAAATTTAGATGCAATTAGCATATGCAAAAGAAGGTGCACATACTCGCGATGCTTCCAATTTATCCATTTTGTCACGAGAAGAAATAACAGAAAAAACAATTTGCTTTTCTAAGAGAGCTACTTGTTCATTTTCCTTTGATTTCACCATTCAACTTTTCTATCTCCACCTTCATTTAGTAGAAATTTTCATAAGATTGAATTCAACATGAAAACAGCAGCTAAAAAGGAGATCAAATCAAGATTTACATGAATATGTTCCTTCTTAGGGTTTCTTAGGGCCTCCTCAGATAACCGCTTCAGTGCACTTGAATGAAAAGCCACCTCTCCATACAAAATCTTTTGCTGCTCCCTCAGAAGATCTATTTGGTCAATTGTCTGTATGCTAGTCTAGCATCAAATAAGTGATAAGACATGAAACTCTGAATCCATTTACCATGAATAGAGAATCTAATGGAAACATTAAATTTCTTGATGCTACAAAAGGAGTTAACTTGGTAGCACAAACATTATTAAATAAAATATAATAAAAAGAAAACCTTAAAATCCATTACTTTTAGCAATTTCATTTTCAGGGTTGACTCTAAAATAGATAAAAATTAATTGCCTGCTTACTTCGATGCAGAAAAGAATGTATACTATCATACTGAAAGAAGACCCACATGGTACGAGTATTATGGTGCAACAAAATGTTGCTTGACATGTGGAAGCTATGACAACTGTTTACTTCAATTTTTCCTTCGTAATTTGTGCTGGGTGTTAACTCCCAAAATTGGCAAAAAAACATATTAATAACAAGACTCCCCTGTAGTAGTATTAGAGCACATTTTTGCATCGCACATGAGCCCTAAAATACAAGCAATAATGGAGATTCTTCCTTTTCACATTTTGAGTCTTTTTTTTTTCATTCAAGGTTGTCTATAATTTGGACATGGATCATTTGAAAAGGTCATACCAAGCTCATTCCCAGGATTATTAATAGCACAAATGTAACCATGGCTCGTGAGAAATAGATTCTGTACTTATGAATCCCAAATTCGAACATTATAACAGTTAAAATTGAATAAAGGAGTACTCTTAGCATTTCAACTTATTTTTGAGACAACTAATTTAGAGTGAATTAGAACGCACCTCCTTTCTATACATACTTTCTATTTTTCAATATTCATTCAGCATTATCTTCATCTTTATTGGCTGGTTAGAGAGAGAAGTATTCTGGTTATAGTATATCTAAAGATTTCACTCAAGTACCTCGACTCTTCTTAAAATTTCTAAAATCAAAACGTCCAAATAAAAACTTTAATCCAACGATGCGGCGAATTAATTTATTCCAATACAAGACTGATTCAAACATTAAAACCAGATTCCATACCAGAGGTGTCTCCTGTCGCAAAAATTCATCCTCAGGAATTTCTCTGTCCTGCCTAGCCTCCAATAAAAGATCAGCAGAAGGAGTGCTTTCTGTCGGTATAGAATGTGACAGTCTGGATTCCATATGAAGATTAACGCTTTCTGCTTTAGGGGTTGAAGGTGTGCTGATGGACTTGGCTCCACTCGATTTATCACTAGTGCTTGTAAAAGTTCCCGAGCCATTATCCCGTTTCTGTAAAATAGTACAATATAAGAATAATGATAAAACTATTAGAGCAGGCACCTACATTCCAAATTTTGTTAAACTTATTACAACACGACTATAGTAAATCCTCGATAAATGAATGTTCGATAAAGTAATAATCTCGCTTAGATAATAATTTCTTCCGGTACTAACTTGGGCATGTGTACTAAAGTAATAACCTCGCTAAATGCATTAAGTAATAAAAAATTTGAATCCTTAAAGGCCCAACGAAAATATAAATTAATAATTACTAAATTCCATACAAAAATTTATATATATAATCCACATATTCTTGAACTTTTTGTAATAGCATCCATACAATAGACCCAAACTTTTCAGTCAATCAACAATTTCCATACAAAATCATTTTTCTAAAAATATGCATCTAAAGTTACTTGTTATGTACATTAACTTAAAACCTTTTATTTTCCAAAACATTATAAGTTTCACCAATTCTTTTTAGCTTCTCTAGACTCAAATTAATACATTAATTATTGTCTCGTGATTTTTCTGACCACATACATAAATTGAAAAACTCCATCTAAAATAATAATTATTCATTTATCGATAAATAAATAATCTCACTAAAGTAAAAAAAAACGGTTCCAAGGGTATTCATTTATCGAGGTTTTACTATACAATACTACATGCACCAAAAAGTAGCAGCCACTCTCAAATAAAGCTGGAAAAAGACAAGCTAAAACTAATTGTGAACACGGAATGATGTAGAACATGTAGATAAGTACATAAGTATGCAACAAATATTCAGACACAACATGCGATCAATAAGATATGGCCACACGATTCTCGAGTGAATTTATTATTACTTGATCTTTATACTTGGAAATGAACACAATCAAAGCCCCTAAGAGAACTAATTTGGAGGACAAAGATAGACATCTATACTGCACTGCATAAAATTCTAGGGGCATAAAATTCTAGGGGGGGGGGGGAAGACCATAGAAGGAAAGGAAAAAGAGAGAACTTCTACTGGAGCAACTTGGCTCCATTAAATTCTACAGTAACTGACAAGGGGTCATAACAATTATGAGAATAGCCCTTCTCACTCACTCCCAGATCTGCACCAAAATCTAAACAATTAAAACGAAGCAGATAAGAGTATTTTAACACCTCATTCATTTGCATGATGCAACCCATATCATTTTATTACTTGTTTAATTCGCATGTAAATTGTTTCGTATAGAACTATGTGCAGCATGATCCAGCCCGGATCTAAAGTTGTTAATACGTTGAATAAAAATATAATGCAAGTATACATACCATCATTTACCAAATTAGAGAAAGAGAAACCAAATCCTGACCGGTTTCAAAATGTAATACTTGTATTACAAGGACAGACGAACAGAGTAGAGCCATATGTTCAAGTAGCTCATACACTAAATTGGTTTTGTGGGTAATCAATTCTAAAGCATTCAACAATGTGGGGTTAAAGTCAAACTTATAAATCAAATTAAAAAGAGAATATATTACTAATTCACATTTTTATTTCAAATATACTAGATTGACTCAGCCAACTGATTATCAAGTGCAGTAGGATTCAGGTTCACAACTAGGTTAATAATTGGTGTAATTTCAAAATAAAACCCAAAAATAATTAAATTAAAGGAGATTGCAAAAGGTCTATATTTTACTTGCCCGTGGCTTTAACCAGTTTAACAATCCATTCTTTCGGGTCTTCTTCTCCTCCTTAAACGTGTCATCTACTGTTTCAGCATTCCCATCAAGAGAAACATATAAATCAACGTTTTCATCCTCCAAGATCAAGTCTCGCCTTCTAAAGGGGAGATATGCAAGCTGCACATTGTCCAAAAAAGAGCTTTGGTCAGGTCGTGTGTGTGCATACATGTATGTGTGTGTACCATCTCAGGCAGGATGCCAAATTATATTTTTAAAGTAGAAAGAACAGTAGAACACTTTGTTCAACTCAATCATACTACCTCTTCTTCTCCAAAAGAATGTCTTCTTCTTGGACCAGGGCGATGAGGAAATCTAGATGATTGCGTAGTTTTTGTGGAGACCAGTATTAACTTTGTCAGCCGTTGAATTCTGCTTAATAAAGCAGCTTTGGCTTCTTCTTCTTCTTCCAGTCTCGATTGCAACTTGACCTGACCATCTTCTAGCTATATAAATCACACAACATCAAAGAAATTGAGTCATTTTATTACAGCCAACTACATTTCAAAGATTTAATAATTTATACAATAAAATAATATGCTTTACTAATGCATGTTTATTATCACAAGACATATCAGGCAACATCATCAAGAGCATTAAAACTTGGACTAAATTTTATCTTACTCATTTAGAAGGAAAAAGAGTAACCAAACTGGGCATGAGGAAAAGAAAAGCATTACTTAATTAAAAGCATATTTGGGGTAACTAGATATTATAACTACAAAGCAAAATGTATTCATCCTAACAAATTTCATTTGGGCCAATGATTGGGAGGAGATCTACACCTAAAACAACTAACAAAGCAGCAAGATTGAATTTTCAGCCAAATATGAGAAATCAGGATGTTCTGAGATGAAGATAAGCAAAAGAGAAGGAAAAACAAGGGAAGGAGTATCCATATCCAAATATTCTCCTACAACCAAATACTACCAGTTCTCAACAACATAATAACTAAATGAAAGAAAAGACGATAACTTTGGCGGACAAATTTTCAGGGACTTGCGAGGGGAACAATTACACAACTAGCATGGCATCCCACCAATTAGATTTTGCAAATCAGACTTACTTCTAATCATCTTGTTCCAAAAGGAATGAACTCCAAGCAGAAAACCCCAAAAGTGAAGGCCTACACATTAGACCTCACCAGGGGTCCCTTGACTTGTCATCGTCCCAGACCAAAGTCTTTTGCGCATAATTCAATGCTTAATATAGCATGATTTCCTTTATGTCTAGATATGAAGATAGTCATTCTTCAACCTTATTATGCCAGGGTAGGTTCTGGATTGTAGATTAACTTGTTACTCATTTGATCAATAGAGTTGGGGAGTTGCAGCATCATTTCAACCCATGACTTTGAGACTTCAAAACAAAAGCATTTAGAAGAGGAACCAAAAATGGAAAAGAAATTGATTTGCATATCCTAATCTGTATCATTAATAACTAGCAGCCAGGACTCAGGAAAATAGGATTTCTAAGATACTATTAGGGCTTTCGTTAGATTTTTAAAGTAGTACAGTAAACTTTGAGGCACTTTCTGTTTTCCATCAACCATTCAATTGACAGAAAGAGCATTATATTCAGTTGTATAACAAACAGAACTGCCTCTGATACTACAGTTTGACTGTGTTTCTATTTTTCATTCTCGAGCAACATGAGTGGAGGGATCCCCTCATGTGAGGAGTTCACCTCATATAAATTATAATTGACTACAACCTTTTAACTAAAAAAAAGTCAACATCAAACAGACAAATGATGTAAATACCACATATCTGTAACAAGTTGTAAAGGGATTCAACATAGACAAAAGATGCAAAAGGATCATAATTGAAGTCTAGACTCTAGAGGAGAAAATAACAGGACAAAAAAGAAAGAACATGAAATTTGGTAGCTCAACAAATTTTATAGCTACAAGGTACCTTTTGTTTAAGGATCACGATGTCATCTCCTCCAGTATGCTTCAGTTGAGGAATTGTAACAATACCTCTCTTTAGTTGTTCCAGTTCCTCCTTTAAAGAGCGAATCTCATTTTGGTATTTCTTGATAAGTGATTTCTCATCAATTATCTGCAGGTTCATAGGCTTAATACTTCCACTAAATGTCAAGAAAGACAACATCACAAATACGGACTTCTTGAATAATCATACCTTGTTTTGTGCTGCTTGAATTTCAATATGTTTTGCACGGTGGGCAAACTTCAAAGTGTTGTGCGTCTCTTCTGAATTGCTCGACGAGGGAGTAACAGTGCAAATGAGCTGGAATTTAAAAAATATAGACATAATTCACAATCAAGCCCTCACCATAAACAGAGTATACTGACAGATTTTTAATTATTGTATTTCTTCTAAACATGCACTTGGTTCTAAATTTGTACTTAATTGTCAGACATAAATTAAGACTTACAGATACTCGTCCATGACCACTTAATGAAGATTGAAGAAGCCTAGTTAACTTTGAATCCCTGTATGGTACGTGTGTAGCCCTTCCATCGGTTAATTTTGATATAACCTGTGAACAATCATGTATTAGCATATTTCACAAAAGACTGATCTGTTTCAATGAAACCAAAAAAATAGTAAGAAACGCAGTAAAACAACCATTGAACCCACTTATCAGAAAAGAGAGAGAGAGAAAGAAATAGAGTGAGTGAACCATTGAACACCCAAAAGTGTCCAATAATACAAGTCAAAATCACTGCAGACCTCAGCATTACAGATTGTATCATTAGGTGCTAAATCGAGAGGTCCTCAAAAATGGCCTAAAGGGATTGGTAGAACAAGGAGTTATGCCAATAATTCTGAGCATAAGTCTGTGTGCATGTATCATAATGACTTGCTCTTATTGAAACATCTTTAAGCATTATGGAGTCCTTGGAGCTCTAAATTCAGAACTCCTTAACGATGATAATACGAAAAGGCAGATATCAGGATATAATATCTTTTGCTCAATTTGCTGAGGCTTCTTATTAACCTATATATCCTCTTCCTAAGTTAGCATACCCCCAACGCACCAGAATGGAGAAGAAACTTAAAGGATGGGGAAGGTCTGCAGAATTGCTGTTCAATTGTCAAGTCCAATGGTAGTTAAACTATGATCATCCATATTTACAATCATAATATAGTAGTAACATGCATTCTTTGAGGTCAGGTAAAATAATTAGATAAAATCAAGAACAATTTATAACGGATACAGCCATGGGAGAGCCCATCCTGAAAAGCTAGTTGTCCAAGAGGGAGAATCCAAGGCTATATCAACCCCATACCAGTATCATGGGGAAGGTCTGCAGAATTTCTGTTCAATTGTCAAGTCCAATGGAAGTTAAACTATGTTCATCCATATTTACAATCATAATATAGTAGTAACATGCATTCTTTGAGGTCAGGTAAAATAATTAGATATAATCAAGAACAATTTGTAATGGATATAGCCATGGGAGAGCCCATTTGAAAAGCTAGTTGTCCAGATTTGGGTTCATAATACAATTTGAAAGCTATAAGAAGATATATGTAGAGCAAACTATTACACTGATAAAATAATGGAAATGAATGAGGCCTCACAGTTCCAAGAGTTAGAAGGCTTTTATTAATGTAAGATCCTTCTTTTCGACGAACTCCGGTAGTTTCGGCCTTGGAGCTCTCTGAACCTGCCAAATCTATGAGGTTCTGCAAGAACAAATAGAGTATATAGAAATCAAAATAAATTACTTAAGCATTGTTTGATTAAAGGAAATAGAAGATTAAACACAGATGACCGCCATTAAAAAGTTGTCACAGTTAAAAGAAGCATGCACAAAAGTGATCAAAATGAACAAAACCAGATCTATCAATTAAGAGCCTAAAATTCTAGAAAGTAAACTGCACAAGTTTATAGTTATCCTCAGAAGTATACCAGCTGCGACAAATTAACAGCTTCACCTTCACTGTTTTCACCACATGGACTACTCTCTACTGTCTGCAAAGAAGGTTGAGAATTAAAAATATATTAGAAGGTAAATCTAAAATAAAAATTGGAGAACATATAAAAGATGATGAACGAATTAAAGTGATTATTATGACAAGTGCAACTGAAAATGAAATAAAAAATTATCAAGTGAGCTTTTACGCACTAAATCGATTTGGTTGTCAAAGACACAAACTTAATAATTCGGTAGCCAAAGTCCCTCTATGATTAGGAAAAGTACAGCAATATTTTAAAATATTTATATTATTTTTTAATATGAATTTCTATATAACCTTTCAATTCAGCAATTCAAGGTCTTAAATTTATTAGCATGCAATGCAACTTGACAGGTGGGATAGGTGAAGATATTCCAGAGGGTTGTTCCAAGAAGATATTTCTCTTATCGTAACTTCATTTTTACATTCCTTTTTCTATATATCCCTATAATAACATTGTAGCCAACCTCAGTCTTCAACTCACGAATCACAAGTTTTTATCTAACCATTTTTTATACACTATAACACATACCAACACCCATACCCAGAGTAAATATACTATTTCGTCCACCCAAAAACCAAGCAAACCAAATATTAATGCTACAAGAAGACTACAATGGTCCTTTCTTATACCATTTAAAACCCACGATTTACAAGTTTTTCATAACCTTAGCCTGCCATAAACTTACTTATCAGGAAACATTATCTTGAGACTTCTAATGTTATCCTAAATTATCCACTACACAACCTTCTCAGAAAGACAGATGGGAGAATCCCATCCTATTTCAGGAGTATGGACAAAGAAAGCAGTGTACTTGTGATGTATAATAAAAAAAGTAAAGAGCTCATTTAAGAAAGAAAATAATACAACCAGAAGGCTGGTCTAAGACTCTACAGTGCAAGGCCTTCCAACTAGCTACTAGTATGCTTGAAATTGCAGTAAACTAATTGATAAATCGCTATGAGCAAAAAGTAAAATATTAAATTCATAGGTAATGTAACAAGTACATTCTTTTCTATGACCTGTAGATGTATGTGAATCAGGCCCAGAATACTACTAAATAGAGTTAATTTAAGTATGACTTATATTCTGACTCAAGAAATAAAAACTGTAATTACATACGTACAAGAAATGAACTTTGTGATTAGCTACAAGAAAATGAAAACAGAAGTGCACCAATCAAATAATGTGTATTAGTTCCATTCATATAGTATCAATACCAGTGTGAATATTGTATGGCTCCTGCTGCTGAGTAGATTGAAATTTGTGGAACCAACATGTCTGTGCTCTGTTATCATAAAGAGGGGAAAATGAATAAAGTAAAACAACTATATAAGCATTCTTCAGGATTAAAATCAAGCAAATAGTTCCAACAACTAAATGAAAAGTATTGTCTTTGAAGTGCATGTAAATTGCAAGTAATGAATAAGAAACATTTAGAAAACTAATCAGAAAGGGAAACTTTTGGTAATATCAATATTTAGAAAAAATTTATTTCTATGAATCTCAATATATTTGGTTTAGATTAACTTAGGTAATTAATTAATTAAACACTAAGTAAGTAGGTTTTCGAAGTTGGACTCTCATCGCCAATTTGACTGACGACTGAATTCAAAATTGGCCTATCGCCAGTTCAACTGGCGATTTTGCTATTGCTGGGAAAAATTGAACTTTTTGGATGTAGATGGGAAAAACGAACATCAGGTGGCCCATTTTGAGAAAATACTCCGGGTTGTTACATATGTAAAACCCAAGTCCGAAATGAATCAAATATATCCAAACAAAGCCTTAAACCACTAGCCCAATAGTATTTTCTTGGGTCATCTTAGCCCACCACAGACTCATCCAAAAAAGAGTCTTATATACACATCCAACATGTTACGATGTGGGATTGGGGTGTTAAAGTTTTGGGATGAACATAAAAGGCGACAAATACAAGTAAATTCTGGTAAGATGTAAATATACATATGCATATTATATATATATATAAATATATATATATATATATATGCTTGGTGATGGCAGAAAAAGTAGTAAAATATTGTGAAACAGAACTACTTCTATATTCATTTTATTTTATTTCATTTTGGATAGGATTGGGTTTCCTTTAATGTTAGTAAAATCTTGAGTGAGAAAAATAATGTAGAACTGCAAAATGGATTACAGAAGAGGCAACTGCATATTAGAATAATATGTAACATCAAGAATCATGCTGACCACATAAATTCAAACTCCACCCACTGTCTCAAAAAATGAGCAGTCAATCTGCAACTTATTACATTTCTAATATGATTGAACAATTTGGGGAAATTGGTCTGAGGTGAGGTACTCATTCTGTCTCAAAGAATATTCAGTCAAGCTGCAAGTTATTCCAATTCCATGGAAAAAGTGAGAGCAAGAGAGAGAAGGGGCGGGACACTAATGGCATATGCCAACTCTGCCACCAAGGGACGGTAAATTTAGCAGCAATAACATCCTCTTTAGAACAATACTAGTATTTAGACGATGAGAATGGCAAGTTCGATAAGATATCACAGTAAACATTTACCTTCTCCAGCTGCAATAAGAGAGAGGGCATGAGCTGGGGATAATACAACTTCCTCCTTTACTCCTTCAACAAAGGTTCCCTGCAACCAAGAATCGTTGGATAAATAAACTATACTCGTGGATACCTGTTTTACACAACACAAATGGTCAAATTATCCCAAAAATAAGCTAGAATTCCTCAATGAGTTTCCATCACATTTTGGTCTAGCTTGGTATGTTCCCAGACAAATTTCACAATACAGGTTTACTTGATGTACAGTTTGAGCATTATTCAAAAATACAACAATTAATAGTTTGTCTTGGTTAACATAAGAGTAAATTCTTTAGTTTAGCTTTACAAAAAATTAAAAAATAATCCTCGGTGTATGATGATTCCGCACATGAAATGTTTTCAGCCCTGTAGAAATATTGAACTCTCACAGTTATTCTCATCTTTCCACCTGGTTACTTGTTCCATAGAAATAAATATTGTATTTTTCAAATCACATGAAGCCTATCTTTTTAATATTAAAAAAAACATTTATATAAAAGATGAGAAGATGCAGAGGGAGGATAATCAATCACATGGAAAAATACACAAAAGCATCAAAAACCATGACCCATATAGTGGAAGCCCACACTTGAGCAACAAAGGTAGTCTTATTGCAGAACAAGTAGAAGGGCAGAGGTTAATCCCTAAAGATCCTGCTTGTTCTGTCCACATACTCCAACTCTCCAACAAAAGGAGCAGTTTGCATCATCAGCTTGACCAAATCCTGGAATCTCATCATGGAAAATCCTCAAGGACAATGGACAAACCTAAGCCTCATCAAACTGCCAACCAAGGAGTTTCAGGGACTCAAGCTATGAGACAATGAAGGAATTAATGAGAAAGAGAGTTCCACTGTTCTACTTGCTAGCAAGGTTATATTGTACAAGCATTAGATAGATACATCTCCAACAATAGCTAGGGATTAGCCGGTTAAGAGCTACCAAAATTTATGAGTTTACATTTGAGAACTATTATAAGGATAGTTGTGGTATTCTAATATGTTAAGTTTTTAATAAATTTCCCTCCAACTCTTCTTAAATTTGGGAGGAAATTTTTGAGGAAATCTCTCTCCTTTTTTATTTTCCCTCCTCTCACAAACAATGAACTTTTGATCTATTCCCTAAATTTCCCTCCTCTTTCCTCTAATTTTTAAAACTCACCTTTTCTTTTCTCCTCAAAAAATTACAAACAATGAACTTTTGATCTATTTCCTAAATTTCCCTCCTTTCTTTCATTTAAAACTCACAAACACAATGTGTCAAGGTAAGACACCAACTTTGGTAGACTTGACGGCAAGAAGGCCTTGACTTTACGAACTGTTACCTACCATTTACCTAGTCAGACAGTTTCATTGCTGACAGATTCCAATAAAGTAAAACATCAAAGTTCTATCCTTGAATAGCGAAACGGGACAATCCCGTCAGCCGATTTAATAAACTAAACATCCTAACATTCACTTTGAGGTGATTCCTACATTTAAATCCAGTCGAAATTGATATAATTTCTAAGTATAATCTGCTAGTGAAAATAATATTACTGTCCTTTAAATTACTAAAATTAAAATGAGCTGATTTTGAAACCTTGCATACTTTAAAAAGAGCCCACCTAGAACTGTTCCCAAACCTTCCTCTCATGCTGAATCACTAATAAGACATGACAGCCCTACAAATCGTAGAGGTGAAAGTGGAAACATAGATCGTGTCTCGAGCAATTAACCTTTCTTTTTAACTTGTCATTATAGGGTAATATCTCCAGTTTTTGGTTCACAAGTAGGAAAATGCTTCTCCAATTGAGAAACAAATTTAATCAACAGCATGTGTAAGTGGTCAGTTAAGAATATTAAGTACCCAAGTAAATTTAATGGTTCAAAAGAATGACATTTGATTACATTGGACTTGAAGGGATCAAAGTGGACTTCATTTAAGACCCCATCATCCAGATGCTATCAATAAAATTCAATGAATATAGAATCATAGAATTCTTATAAGTTACAACAATTATTGATGCACATATAATCGTACATTCTTAAAAATAGGATGGTGGTGATTGACAATGGCATATACAACGTTCCCGTGGTGCTAGTGGTATCAATTCTCAATTACCTCAGTTTAAGATTTGGTAAGGGGGAAAAATCTCTAGAGTTGTTTGTCACAAGGATTTAAGACAATAAACCAATTTTCTTAATTCAAACCATAGTTGTCACTGCGCTTCGACCAAGCGTAGCTGACCGTCAGGACGCCTAGGTGATAAGGCGCTCACCGTGGTATCCGTATGCCGACAAGTTGTTCACAGTGTACAATTTATACATTATTTGTTTTTCTTTAAAAGTACATTGAACAATGAAATTTTATATACATTAAAACTCAAAACATGTTTATTTTTTATTGATAATCATAAAATAATATTTATTTTTTATGAATAATAAATATAATAATTTAATAGAAATATCAAAATTAAAAGTTAAATTATTATTGACTATCTTAAATAATATTTAATTTTTATGAATAATAAATATAATATATTATAGTACAAGTAACAAATAAATATTATACTACACAAGGTATTTAATATTAACTGCATGACATGTAACTAATAGTGATAGTACCAAAGCAAGTTTAGATATGCACATGTATATGAATAAATAATATTATTGTTATCCTTCCACTCATCAACACAGTGGGACATAGGACTAAGCAAAAAACGGGTATAACCGAATTACCGAACCAAACCGAAAAAATTTAACCGAAATTTTCTGATAATTCGGCTATTTTTAACATTTCAGTTATATCCGAAATTATTTACGGTTTTCGGTTAGTTTGTACGGGTTTCACTTTTGGGTTATTCGGTTTAACCGAATAACCGAATAAATCTTTGCAAAGTTGAAACAATATTATAACCGAACAAAGCCTTATGCACTACTTGTCTACTTTAAAGCTGCTCTACTGACTACTTATGGTCTACTTTACATCATAAAGCTCCTTTTAATAAAGTAGCCAGCTAGCTTCAGTGCTTCACTGCCCCAGACTTCTCAGATCTCCATTCTCCAATTCTCTAAATCATTGAACACCTCACCGCCGGTCCACCTCACTGCCGATCTTAACGACCTGATTTCACTCGACCAGGTGGTCCACCTCACCGCCGGTCCACTCCTCCGCACCCATTTCTCCTCCCTCACCTTCACTCACATACTCCGCAGCTGTGTTACTCGGACTCTTCACTTTGCTCTGAAGTACCCGTGTCCGACAACGTGTCCAAAAATTGGATACTTCACTTTAGTGTAAAAAATTGACAAAATTGAGAAGTACTCGTGTCGGATACCAGTGTCCAACCGGACACTCCATCCGTGTCCGAGTAACACAGCTCCGCAACCGCTACAACTCCAAAGAAGACCTCAAAGCTTATGCGGTACACCCGGCGCACGTTAGCTTCATGCGGTACACCCATTTCTCTGTCCTTTGTTTTGCCGGAACGGGAATATCCATAATTCGATCTTTTTCCAACATTAACTGCAATAAGATAGAAAATTTGTTTCAATCTCACTGCATGTGACTCTTCAATTTTGGTATGGATAACATCAGAGTAGGCATTTTGTGGAATCATAATTTTGGGTGTTATTTTTTATAGCAGTGTTCGGTTATTACCCGCAATTCGGTAATTCGGTATTCGGTTATTACCAAAATTCGGTTATTAGTTCGGATATTGAAAATAAGAATATTTCGGTATTCGGTTATAACCGAATAGCCTATTCGGTTCGATTATAACCGAATGATCACCCTTAGTGGGATAGGTGTTGATGTACTAAATGACCAATTAGTATATCCAACACATTAGTAAGTCCGACCCTCACATGCCACTAATAAAATAATAGTATACATATTATATATAATCATAGTTGCTTTAATTTTTGGAGTAAACTGTAAAGCAGGAGAGCAACATGATAAGAACTAAAGCAAAGAATTGAAAACTTAACAAAAAAAAAAGAAGAAGAAAGCAGAGAACCAAAAACCAAAGAAGAAGAAAGCAGAAAGAAAAAGAAGAGCAGAAAGCAGAGAACGAAAAAAAAGATAAGAAAGTAGCGTCGCGACTCGTGACCAGAGAAGAAGAAAGAAGAACATACCTGGAAAGAAGAAGTGATCGAAGCTATGGGTAGTCATCATCGATTGGAGTTCCAGTATTCAACCACTCACCAGTCTCTCCCTTCCCCTTCCCCTTCCCCTTCTACTCTCTACTGCAAATCCCCCTTCTACTCTTCTACTATAAATTGCGATTAGGGCCAATTATCTCTTCTCAGAACGACGTCCTTTTTTTAATTTGGTTGGCCATTGGGTTGATCCAAATCGCTCGCTCAGCTCGTCTAAGTCGTCGACGAGGCGTCTAAACAAAAAAAGAAGAAGCAGAAAGCAGAGCACCAGAGACCAAAGAAGAAGAAAAGAAAAAGAACAGAAAGCAGAGAACGAAAAAAAAGAAAGAAAAGAAAGCAGCGTCGCGACTCGCGACTAGAGAAGAAGAAAGAAGAACATACCTGCAAAGAAGAAGCGATCAAAGCTATGGGTAGTCGTCATTGGTCAGAGTTCCAATATTCAACCACTCACCAGTCTCTCTATCCCCCTCCCCTCCCCCTCCCCCTACTCTCTCCGCAAATCTCCCTTTCTACTCTTCTACGTAAATCGCGATTAGGGGCCAATTTCTTCTCGTAACAACGCTGTTTTTTTAAACCGGTTGTCCATTGGGTCAATCCATACCCATACCAAATCCAAATCGCTCTCTCAGCTCGTCTAAGTAGTCGACGAGGCGTCCATGGCGACGACTTGCTTTCCCAGGCACTCGACTTGCAAACCTCCACCAAGTCGCCCAACCGCCTTGTCTTCTTCGGATCGGCTAGACGTCTAGTCGGCGCATTAACAACTATGACACAAACTAAGTCTTTTACAATTAGAGATGATCAAAGACCATTCTTAATTGACGCCTCAATTTTTTTATGAAATCCTCACAAGGATTTAAGACAAAAAAAGGCTTTTACAATTAGAGATGATCAAAGACCATTCTCACTTGAGGCCTCAATTTTTTTATGAAATCTTTATCCAGACTAAAATGTGGGTGCAAGAAAACTTGTAGCGGTTAAATGGACATGACCATACCCTTGTTTCATGTAGTAGCCTTGTCTATGTAGAGCAATACGTGTTTTTGGACCTTATTGTTAGTGAGGACAAAAACATAGCAAGCTTAGGGTCCATTTGGTAACTGTTTTTGCTTCCAATTTTTTGTTTCTACTCCTTTTTTTTGAAATCAGAAGCAGAAAATAGCGTTTGTTAACTGCTTCTGCTTTGAAAAAATTATCAATTTTGGCAACACAAGAAGCTATTCCAACTTTAATGAGGTTCAGGAATCAAACCTTGTTAACAACAAAATTTTAAACTTACCTCTATATAAAAATAAATAAAACTAAAATTGAAATAAAATTATCAAACAATGCTATCTGATTTTTGTTTTCACAAGTAAAAGTAAGTAAAGCAGAAACATATGAAAACAAAAATAGGAAGCAAACACATGAAAGTAGAAATAGTTACCAAACGAACCCTTAAGTTTAACTTAATGGCTTGACAATCATCAAACTTAAAAATGCTTACGCAAAAATCTGTATCCAACTAATTTCCTACAAATGTAAATGTTGTTGCAACTTAGCTTCAATGACTAGACCATAGTTATCATAATTGTACGATACGTAATACAGACACAATACAGAGACAATTCATAATGTATCACAGGGTGAAAAGAAAATGCCACTGTATCATACGATTCAGTTACGATGCGATAAGATACAATGCACGATACTTTTTAAAGGACTGAATGCACTTTGACCCCTAAAGTACATTTTTTTCATTACTATTTTATGGTACATTTTTCGTCCCTAAAGTTAAAAAAAGTTAAATAATTATTATTTTATGGTAAAAATATTAGAATTACCATAAAAAGTTTTAAAAATAAATATTATTTTAAGGAAAAATATTAGAAACTTTTATTTTTCAAAATGAGTATAATTTCACAAAATATAGATTCTAAAAACTAAAGTTAAAATTTTTAAATCTTAATTATTTTTATGAAAATTTACACATTTTAAAAATAAAATAAATTATTTTTGTTTTATGAAAATAAAGTTTTTTTTGAATCTATATTTTATAAAAGTTTACTCATTTTTTTACAAATTGAAATTTTTTCTAAATTTTTTTCCTGAAAAATAATAATTAATTTAAAAACTTTTAATTGATTTTGTTTTATAATTTAAAGGTAAATCTGACTTTTTGTTTTCTCTTGTTGCTCTATAAAGATTACTAAAAATAATATTTAATAAATCAATTTAGAATTTTGGCTATTGTTTAACTTTAAATTTTAATTTTAGTCTATAATAATATTTACTTGACTACTTTAATACATAGTCGATTTGTCCAATAAATTGTGTGTTTTATATGTTTAAATATATATTACTGCATTTTTCTTTCCACGATATGATTCACGGTACGAGACATGAAACACGATACGTTCGATACATAATACGGGGTTTTCGATACATGATACGATTAACGATTCCACAATTACGGACTAGACATAATAAAATAGCCTTAACAGTAAAATACAAGAAAATCAAGATGTAGGTAATAACACAAAAGAACTAAACAATAATTATGCCAGACAAAGACATGTACCTGTGCGTCCTCTCTGATGCTTAAATTCTGTCCTGTGGGATTCAGCAAATCATTAACTACCTGAAATAAACGAGTCTTTTAAGATTAATCTTACACAAGAATGGACTAGTTCAGTTTATCATGAACAACAAAACCAAAATTTTAAAATAGATTTTTTTGAAGATATATACAAAAAAGAATTTATAGTTAAGAGAAAAGAGATGCAAACTAAAGGACCCAATGTCCTCATAAGGAGAAGAGCAGTGAAATAAATATAAAACTGACTAGAATAACCAGTCACAAATGCTATTGCAGAGAATAGATCAGAAATATTTCATTTGTGGTTTATACAATTCCTTGATCACGGAAAACACTGTATCTAAGAAAAGAGAAGAACAGAAACTAAATGGAAAAATGAATTCAATCACTTTCAACCAAAGAGATCCTCTTATTGCCTTGTGGAGAATCTTCGATAAGAATTAGGAAATGATGCACTATATTTTACAAATATCAGATAATTACTAATATTTAACCCTTGCAACAAACTCAAAATAAGAACTACTCTCTTTTTTCTTCCACAGTGGAAGAGAAGATACTTGAAAAGTAGACAACCATTTACAGTGTGGAAGTATTATACAAGATAAAAACATATAAAAACCTTTCTAGGTTTTCAGTAGACTAATGAGTAGTTTAATATTCTAATTTCACTGCAACTGTTGGTAGCATTTATAATAAGCTGATCAATCGCAAGATGGCGAGGACGAAAAAACCAAAAAAATAATAATTAAAGACTTGACTGAAACAGTGGCTCATGTATATTGTCAGATAGTCAATATATTTAGGAGCTATGGTCTGATCAGTTGCGATAAAATTCAAGGTTTAGAAACACCACAACTGAAAAGGTAAGAGCATGCATTGCTATGCACACATTCGAAACACTCGCCAATCAGCATAAATGGCAACCATAACAAAAGAAGACTGATAAGAAGCTCACCTCATTATAGATTTCCAGATATGAGACACGAAGGAGAAATTCACGACAAGGTGTCTGCAGCATAGATAATGTTAAAACATAATTCATACACATAAGGATACTACCTAAAGAGGCTTAAACAGAAGTTAAGTCATAATGTACCTCTTGAATAATACTAAAAGCATCCTTCACGGCCAATGGTATAATTCCTGGGGACCTCTGATCACCCTGCATCATGAGTGTTAAGTAACATAAGCACATAGATAACTTCTCAACCTAAAAACTAGCAGCTTATTTATTTATTTTTGATAGGTCCAAAACTAGCAGCTTATATTGTCACTATGAAATTCAAATGCATATTTTTTTTATCTTTCTCTCTTTTTCCCCCGGGGGTAGGGATGGGGGAGTTCTCTTGTAGCAAATGCACCCACCAATGTTGATCCAAAACCAAAATTACAATACTAAGAAAATAAGTTTTAGATAACATTAAGTTGAATGTGAGGGGAACCAAGGTGTCCTAGCAAAAGACAACAGAGTGGAATATAAAGAAAACAATCATAAGAAAGCATCCCTTCAATCCTAGCAATAGCACAAACCTTAGAAGCCCAAGCAGAAGCCCAAAAAAAAGCATGAAAAATATATATGGATCCCACAATCAATAAAAGGAAGAAACTTAATTTTAAAGATTACAACATCCCTTTAGGTCCAAGTGCCCCCATAAAGTCACAAACAAACCTCATTTGTAATGAATTGTTATTTTTTTTTACAAGTATATCCCTACAGGATCTAACATCCTTTCCACGGCTGAGAGAGGCATTCTCAAGCAACCTCAAAGACATGACCACAATAAATTCCCATGTCTCGCAATGAAGAAAAAATGAGAGTATGACTTGATAAACAGGAACATCATAAAGGGATGAAAAAAAGACGGAACACTATAACAAAGAAATCCTCAGAAGTCACAGACCCAACTATGAAATATCTACCTGAAAACGACATTGTGCCCTGTATCCGGACTTGTAGCTCACAAAAGACAGAAAAGGCACTGTGCCCTGCACCCAAACTTCCTAAGACATTGTAGTTCTAAGAAATAACTTTTCAAAGACTTGCATGAGAGACTGCAAGTTACTTTCGTTTGCCATATGTCAAAAGACAATATTTGTATAGTCTTCAGTCCTTTGATCCCCTGGCTTTTAATAAATTTTCCATCCAAGGATCCTTATAATATAGATTATAACAATGATGACCAGGTAAAGAAGCCTCGATCTAAAATTTATGAGATGTCAAACATGGAAGTGTTCCTTACATGCATAGTGTGAGTCTTCCCACTGCTTGTCACCCCATATGCAAAAATAGTGCCTGTAAATAAAAAGATAATATCTTAGGTTAGTAGCAAGGAATATACTTCCCAAACATATTATATTCTTGGTGTGAAAAAAAAAAGAATAACAGAAAAAAGTTGACGTGGAACTCAACAATTAACATTTTCATGTACAATAGTGATCTTGGGCAATATAGATAACGTGTATGGTGCGCAGCTTAGAGTAATGCCAAGGACAATTGTTCTTCAGCAAGTCAACTGGAGCGGCTCTCATAAAGTTAACAAGGCAATCCACGGGTAAAATCTGGATGGGCCATGTCAAGGAAATATACCAAAATCTTCTATTTGATGAGCTTGTCTAAACACCATGTTGTCACATGTGGTAAAAAATACGAATAGAACAAAATAGCAATTATCATGTAAGAATGTCATTCAACTCAATAAAGACTTTCAGTGTCATTTATTTTGTTGGACTGCAAGCTATTATGTCAGTTAATGCTCCATTTAAAATATTACAGTATTGTGCCTTTTACTTCAATTCAATCTTCTAATTCCAACTGTTACTCTATATTAGCTACGAAGTAAGATGATAAATGAATGTAAAAAAAGGGATAAAAAACTCTAATTATGACTGCTAATATTGCCAGTGAAAGACATGAAAATGCAACATTAACTTTCAATTAGGCAATTAGTTCATAAAAATATTAACTAGTAATTAATTTCTATAGGATCTAGTTTTAAGTAGAAGACACCAGAACCATCTTATTATGCTACATCAGCCAATCGGATAGATTCTGAGATAAAATGACCCTCAAAGTTTTCCAGTATGCAGTTGCAGTTTAAGATAAATGCCTTTTGATGAGCCCTTGAATGTTTTCTTTTTCTCCACTTGTCATAGGGTGGAATTTGTATTCTCTCTCTTCATCTAATTTAACTTCTCTTACACCCAAAACAAAATAGTTGATGAGCCAGAAATATTACAAAATTACGAACTCTCCAAAGCTCTAAATCTTTACACTTAATGGCAAAACATTACAAAATAGCTTTTCAATTTGGAGAACAATTTCCCAATAGATATAATCAGAAATAGCCCCTTACTTGAGTAAACTTGACCAAATTTCCATTAGACTTTTGTGTTTGTTATGTAGCACACTCAATTTAAAAGGCACGGAATGTTTTTATTTTCAGGTACTTAATGAAACTTTTATACGGCTCTAAACTTAAAAACCTTTAATACATATCACAAGACTAAACAAGTAAGAAAAGTGAACAACATATAAGCTGCATCACGATACTCGAGAGGTAGTCAATTCCAAGTGTAAAATTATGACTTCGTTTGAATTTTTAATATATATTACTGGTGATGATGAGAAGATCTTCCTACAATTACATAATTGGCATAACTAGACACCCTTCATTGAAAAATATTGGGACACTGATGCAGACATTGCTAAAGAAGAAACTGTTGGTTATACTCTCAGCAATAGAAGATAAAAGTTACTGAAACGCTGCCTATAATTGGAGTGGTTTGAGGAGAAAGCGCAGTTCCAGATCCAAATTATCCAGGGCTTCCTTTTCCTATTCCTGGGCATAGGATTATCCTTTGGGTTTGTCCCAAAGGATGGACTTCTCAACTTTGGATAAGTTGAAGAGATTGGATAATGAGCTTCATGACCAATGTGAAATGTCTCTTACGTAATCATGCTGCTGAATCAAATGATCATATTTTATGTTCTTTCTATTTCTCCAATGTCCCTTCAAGTAGTTTAGTTAGCTAATGTGCTCCAGTAAAAATTAATCTTGACAGGATAAAAGATCACGTGAGTAATGTGTTAAGTGCAATTGGGCAGCTGAATCAGAAAATTATCATTTTTATATACCACCAAAAATGATTCCAATTGATAATACCCATATAATTAGAATCAATAATAATCCACTCAATATGCAGGCAGGCGCTTTCAATGCTCACTGTCTTTTGTTAAAGTTGTGTTTCTATCCTCATTACCACTCTCGTATTGTAATTTATTTTGTACTACACAATGTAAAAAAAGAATTAGAGAACACTGATCAAGCTGAAGAAAATGTACAATTGAGTCGCTAGGAAAAAAAATATTAACAGTTACCATTAATGCCTTCCATAGCACCGCTAATGACATGTTGAGCAGCAACATCATATACATGACGTGTTGTAGTAGTTGGGCCAAATACCCTATCTGAAAGCATTTGTCCAAATACAAACCATTAATATAGAATGTCAATCAAAGATTTAGCACAAAAGATCAAATTTGTGATGAACAATTAACGTCCCAAAGGAAAAAGCACATTTTGCAGCAACGGGGAGGAAAACAGAGAACAGATCAACAATAAGTACAGCAAACTAAATCAATATTCACAATTCCACCAACAAAATAATTTTTAGCCTTGAGAAAATATAAACATACAGTCAGCTTTTACCAGAACTCCCATTTTTTTCTTTAATAAGTACAAGACAACATTATGTTTTCTCGAAAGAGGGGAAAAATCATAAATATGAACCAAGGAGTCCAAGGACGGCTAGAGGTTAGCTCAGAGACAGCAACTAAACCCACATCTTTTAAGGGTCATCAGAGCAAGTTTAGCTAAAGTTACAAGCACGTCTATTTTTTTTTTAAGGTTCACGCAATGTTCTTACACTATTATCCAAATAGCCACTCACGTTATATACTAGTAGGTGGAATTACATCTCGCAAGACTGCTTATAAGATATATGTGTAGGGGTGATCGGTTATAACCGAACCGAATAGGCTATTCGGTTATAACCGAAAACCAAAATATACACATTTTTGATATCCAAATAAATAACCGAATTTAGAGATAACCGAACTACCGAATTACCGAATGGTAAATTCGGTTATTCGGTTAATAACCGAAATGAAGGCTTCCATAATTAACATCACAGCATTACAATTTACAACAATTTGTCAATCAACACTAAACAGCAGAAGCAGCCAATGCCCAATATATGATTAAAATTAACAAAATGAAATAATATTCACAAATGAGACTATTTTTTAATGAAACAGAGTATCAATAACATAACCAATTCACAATCCTTGGGAAATACACGAGAAATACAAATTCCCACAACAAATTAACAATTACCCACATCCACTTGTTCTAAAAAAATAATCAAATAAAGAAAAAACAACCAAATACAGATTGAAATCACCCACCAAATCCCCTAAAAAGGAGGAGCAGGGGAACCCAAGACGGGCCTTTTTCCTCCATACCCATTAATGACGGTACTTGATGGAACCGAGTAAAGCAAATAGTCCGTCGGAGAAGAGAGAAACTTCAATAAAATTGGGGAGTTGACGTCGGAGCAGAGGCACTATTCGAGGACTGGGGTTTTGCCTTTGGGATTAGGGGCTTAGGGCACTAGGGCAAAGAGTGGCAAATGAGGGCTAAGGGTATCCAGATCTGAGAGATCGATTTGGGTTTTGGATTTTGAGTAGAGATTTGAGAGATCTAGAGATGTCAGATGAGACTTGAGAGATGAGAGATCGGAGATGATTTGGGTTGAGTAGTTTGAGTCTGAGAGAGAGACGGTTAGTAGAGATTAGAGATGGAGAGTGAGATACTGAGATTTGAGCTGAGAAGAGAGCTGTTTAAATTTTTAAGCCTTACTTTTTTTTATTTTTAATTCGGTTATTCGGGTAACCGAATAACAAAAAATTGGAAACCAAACCCGAACCCGAAAATCGAAAATAAAATCGGATATAACCGAATTACAAAAAATAGCCTAATACCCGAAAAAAATCGGTTAAAAAACTTCAATTTGGTTCGGTAATTCGATTTTATCCGTTTTTTAATCAGTCCTATCTATGTGAATCCAGGAAGGAATGTTACCCTTTCAAATTTTAGTGCAATTCATTGAAATCATTGAAGAACTAGCTTTTTCGTTTGTCCAAATATTCAAGGAACAGCAAAGCACCCACACTGCCAAAAAATTCTTACCAACTCCTCAACAGTTGAAACACCATTGAATATAAATATATATACTAGCATAAATAATATAGATATATAATAGAGAATCGCCTACCATCTCTATAGCTGCTAAGTGAGTTATTATTTAAGCCCACATCCAAATATATTTGGAATCCAAACAATGATCTGATATCAAATTTGCAACAATGGGTTGTAATTTCTTTTCAAGCAAGTGATCATACAGAGTAACCTAGAACTGAAATGAAGACTGTCTCCAACATTGAACATATTCATGAGATTCTTTGTCAAAAAAATGGTCACCAGCAATAGCAATTATCACAAACCAACCAGTGTTCTAAAAATCTCCGCCTAGACGCTAGGCCCCCCTGACGCCTCGCCTAGGCGCTAGGCCCCCCGGCGCCTCACCTAGGCCCAATGCGGCAAAAAAATCCCTCCAAAAAATTAGGCAGGGTTTAGGCGGAGAGATTTTTATTTATTTTAATATCTACCTAAACTAGATCTTGATATATTTATTTTTTTTAATGATTTACCATATTCAGAATACAGGTTGTAGCATATCAAATCACAACAAGAAGTGAACAATATCAAGTAAATGGATAATTTTATTATAGTTGTAATTTTTTAAACTTGTACCAACTTCAAATTATATAAATGATGATACAATTGTAATATTTAGTTTAATTCAATATAATTCTTAAATTTATGTTTAGTTTCATAAATTTAAATTGAATTCTTGAAATTTTAAACTTTATTATTTAATAGCAATCTTGTTTTACGTTAAAGATATGTTAGAACTTTAAACAATTGCATGTTTGTGTTTGAACTTTGACATTGACAATATAAATATGTGTTTAAACTTTAAGCAAATGCCTTTATTATCTTTATGATAGATTGTTTTATTTTATATTATTGTTTTGTTTAGATAAATGTAAGATAAAATATCAAAATTGGTTTAAAATAAGAAATCTTGCCCAGGCCCTCTAGGCACTAGGCCCTCCCTAGCCTCCCGCCTAGTGCCTTTTAGAACATTGAAACCAACAAGCAAAACACCTTGAGTGGTGGGAAATCATGATTGTCAAACCTCTTTTCTCCTAATAGCTTAATTTACCCTTTCAAGAGTTTTCATGAACATGTGCCATACTGACCCAGCCGGAGCCCGGAGGAGGCCTTTTGGACAGTTAGTCTTGTTTTGGACGTAACTTTTGATCCCTTTGGAGTGACGGGGTCAATAATATATCAAATCGAAGCTCTCGACGAGATCTACAAACTCACCTTTGGTCATGACGTATGCTGTTTCGGGCCAAAAACACACGGGAAATGGTGATTTGGGCCTTCCGAAGTTTTACTTATTTTTATGAACTTAGGGTTTTTATGTAATTTCATTACTTATTGTCCAAGTAGGGTTTCTGGCTTATTTCCATACTAGTTAAACATTGTTAGGGCTATGTTTCAGTTAACTTTGATTATTATTTGCTTAATACACTTTGGTTATTCACAGCCTTTACTATCTCTTGTTGTTGGTGATTGTTTATGCGAGATGTTTTGATGGGAAAACCAGAGGAGATTGATGTGCATGATGAGGTGAAACCATTGCCAATTGAGTTTAAGGAGTTGATATGTGACGAGCTGCCTCATGGACTTTCCCCATTGTGAGATATCCAACACCATATAGATCTCATTCCAAGGGCTAGTTTGCCTAATATGCCCCATTACCGGATGAGTCCTAAAGAGAATGAGATCTTGTGGGGAAAAAGTGGAGGAGTTGTTAAGGGCCAAATTTAGGAAAGTGTAGGAAAGTATAAGTCCATGCGATGTACCCACATTCTTGACGCCAAAGACAGATGGCAGATGGCAGATGTGTATTGACAGCCAGGCAATTAACAAAATTACGGTGGACTATAAATTTTTGATTCCTTGCTTAGATGATATGTTGGATCAGTTGAATGGGGCGGGCGGTGGTGTTCACTAAGATTGACTTACGTAGTGGATATCATCCAATTCGGGTCAGGGCCGAGTGACAGGTGGAAGACCGCATTTAAAACATGATATTGTTTGTTTGAGTGGCTTGTTATGCCCTTCGGGTTGAGTAACGCGCCAAGCACCTTCATGCGTGCTATGAACCAAGTACTAAGACCTTTCATTGGGAGGTTTATGGTTATTTATTTTGATGACATCTTGATATATAGTAGATCTGAATATGAGCATCTTGGGCATTTGTGACTAGTACTAACAGTTTTATTGGAGAAAAAGCTTTATGTGAATCTTAAAAAATGCACTTTTATGATAAACAAATTGCTATTTTTGGGATTTGTGGTTGATGCTGATGGGATACTTGTAGACCAAGAGAACGTTAAAGCTATAAGGGTGTGGCCTACCCCTCCTACTGTTAGTGAGGTTCGTAGTTTCCATAGGTTGGCGACGTTCTACCGACGTTTTATCCCATAACTGAATGTTTGAAGAAAGGGAAGTTCAACTGGAATGCGGAGGCTGACGTCAGTTTTGCGGTTATCAAACAGAAGTTGTGTACAACACCTGTGTTGGTATTACCAAATTTTAAAAATTATTCGACGTGGATTGTGATCCCAGAGGGGTTGGAATTGGTGGTGTCCTGTCGCAAGAGAAGAAGCCAGTCGCTTATTTCAATGAGAAATTAAGTGAAGCTCGCAGCAAATGGTCTACATACGACAAGGAGTTTTATGGAGCAATGCGGTCGTTGAAGCATTGGGAGCATTATCTTATTGGTCGAGAATTTATCTCGTATTCAAATTATGTGGCGTTAAAGTATGTGGGGAGCCAAAAAAGAATTACCTCAGACTTACATGCATGCAAGTCAACTGATATACTTTCCTTCAAAAAAAATTATTTTCATCTAATACATAAATATGGAGTCCGTAATAAGGTTGTTGATTCTTTTAAGTCGTCAAAATTCTTTGTTGGTAACTCTTCGTCGTGAAATTGTGGGTTTTGATTGTTTGCAAGAGTTATATGAGCAGGATGAGGACTTCCAACAGATTTAGGAGAAGTGTATTCGGCACATACCAGAAGCAGATTTTTATATCCTTGATGGGTTTTTAATGCATTAGAACCAGTTGTGTGTATGGCTATAAATGGTAACCGCAGAATTTGTATTCATCTGCATCCGTATTCGGTTTAAAGGTATCCGTCAATAAACGGATACGAATATAGGCGTATTCGTATTCGTTTAACATCCGACCGTAAATATATTCGATGGATAACGGATATCTGGAATCCGATATTCGGATCCATATCCAGAATTCATAATAACTTATATATGTATATATTAATAACTTGTTTAAAAAGTCTCTTAACCGAATTGATGGCTAGACAAAGTCTCTTAACCGAACCTTGGGCAACTTCATTCGTTGTATTTGTGGGGAGAAGCCGCAATGGTGGGACCAAGCATTGGCGCAGGCGGAATTTGCTTACAATAGAATTGTTCATACTGCTATAGAGAAGTCTCCATTTTCTATTGTTTATACTAAATGTCCACAACATGCCCTTGATCTTGTTAGGTTACCTAAAGAGCTTGATGTGAGTGAGGCTGCGTTAGATATGGCAGATCACGTGCAAGCAGTCCAAGAGGAGGTGAAGCGCAATATTGAGAAGGCGAATGCCCGTTACAAGAGGAATGATGATAAACATCGTCGCCTATAGGTGTTCCAAGGAGATCAATCATGAAGTTTCTGCGTAAGAAGAGGTTTCCAGTGGGCACTTATGGAAAGCTGAAACCGAAGAAATATGGTCCGTATACCATTCTACATAAGATCAATAATAAAGCTTATGTAGTGGAGTTGTCGGCTATTATGGGGATTTTACGGACTTTTGACCTTCATCCTTACCAGGCAAGTGATGGTTTGTTGTATCCAGAGAGGGTTATGGCAGACAACTCGAGATCGAGTTCTTCCCAAGTGGAGGAGAATGACCCGGCCGGTGGAGGTCTTTTTTTTGGACAATTAATCTTGTTTTGGACGTAATTTTTGATTTGTTTGGAGTTACGTGGCCCATAATATATCAAATCGAATCTCTCGATGAGATCTCATCGCCTTTGGCCATGACGTATGTTGTTCCGGGCCAAAAATACATGGGAAAGGGTGATTTGGGCCTTCTGAAGTTTTTCTGATTTTAATGAACTTAAGGTTTTTTATGTAATTTCGTTACTTATTGTCCAAGTAGGGTTTCTGGCTTATTTCCGTACTATTTAAACATTGCTAGGGCTATGTTTTAGTTAAATTTGATTATTATTTGCTTACTACACTTTGGCCATACACAGCCTTTACTATCTCTTGTCGCTGCGTCGCATACCAATGACTTTGTACAAACCGCCACCTCCATAGAAGTTGTTTACCAACCTTTGTCGGTTTTTGACGACACATAACTCTCTTTATATTCTTTCACAAATCGTTAAGTAGGATGCGATTTGCATTTCAATTTTGTATTATGAAGGTGATAAAATCTCTTTTGATTTATCAACTAATCTTTATGCTAATAAAAGGAATTAACTTGTATTTTTATTTTTCTCGTTTAGGAAGGGGTGAAGGTTTTTTAAGTACATGACTTATATGTTGCTCTACTCTTTAATACATCACACTTGAACAATTTCAAGTTATTTGGTCAATTTTTCTTCACATTTATTACTTATAAAAGACGACTAATATAGCAGAGTGTAAATCGAATTTAAACCAACCAAAGTTGATACAAGGATAAGATATTAGACAACTAATATTTGGATCATCACAGGTTTATCAAGAACCAATATTACCCGCTAACTTTTTGCTTTACTTAATGAAAATATAATCAAACATATACAATTTTAGTAGTTAGACTTGATCAACAAATCAGGCAAAGTGAAGTCCAGCCATGATTTAAGGTTAATAGTCATATTCATAAAAGACGAGCTATTTTTCCAGTGATGGATGGTTCAATGGCAACTGGCAGTTATAAAGATTCTTTTTTCCCAAAAAAAAAAAGAATAAAGATTATATAGAAAAGGCACCAAGGGGGGAGCTGCCCAAATACCAGCGATGTGTAAACAAGGCCAAAGAGAACAAAAACCTCCTACCCTATAAATATCCCTCCCCTCCCCACTAAATATATCAAGGCTAAAACTACTTGAGAAACACAAAAATAGACACAAAGAACGAAGGTTCTAATTGAAACTAAGTAGGAATGACAGAATGAGAAGGTTGAGGCGGCACCACCCCCACCAAGACATTGCAAGGAACATGTCGAAAAAGTACTTTTTATCACAACAATGATGACTTGAAGAATAAAGATGAATCTGCTATAGCTCGGATTTACTTTTCAGGACAAAATGCGCTGAACAAGTAGCCAATTGAGAAACAAAAGGACAATAATACTTCCAACACACAAATAAGAGTTTTGTTTATGTGAAATTCAACTTAGAAATATTATTTGTGACATGCTTAAAACATTATTTTGAGTTGCATCAAAAGAATCTAACCATCTTTCCCTTATAACAAAATAAATTCATATTATCTAATCTAACACCCAATATATTCACTTTACAAACAACTAGAATTGTTAATGTGATTGAAAACACCTAGACAGAAAAATTTTAAATTGTTTTCCTCCTATAACTAGTACTAATATTTGCAGCAGAGCAGAGGTAGACAAGACAACTAAAGGACAATTAAGAGTATTTAACTAACCACATCAAACACGGAAAATAATAGTAATTACTATGTCAAATACGGAAATGAATTTACATTACCATAAGCATAAGCAATGGATTGATTGTGCTCGCTCCGCACAATAGTTTCACCATCAGCATACCATGCAATCTCTTCTCCTTGTCTAATTTCTCTAGGACTGGTTTAATTAAAAAGTATAACCAAATTAACCCCAAATTATCACAATTTATAAAGTAATCTATCCAAATCAAACACAGTTTAGACAACTTTTTAGTACCTGAGAGGCCGAAACCGGACCGTCACTGTGACATTCTCTTTGGATCTCTGTGTATCTACAGGTAACGTCTCAGAGTAATAGTATTGCGGCTTACTTCTGGCCGTCGATGCCGGCGAGCTCAGACAGTCCACCGAAGTCTCCGGGAACTGCTTTGAAGACGACGTCGTTGAAGATGAAGGCGAATTCGCCGCTCTCGAACTTAATCTCTTCGATTTCACTTCTTGTCTGGTCGTCATTGTTCTTCTTCTTTCAGAACTGAACCAAAACAATTACAATTAACACAATAAAGAATTCATAACTTTGTTAGATAGACTTATTTCACACAATAACAAATGAGATTTGGAGATAACCTTGACCGAATCAGGTGGACATTGCATAAATATATTTAAAATAATGACTTTGTACGGTTTTAGAGATAGAAAAAGTGGATGAAGAACATAATCATGGTGATAAATATGACCAGTGAGGAATCTTTTTGGAGTTTAGGGTTTTTTTTAAGGTGAGCTTTTTATTTATGCTTGCCTTGGAAGCGATGCCCTTTCATGAAAGGCGAAATTTGCTCAGAAATTTCTTTTGCAATTTAACCTTTTCTTTGTTTTTAGAGAGAGAGAAAGTGACAGAGAAGTCATTTTTAGAGAGAGAGAGAGAGAAAGTGACAGAGAAGTCAGAGTGGGTATGAATAGGTTCATTCATCGTCCGTCTAGAGAGATAACTTAACGGCGTTTGTTTGTTAGTCCGTACTGTATGAATAGGCAAAATCTAACGTTATGTTTGTTCACAAAAAAAAAACATAATTGAATTATTTATCTTAATTTATTAATATTATTTCCGATTATATAATACTTAAACCAAAGATTATTAGTTCACTATTAGTCTTATAAAATCATTTAATTGTTTAAAACGGGAATTATTAATTTCACATTTGTCATGAATTATATATCTTTCATAAATAACCTTAGAAATAACAAAAATAAAAAAATAGTATATAAGACTATTTAAATAACTATTAATTCCCATCACAAGATAAAATAGTCTGAAATAATACTAATTTAAGACAAATAATCTGAAATAGTATTAATTTAAGACAAATAGTTCAATTTTTTGTAAACAAATTGTTTTATCTTACTGCACCACTTCGTCAACACGAACTAATTAATGCACCCTTTGTTTTAGTTTAATTTTTTCAGTTAACTTAACAATTTTGTAATCAAAATTTATACTATTTTTTTGTAATATATGTGGAGAAACCGTAGCCGTAAAAATTATGTCAAATTTACTATTATCTATAATTTTATAGCTTTAAAATTATAAATAAATATATTTAATTTAATTCTAAAAGTAATCAAGTTGACCAAAAAAAATCAAACTAAAACAGTTATTGAGGGATCGAAGTAGTACGTTTTATTTAAAAATAGAGATATATTTTTTTCCATTACAAAATTAAAGATTAATTTTTGTTTTTGTTTTTAATATTAAAGGATATTAAAGATTATTTTTATTTTAGAAACATTGTTGCTACATTTATAACAAAGATTAGATATAAATTTAATAAATTAAAAATCATAGTTCTACAAATTTATCATACTTTTCATTCTAAATAAAGAATTTTAAAATCAATTTAAAATATTTTTAAACTTTAAATTAAATCATAAAATTTACCATCAATGTAAACACAAATAGTTACATAAAAATTGGAGCATGGGGAGTTCTAACTTTAAAGATTTATTTATACATAGGTTAATTTAATTCTAGATAACTAATTTATAAAATTATAAATATTTAAATAATATTATTAAATTAAAATTTTATTATTTTCCAAAAATAAATAATTTATATCACTTTTAATTTTTAATATATTTTTTGAAAACTTAAATTAGATTTTATATCTTGTAATGAAAACAAAATATTTAGTAGTAATAATAATTTGTTTGTGTTGTTTTTCAGGGTGGCATGCCTTGAACCTAACGGCCAGGTCACATGAGTAGCGTGCCCAGAACTCTAAAAGGACAGAATACTTATAGTGTGGGTCTAGTCGGAATATGCTATCTGTAACGCACTCATAACCTAGTGTGTTTTTTTTTTTTGCTTCATCCAGATTCCCTTTTATCTTTCAATTTATTTTTTCATTTTCTTTTTTATCTTTACGGCTATTTATCTAAAATCAACCAACGATTCGGACTTGATTTATACTCATTTAATTAAAAATTCGAATCAAGTTAGATTCGAAATATAAATGATTAAAATATGAATAAATTTTAATATTTGATAAATTATTGAATCTTATTAAATTATAATTTTTTGTTCATACTATGATCTTATTGTTTAAATTGTTCGGGTTCGAATCGAGATTGTGCTCGACTCGATACCTAAACGATCCTCAATCAAACTTTATTTCATACTCAATAAAATTCATGAACCAAATATGAATAACTTAATATCCAACTCTGTTCGGTTTATTTTACAACTCCATGAAATAGGGATGACAAACACAAAACCAACACCACATACAATAAGAAGATTAAATTTCAAATTTTGATTGTAATAATTTTTAACACGTTATTATTAATATTATAAGTAAATTGAATACGTTTATGAGGTAAAATTCAAGTGTAGCTAGGAACGTGTTCTATTCCCATTAGCAAAATAAGTTCATACTTTTCATTTATTTTGTATGACTTTCTTACCACCTTACCCTGAAATCTGTATTGCATTTTCAGTCATTAGTATATTTTTAAATTAATTTATTTTATTAATAAATAAATAAAATTATTATGCCACTAATACTATATTTATAGTAACCGTTAAGAATTTATTTGAAAATGAAAAATTTATTCTTATAATTAAGGAAGTAGACCAATAAGTATTGACTTTTAAATTTAAATTTTTATCAGTATAATTTCTACCTCACATCGAAATATATGGAATAAATTTGTCTGTATATAAGGAATTAAGTTGCTAACAATAATAGATTCAATAGATCACGAAGTCAGTCGGTATGGATTGTTATAATTATCTTTTATTTATTTAGGGTATATAAATTAGGGTTTTGAATTAGTTTATTTTGCATTTAACAATTTAAATAAATAATATTCAAATTATTTTTAGAGAGATTCTACATGACAATAAGCTTGCCATGTAAATAATAATGAACTAAATCCAATTGAGACCCACTACTAGATTTGGTTTATGTATTAGTAGTAGTAGCATTTAGGATGGTTGGTGGCATGGCCATATTATTATCAGTGTATCACCATCAAAGTATCAATTAGAAAATAACATAAAAAGAAAAGGTTAACTAACAATTAGCCAACGTCATCACTTCATTTAACATTTGTCTATACTTTAATTAAAAACATAATTTAATTCGTTCAATTTTATGCTTAATTAAATTAAAATTAGTGTTGGGTCGTGATATTTCTCCTATCGGATAGAATGAATTAATACCACATATTGATTAATCCATTTGGTTTTCATTATTGGGTGTTGACATTATTGGATCTCCAATCACTTTATTATCTTTATTAAGTCCTTCAAGATCGGACCCAATCGGTGGGTCGATTCCATCATATATTTAAATATCTACATCTTGTGACGCCCCAAAATTAGGTATACGCCACCCATCTTGGGTCGCCACTTACATGGTACATAAATTCAAATACAACTTACTAACCTAACTGCTGTGGTACAATACGACATAAACCGTGAGTTTGAATACAAATATTGTCTACTAGATATTATACAAACTCAAAAGGAGTCCTCATTACAACTATTATCACACTATTTCACGTAATAGTGAGGACTACTAATGCTATCCTCGGACCATTACTTCGCTCCCCGACTCGTCAAATTTATGTTCTCATTTCTCAAGAGAACAAATGAAAGAAAAGGTGAGCTCAACTAGCCCAAGAAGAAATATTATTGACTAAGATAATGCGAATAAATTATCATTAGCCTTCAAAAATGTTAAACCGATAAAATACAATAGACAAACAGCTTTAACTGCAATGAATAAGCAATCCATTAAAAGAGTCAAGTAGAGAATAAAGTCTACTATCTTTTAGGTTTTAAAAGGTTTTCATCAATTTTTATCGCCGAGACTCAATTTTAATAATAAACCACCACATCTAATCATCCCCGCACTACTGGCCAAGGATTTTCATCAAATTATCAATGGTCACGACTATACCGAATCACCCCCGGTCATAATCATACAAAAAACTATCCATCATCGCATTACATGTGCCAATCGAGGACTTTTTGTCACATCATTTATATCAAGTCATGATTATACCGAATGATCCCCGGTCATAATCATACTAAGTTCATCTACGCACGTAAGCCAAAGATAACATAATATAATGAGGAGGATGATGACAATGACATAGTAATTCAATAAAACAAGTTCAAGAATTATTTAATCCATGAATTATTAACGCCCAAATTGTCAACATGACATCGCTTTCAGAGAGTAAAATTCAATAATGATCAAGAATATTTTCATGAAAAGATACTTTGGATGAAACGCAAATATCAAGGATATTCTACTAATTTCATGGAGTATAAGTCAAAGTTTTAACCAACTGGGTATAATAAAGAATGGAATAACAAAAGAAATCACCATGCATGCAGATTTCTTGACAGATAAAAGTTATTCCATGTAATAATAATAACGGAACCAGTCGTGAAATTCACAATCTACTGTGATGTTCCAATGTAATAATAAAGATGGAACTGCATCCGGTAAAAACACATGATAGGATATTCCAACAGAATGATAAAGATTTTAACCAGTCCTGTAAAACACATGCATGTGATGTTCCAATGTAATAATAAAACTTAACCAGTCCCAAAACACATGCATGTGATGTTCCAAATGAATAATAGAAGAATGTCACCAAGTATATAGGTAAATCACAGATACAAAGTTATTCCAATGTAATAATAAGTAATGGAATAACATAAGGATTTCACCAAGTATAGGTATGCCACAGATACACAAAGTTATGTATAGGTATGCCACTTTTACAAAAGTTATTCCAATGTAATAATAAAGGAATGGAATAATGTAAGTTCTCTTCAAGAAGAAAGAATAATAACCCCTTACCGTAAAAAGAACCTAATATGTAAGTAGTGAAGAAATAGAATACTCTTCTTCTTTCTATAATTTTCTCTATAGCTTTCTCTATAATTCTCTCTCAGAGTTTCAATGAATTGTAAAGAAAATAATGAAGGAATGAGCTTCTATTTATAGGAAAATGGAATGCATAAGAATTCTAATCCATGAACTATCTGCATTGATTTACTTTTAATCTGACTATCCATATTTAAAGAAAAATCTTTTAAATAAAATATAATATATTCTATTTATATAAAAACATTTTACTATGCAAACACTATGCAATACTACGCAAAACACTACTGCAAAACACTACGCAACACTATGCATAATAAAATATAATATATTCTATTTATGTAATAACTTTAATAAAGTATTCTATTTTATATAAAAGATGTTTCGCTTTTATTACGTTAATAATAATGTAATAAAACAAAACGTCATTATCGCTATAATAATTCATATTATTAATCGACAATAATGGAATCAAACCGAGTAACTTCTCACATAAAGATCAATAATTAATACCGCAAGTGCTACTATGCAACCACACTTATTATCGTATTTTTTTACTAATGAAAGTAGTTCAACAAGAACTACTGTGAAAACTTCCGCCGTTATTTCAATAAAATATTTTTGTCGTTTTCTCAATCCGACAATAATTCTGCTAGGGTCCACCAATGATTGAGTCATTGCATTTAATATTCCCTCGCTAAACCGAATATTCCCCACCAATCGAATATAATATAACCACTGTGATACTTTGTAAAATTTATAAATACTACCCACAACTATAATATTATCTCAAATTCACACCATAATATTAAAAATTATTTTGACAAAATTTAAATCTTTATCGATAAAATCTGGGGTCTCACAATCTCCCTCCTTATGGAATTTCCTCGAAATTAGGGTGGTAAGACGACTGGTATGATAAAGAGATGAGAATACCTTGAATACCTTTATCATTGAAAACATTAAATTCATTTTTGCAATCCTACCAAAGATATTCATTAACAATTCATCTTTGCACTACAAAAGCCAAAGATATACAATCAGAAACCAATAATGCCGAGACTCAAATTTTTAATAGTATCACAACCATGAATTATCCATGCACCATCGGCTAAGGATATTCGTGTTTTCAATTACTACCATGATTATACCGAATAATCCGTGGTCATAATCATACCAAGTCTATCAATGCACTACTACCAAAGATGACTTTTACCACATCAATGAATTAATATTTCATTCACGAGACTCAAATTTCAATAATTAATCCATATCATCGAATCATCCCCGCACTACGTGCCAAGGATATTCATTAAGATCACGACCACAAATTATCCATGACTACTACCAAAGATAATCGTGTATTCATTAGTATCACGACCACAAATTATCCATGCACTACGGCTAAAGATAATTGTGTTTTCAATTACTATTATGATTATACCGAATGATCCTCGGTCATAATCATACCAAGTCCATCTATGCACGTAAGCCATGAGATGACTTTGAACACATCCATGAATTAATATTTCATTCTTTGAGACTCAAATTTCAATAATTAATCCACATCATCGAATCATCCCCGCACTACGTGCCAAGGATATTCATTAGTATCACGACCACAAATTATCCATGCACTACGCTTAAAGATAATTGTGTTTTCAATTACTGATTATGATTATACCGAATGATCCTGGTCATAATCATACCAAGTCCATCTATGCACGTAAGCCATGATGACTTTGAACACATCCATGAATTAATATTTCATTCTTTGAGACTCATTTCAATAATTAATCCACATCGTCGAATCATCCCCGCACTACAAAGCTAAGGATATTCATTAGTATCACGACCACAAATTATCCATGCACTACTACGGCCAAAGATAATTGTGTTTTTTAATTACTGATTATGATTATACCCTAACAATCCCTCGGTCATAATCATACCAAGTCCATCTATGCACGTAAGCCACAGATGACTTTAAAAAAAATATAAACATGAGGATAATGATATAAAGAATCAATCAAATAAGATAAAGGATAAATATTAAACATTTATAATATAATTTATCCAGATTCAAGAATATCCCCATGTTATCAATCACTTAATAATCTCATAATCTAATATCATTAATATTATACCAATATTTTAATCACTTCTTAAATTTATAAACAATTTATCTCAATTGTTTACGCTTTTACCATATAATGCATTTCATCATTCAAAATGCCATACTCATAAAATATCATCACCAATTATCAAATCCTCATCAAAAAAAAATATGCATATACTCTATATAGGATTTTTCTAGCCATAAAATCCTATTTTCAACTTTGTTACTTCACATAACATATTTAACTCATATGTTCATAATTAAACTATTTTCATGAAAAATACCAAATCAGTCCCAAAAAATATTTCTTTTCTGGGATTTAGCATAATATAGTCCCATAATGAAAATATATTTTTCGGAATTTTTAAAATTCATTTACTATTTTTAAAAATCAATTTCTAATTAATTCCTTAAGAAATTAGCTACCTCAAGTTTAACTCCAAAATTCCCAAATCTTGGCAGGACCTTACACATGTTAACGTGAGCTTCTAGTTTAAATTTTATGGTCATCGGAGTTATAGAACTCCTCGTTATAGCGTCATTTGAAAAACCTAAATATTGAAATAGTCATAACTTGCTCATTTTAAGTCGTAATGAGCTCATTTTTGGACAGGAGGTACTTTATACCATATACCTTCATGTCCCAAAAGGCCAGAATTTTTCTCATAATTTAAGTGGCCGAAACAGCCCCTTAAAGTTTCTGGGCAGTAGCATTTTCGAAATTTACAGCTTTGGCCTCCTTTGCTAAAATCAGTCCCACACAAAAATCTACAACACCTTTTCCAGTAATTCCACTTGGATTAGTTAGGTAACTCATAGATCTAACTCTAGGATTTGACCACATTCAAAAATTCAAAATATAATAGGAGATATGGTCAATTAAATTTCATGTTACGCTTTTTCACTAAAATCTGATTTTCAACTCTTTGTGATTTCTAAGAAACTTTCATGTTTTCTCATAATAACCAACATAACTCATTATAAAACTTACTAATACCATATACCCATGATTTTCATTAGTCCAATGCTTTTATTATGACTTTCATCATAATACACATAAACAGATCCTTTTAGTTGAAGAAATATTTGAGGGTTTAAGAAATGGGTTTTTGTCATCGGGGTCAATACAAAATTCGATTTCACGCTCTAGGGTAGGCTAGGAAGTCTTCAAGAATACGCCAAGAAATTTATTAATGATAGAAATATCATTCAAAATCATATACTCGCCCAAGACTTGGACAAGACGTCACATTGATACCTATTAACTTGCTATCTTCACCTAGACGACGCACATGTAAAGTCCGCATTTTCAGCATTCCACACAAGAAAGTCAACAAAGAAAGGATCGAAAGGATCAGCTTTACTTATGGCTTGATATAATGTTGATTAACTTTAGGGTTTGGTTACTTTGAATTCAGATAACAAAGTTGGTTAGGAATATGAAAGCTAACAACCTTACAAAAAGAATAATGAGTAGTTAATCAATCGCTTTTCAAAAATTACCTCAAAGGCAAGTATTTTCAAAGAGATAAGATCGACAGTAACGTGAAAGTGTTTATTTGAAACAACAAGATTAATAAAAAGTGGAGGTAACGAAGGTTTCTCCCAACGAAGTTTCAATAGATAAATCAAAGTCTAATTTTTCAGAGTCAAATTTAAACGTTGAACGCAAGCAAGAGAGATAAAAGAATGGGTAGAACCGGTATATCTAATAAGGTATAGACTTCGCAAGAGCTTACGATTAACTTACCCGTGATAATTTTATTTAGGTTCCTCGTCACGAGAAAAAACGCCTCTTAAACCACCGGGCTCGGGTTTGTCCGGGATGACCTTTGGTGCCTCCATCCTAGTTGAATTCGTCTTCTGTAGAACGCACAAAATCGAGCTAAGTGGCCTTTCTTCCACAATTATAACATGCTTTTGATGGCATGGCTAGATTCGGACCGATGTGTCCCTCTACTCCGCATTTGAAGCATATGATAGGTGGTCCTTTCCTTCCTTAACAACAAAAGTCTTTGTGCCGACGCCTTTCCATCATTGTTGAATCTCCTTTTCTTGAAATGTCCATTCTTATTATTTTGGCCCCGACACCACCAAGTGGTTACCATATCCGCCCGTTGATTTCTCCACGCTTGTTGTCACCGCTCGATGACTACTCACCGGTATTATAATTTTGCAGTACCGCTTCTTTTTAGTCACGTTGACTCGTTATCGCGCTTCCACTAATCGAGCCCTATTTACAACATCCGAATAAAACACGCTTTATGAGAAATAAGATGTCGACGTATCTCCGCTTCAAACCTCTTAAAACATTCGCGCGCCATTTCTCTTCATTATCTACAAGTGGGACGAACCGTGATAACTCCGCAAACTTTGCCTCGTATCGCGACACTGGCCATATTGTTTTGTTCCAACTTGATAAACTCCACCTCCTTCATGTGTATTAATACTTTCGTGAAAGTATTTGTCGTTGAATGTACTCCCGAACTTCTCCCAAGATATCTTCAAGACAAAGAAGTTGAGTACGCTTTTACCGATTCCCACCAAGAATCCGCCTCTCCACAACATAAAAGCTAAGAAAGGAACCTTTTGCTCTCTGAGCATCCCAAGACATCAAATATCTTGGTAATCTGCTTTATCCATGCTTCCGCCAAGTGGTTTTGGCTCTCCTTAAACTCCGGTGGTCCCAACTCGAATTGAATTGTTTAGTGATCACCGAGAGTTTTCCGTGTTTCCACCCCACGTTTTGAACAGAGTCGCTTTCACCGATGTTGCATGAATTTAAAACCTTTAAACGCATCGTCATTCATCAATTGATCGTTGTTGTTGTTTATGGGAGGATTATCGCCATCCCGCTGCAGACATTGTCTCGATTATTGATATGTGGAGAATCAACAGCCTCTTGTGCTCCATTGCTATTCTCAACATTCTCGGATGCCATTTTCAAACACCCCCATAAAATAAAGGTTAATTAACATATCACATATTATCCCTATACTCGACCGACCAATTAAATACCAAATAAATTTAGGTAGGTCATACTAACAAGGAATTCCCTGCTCTCCCTCCTAGTATTATTCTCACATCTTAGCCAGGATCATATCCTAAGCTCGATACCAACCGTGACGCCCCAAAATTAGGTATACGCCACCCATCTTGGGTCGCCACTTACATGGTACATAAATTCAAATACAACTTACTAACCTAACTCGTCGTGGTATAATACGATATAAACCGTGAGTTTGAATACAAATATTGTCTACTAGATATTATACAAACTCAAAAGGAGTCCTCATTACAACTATTATCACACTATTTCACGTAATAGTGAGGACTACTAATGCTATCCTCTCGACCATTACTTGCCTCGACTGTCTCAAATTTATGTTCTCATTTTCAAGAGAATAAAGAAAGAAAGGGTGAGCTCAACTAGCCCAAAGAAGAAATATTATGACTAAGATAATGCGTAATAAATTATCATTAGCCTTCAACAAAAATGTTAAACCGATAAAATACAATAGACAAACACGGTTTAACTGCAATTGAATAAGCAATCCATTAAAAGAGTCAAGTAGAGAATAAAGTCTACTATCTTTTAGGTTTTAAAAGGTTTTCATCAATTTTTATCACGAGACTCATTTTAATAATAATAAACCACCACATCTAATCATCCCCGCACTACTGGCCAAGGATTTTCATCAAATTATCAATGGTCATGACTATACCGAATCACCCTCGGTCATAATCATACCAAAAACTATCCATCATCGCATTACATGTGCCATCGAGGACTTTTGTCACATCATTTATATCAAGTCATGATTATACCGAATGATCCTCGGTCATAATCATACTAAGTTCATCTACGCACGTAAGCCAAAGATAACATAATATAACATGAGGATGATGACAATGACATAGTAATTCAATAAAACAAGTTCAAGAATTATTTAATCCATGAATTATTAACGCCCAAATTGTCAACACGACATTGTTTCAGAGTAAAATTCAATAATGATCGTAAGAATATTTTCATGAAAAGATATTGGATGAAACGCAAATATCAAGGATATTCTACTAATTTCATGGAGTATATAAGTCAAAGTTTTAACCAACCGGGTATAATAAAGAATGGAATAACAAAAGAAATCACCACGCGCATGCAGATTGCAGATGTATGCAAAGTTATTCCAATGTAATAATAATAACTTAACAAAGTCGTGAAATTCACACCCGCTGTGATGTTCCAATGTAATAATAAAGATGGAACTGCATCCGTGTAAAACACATGATAGGATATTCCAACAGAATGATAAAGATTTTAACCAGTCCTGTAAAACACATGCATGTGATGTTCCAATGTAATAATAAAATCGGAACTGTGTCCGTAAAAAAACACATGCATGTGATGTTCCAACCTAATAATAGAAGAATGTCACCAAGTATAGGGTAAATCACAGATACAAAAGTTATTCCAATGTAATAATAAGTAATGGAATAACATAAGGATTTCACCAAGTATATAGGTATGCCACAGATACAAAGTTATGTATAGGTATGCCACTTTTACAAAAGTTATTCCAATGTAATAATAGTGAATGGAATAATGTAAGTTCTCTTCAAGAAGAAAGAATAACACCCCTTACCGTAAAAGAACCGAATATAAGTAGTGAAGAAATAGTAATACTCTTCTTCTTTCTATAATTTTCTCTATAGCCTTTCTCTATAATTTCTCTCTAGAGTTTCAATGAATTCGTAAGAAAATAATGAAGGAATGAGCTTCTATTTATAGGAAAATGGAATGCATAAGAATTAATCCATGAACTATCCGATTGATTTACTTTTAATCTGACGGTCCATATTTAAAGAAAAATCTTTTAAATAAAATATAATATATTCTATTTATATAAAAACATTTTACTATGCAAACACTATGCAATACTATGCAAAAATACTATGCAAAACACTATGCAAAAACACTACGCAACACTACGCATAATAAAATATAATATATTCTATTTATGTAATAACTTTAATAAAGTATTCTATTTTATATAAAAGATGTTTCGCTTTTATTACGTTAATAATACTGAATAAAACAAAACGTCATTATCGCTATAATAATTCATATTATTAATCGACAATAATGGAATCAAACCGAGTAACTTCTCACATAAGCATCAATAATTAATACCGCGTGCTACTATGCAACCACACTTATTATCGCATTTTTTACTACCGAAAGTAGTTCAACAAAGAACTACAGTAAAACTTCCGCCGTTATTTCAATAAAATATTTTTGTCGCTTTCTCAATCCGACAATAATTTCGCTTGTGGGGTCCACCAATGATGATTGAGCTGTTGTTAATATTCCTCGCTAAACCGAATATTCCCCACCAATCGAATATAATATAACCACTGTGCATACTTTGTAAAATTTATAAATACTACCCACAACTATAATATTATCTCAAATTCACACCATAATATTAAAAATTATTTTGACAAAATTTAAATCTTTATTGATAAAATCTGGGGTCTCATGGCCTATCCCCAAGGAACATTGTCCAAGCTTGTGGTGTTTATCGAACCCATATGCAGGAGGATCAGGCGTCTTACGTGATTGGGGCGTGGCGAGAAGATCTGGCGTTAACATAGCAAGCCAAGCTAGAAGGAGGCCCCTTTAGTGTTCTCGAGCTATCAATCACAATATTTCGGTTGTTTCTACATCGGAAGTTATGGCACCAATCGAGGATTCTCGTTCGAGATCACTAAGCAAAGCTTAGAAGATGGTTGGTCTTTGTTCTTCGATAAAGAGCAGGATCGTGGCCAGAAAGGCAAGTAAAAGGCACCAGCACCATAAATTAAGACCAAAGTGGTCGGTGATAAAGATGATGGTGAGCGAGTAGAGTAGATGAAGACCCAATGACCATTTTACATTTGGCCAAGAGGTAATATCCTACCTATTGGTCGGATGATGGTCAAAGCGAGTAGATGAAGACCAATGACCATTTCTGTTTCAATCAAGAGGTAATCGCCTATTGGTCTTCGGGATGATGGTCAAGCAGAGTAGATGAAGACCAATGACCATTTCTGTTTGATCAAGAGGTAATCACGCCTATTGGTCTTGGGATGATGGTCGAAGCGAGTAGATGAAGTCCCAATGACCATTTTTCGATTGGTAGAAGAGGTATCCCGCTTCTATCGGTTTCGGGATTATGTTCGCAGCAGACGAGGAGACCGATCCAGGAGCACGCACCTCGAGAATCACAAATAAGGCATCATGCCTCGAGTATCCTCATCACCGTGACGGAGAGTTTCAAAAGTATATCCGTAAATCACACTCCCGAGAGTCCATTGGGGCACAATCAGCCTGTAGATACTTTTCTTGGAGATGCCCGCCAAAGCGTCATGTGTTCGTTGATTCAAAGACACAAAATGCACCCATATTCCTAAGCATCCGAAGAGGATACCTCATCCTAGGGGTTCTCGGGACTATGGCACAAGCGGATGAGGAGCAATTCAAGAATATATTCACCCGAGAATGCAAAAAAAAGGTACTGCGCTTGAGTGTTTCTCCGCCAACAAGGACTCGTCACCAAAGCAGATCAATAAGCGCGCACTCTTGGAAATTGAACACCGGTAAATATTTCCAAAGTCGGTTGACATTATGGTCGGACAATTCTTTTACGAAGCTAATAATAGTTAAAGAGAAGCGAGGAATCGACAAAGCCGTTGCAGTTCTTCACGCCAAGCGAGCTCGTGGACATTGCATGCAGATGGATATTCTATTTGGACATCAAGACAAGAAAGCTATCAAGGGTCGATCACAATAACAATTAGATTCTTGATGCATTATCGAAGTTGGCCACTATAGATGCTTATAACTTTGATGGCGGATGGCGTCTTTCCTTGGATCGGTCTTTGGCAAAGAAAACCAATTACAAAGAGTGTCAACTTTGTTCTCATTGATGAGAATCTTTATCGAAGGACCTTTTTCGTCATCATTACTCAAACATTTGGTTCCATCCGGCAGTAGAGTATGTTCTTCGGGAAGTTCACAAAGACATCTCGTGACGATCATTTGACCAAGTCGTGGCCTACAAAGCACTTGGCAGGATATTTATGAAAGAACCGTGGAGTCAAGACAGCATGATTTGGTGGCTCATCCACATTCACTTTTCCTGTTGATCCCGGTCCTATTTGTCCTAAGGTCACTATGGTGTAAGGAGGTATGGTAGGACTCATTTGGCCATTCGATGGTAGCCCGAGGTCCTTATGATCCTATATTGATCTTATCGGGTGATAAGTCAATGGTCACTACTGATCCTGGTCCTATTTGTCCTAAGGTCACTATGGTGTAAGGAGGTATGGTAGGACTCGCTGGCCATTCGATGGTAGCCCAAGATCCTTATGATCCTATATTGATCTTATCAGGTGATAAGTCAATGGTCACTATTGATCCCGGTCTATTTGTCTAAGGTCACTATGGGGGGTAAGGAGGTATGGTAGGACTCGATGGCCATTCGATGGTAGCCCAAGGTCCTTATGATCCTATATTGATCTTATCGAAAGGTGATAAGTCAATGGTCACTATTGATCCCGGTCCTATTTGTCCTCAAGGTCACTATGGTGTAAGGAGGTATGGTAGGACTACATTGGCCATTCGATGGTAGCCTTTGAGGTCCTTATGATCCTATATTGATCTTATCGTGGTGGTAAGTCGATGGTCACTATTGATCCTTATATCTTGATCCTTATATCTTGGTCCTTATATACTTGTTCTACCAGAGTGGTAAGCAAGATTTCGATGGTGCAAGGAGGATCATCCAAATTCACCTCACACATTAATCGATCTCACACTTCGAAAACGATAAGTATACATTACTTTATTTTGTTCAAGTGTTGAGTTCGATTCATTCAATATTGTTCATTAAATTCTATCCATTAAATTGGGTTCACTTCATTTCATAAATTAAGCGTTATACGCTTTATCTAGTTCATGTCCTAAGTTAAGTTCATACAGATTAATTGATCTTGAATTATCGACAAGAAATGTTCATTCGTAAGTAATAAGGCATGAAGTTGATATTTTAATATTAACTATTTACAACAAGTTAGAATTTTTACGTAAAGTTCTACATGCCTAAAGATAAGGAGAGGTCATCTTCAGCTTCTTCCTTGTCATCATCGTCACCATCTAAAGAGTCTAGAAGAGATGGATCTACCTTGGCCCGAGCTTTTTCTTTGCCTTTACTTGGCAAGAGATTTCATATCCTTTGGCATACATATGGGACGATCTTATTGTTCAAATTTCTGGCGGATTTTTCTCAGATTCTCACCAGATCTCCTCATTTAAAGTCTTGATCGATGGCGGACCCAAATCTCTAAGGGCGAGGCTCTTTGAGCTCTTCTTGAGCTTCGACGATGTACCGGATGCTTTGATCCTTTAGCTCAGACGGATGGGCATTTATATCGTTGATGACCCGATGAGTGGCCTTGGTCGCTTTCGGTTCTTCTTCGACCTTATCGATATATCCTTCCGAAGGCATTCATTGTTGAGAAGAACAATGTCAAGGTTCTTCTTTCCTTTTGCCAAACATAGACTTCAGAATGGCTTTTTCCCTTCTGGTATTCCTTCGGCATTCTCTTGGTATTATCTCTTCTAGATTCTCTCTGGCATTATCTTGGTAGTATTATCTTGGTATCCTTTTCGGCTTTTTTTGTATTTGGGGGAAACACACGAAGACAATGTTTACTGCAGATGACCAATATTAATCGATCGATTCAGATTGATGGTCAAATCTCAACTTCTTTTAGTCCGGTATATCACTCCTTCACCCATCGGTTCCATGATGAAATTATTGCCGAACCGATGATCATCGATGTCGCCATGACTTGGCCTAGATTGTAAGAGAATGGTTTTTGTGGCGAAGGTTTGGGTTGTTCGAGAGGCGGTGAAATATTTGTTGTTGTATGTTCGGCTGAAACGGGCTCTTTAAATGGACTTCCAATCTTAATTGATGTTGCCATTTGATATTCACCATATGGGCTTTGGTAAGCCGTATTTTGGGCCTTCATTGGTCTTATATTAGTTCCTTTTGTCCTGAACCGATGCCATTTATAGTTTCTATTAAACCTCCCTGTTAAATAAAAACTAGGGGCAATGTTGGGTCGTGATATTTCTCCTATTGGACCGAATGGATTGGGCCTACATATTCAGTTAGTCCATTGGGTCTTCATTATTGGGTGTTGACATTATTGGATCTAGTCACTTTATTATCTTTATTAAGTCCTTCTAAGATATCGGACCCAATCGGTGGGTGGAATCGACCCATCATATATTTAAATATCTACATCTTTGATTTGTAATGATGAAAAAGCATGACGGTTGACTAGAGAACCCGCCATGCATTAATGTGGATGGGATCATAACCCACGGCCAGTAGTAATAAATGACCAAAAGCGGTGGATAAACTACATGCGATGGCAGAACCCATCGATCAAAGGGGGTGTGTCGGGGTAGTAGTGGGTGGTACAAGAATCCAGCAAAGAGAGTATAACTTAGCAAGGAAGTCTTTACAAAGAGTGCGTTCGCATACACTTCTTCATTCATAATCACATATACACGAGAGAATTATTATTTCTCTCAAGACACTAGACATTATATTCTCTCATTATTTAACCTTGTGAACACGATATCGACTCTCACGCTCGAAGCTATCCCCCGACGGAAACGCCGTCAAGCTTGTGGTGTTTATCGTTTCTTTGTCGAGGATCGAGGCGTCTTTACGTGATTGGGACGTGGCAGAAGATCCTGGCGTTAACAATTAGTAATATAATTTTATAAATAAATAACTATAACATGAGAAGTTCGTAAGGTATCTCAAGTTTTTGATAAGTCATATTATGCCTACAACAACTATACACACATAAAATAACTCAATCGGCACCTAAATAACTCTATCCGTGTGAACGGACGCTTCAAAACTATGTCGTTTTGTCGTGCCTTTTATGTTAAGCCTAAAACTACGTTGTTTTGATTCTTCTAAGGCTAAAACTACGTCGTTTTATGGGTCCGAGCAGACGCGTCTATTCTGCTACTCCTTAAAATTACGTCGTTTTGACTTAAAAATACGGGTTGTGTCCCTTCTGATGGGTCACTAATCCCTCCTATAAATAGATAGGAGAGGGCAACCATTTCATTCATTCATTTCTCTAGCATTCAAGCATTATAGAGCATTAGAGTCTTTATTTCTTCATCAGTTTCTTTAGTTAATTTTGAAAAAGAGTCCGAGCATTTCTTTAGTTCGTAGAGTATACTTTTTGTAGTGCTGCTAAAATATACATTATTATTGTATCTTGGGAGACAAATGATAAACTCTGAACATCATAAGAAGGATATAATTGTCTTAAGAACATAGTACCAAATAATAGTCTCGATAAATTCTTTTTTTACAGTTTAATTTAATTAAGACAAGTTAATATATATATATATATAGTTTTCATTCTATTTTACTAACGGATCTATGCTTATATTTATAAACTAGTTTGGAGTATTTAAAGAGCTGCAACTATCCACTTATGTCAACTGTCAACTTATATGCCAAAAATTGTTAGTATTAGGTGGCCTACGTTGTCATATTTCTGTTTCCAACCGCTACACCAAGTAGACTCGTGCATCATTATTATATCCATAAAAAATGTCTACGAATATATAAAGGAAATTGTTTTTTTTTACACATTAAAATAATATTTTTATATAATCTCTCCTACATGAAGGTGAGACCTATTTATTAAGAGGAATCATGTAGAAATATTCGTTTTATATAAAATATCAGTTTCTTATATAAAATATATGAATTAAAAAGAGACTCATAAATATACACTATTATTCTATCTTTCTAAATTTCACGTTAATCGTAATTTATTTTTGTCACGAGATTTATAGACGATATATATATATATATATATATATATATATATATATTATTTTTCATATTATAATCAATAAATTTATTAATAAAACAAACAAAACTAAATATCGTTTTTATATTTGAATTACTTTAAAATCATAATTATTACTCAATATTTTAGGAATTGTTACATTATCATCCATTATCCTCGCACAACAACACTAATAGTTTGAAAATTCAAAATCATAATTATTACTCAATATTTTAGGGATTGTTACATTATCACCCTTCCCAACTTTCCCCATAAAATTTTGGGAGAAAATTGATTTCACATTTCTCGCTCCCTTTTCATCTATATCTTCAAAAAATCACAAATAAAGTACTTTTAATTTATCTCATTCACTAAAAGATAGTTCTCTTTATAAGGCGTAAAATGAGCAAACAGTTCGGGATCGATTCGTACTCGTTTGACTAAAAGTTCGATTCAAGCTAGACTTGAAATATAAATGATTTAAATATGAGAAAATTTTAAAGTTCAATAAATTACTCGAACCTTCTCAAATTGTTATTTTTTATTGATACTGGATCATATTCGTTCAAAAAATTTAAACTGCTCGAACTCGATTCGAGATTGTGTTCCATCCGGTAGATAGACGAGTTTCAATCAAACTTTATTTTATACTCGATAAATTTTATAAATCAAACCTGAGCAAGTCAATACTCGATTCGACTCAGTTCATTTACATTATTACCTCCTTATATGTTATCATAGATGGAATGTGTAATGTTCATATTTTACACAAAAACATCACCATGTATGTACAATATTATTATCAAGAAAATAAAGGAGCTTTATATGAATTAGTATCCAGTGGCACATGCAATACGTGTATACATTATATGGGATAAAATCAAAATGTTATAAAATTTAAAGGAATAAATAAAATATAAAATCAAAAAGGATAATATTATGATGTATCTAAAATTATAGGGATAAAAGAGGAAAAAATATCAAATGTGACACAATTACATCAAAAGTACCATCAACACTTTATAATAATATAGATAGATATAGATTATATAACTAACATCATATCTACACGACTACAATATCTTGGCCGACTACACTATCAAGTATCATCTTACATTAAGACTGAAGGAACAATCATCAATAATTTTCAGTACGTACGTGTACGCCTAATCGATAGTAACATACCCCGGTATGCCTTATAGAAATAGTTTTGTTTTTTAAAATTTACAAATATTAAAAATATTTTTCTTTTATATATATATATATATATATATATATATATATATATATTCCTAAAACTAATAATTTGTACTATAGTACTTAGTATAATAATAAGATCATTATTACAAACTTAAGGTAGGGACATCATATCATTTTATATTACTATTATCATTAAAAATTAATGAATATTGTTATGTATTGTGCTAGTTGTTTGCAAAATTACGATTGTAATGTTTACCAATATATGAGATTGAGTGATATTATAAAATTGGCCCACCATATTAAATACGTCTTTAAAATATTATCAATCATAATTATCACATAACTCACAATTTAAAAGTCGATATATAAAATGCATGATATATATCATTATCCAAAATTAAATTCCTTTTGTGAAAACGAAATATATATATATATATATATATATATATATATAAAATATTATTTTTTGTCACATTATTTTTAGGCAAACAAAATTTTAAATATATTTAAAAATGTTTTTTTTTTCATAATCAAACATATAATAATAAAAGAAAAGGTAATGGGGGGCCTTTGGAGTTTGGGAGGAAAACTATCAATATCAAGTTGATATCTTTTTGTATCCAACTAAAATTAATAATCGTGTACCAACTGAATCAAGAATTCCAACTTAATAAAGCGATTGTTTTACAATTATTATAATTATGTCCAACTGCGCAGCCATTAAAAAAGTAATTTTTTCCCTCTTAGTTTATATGTATATTGCGATGGTAGATTTATATTTTTCTATAATATTCAAATTTAAAATTAAAAATAGTAATTCCAACAAAAGAATATACAACAAAAAGTCATCAGAGGAATAAAGAAGGACATGTATTATACACACTATTTTTGTGCAATGGCAAATGTTATACTCAATAATTTCAAAATTAGATATACAATTTAATTTTTTAAAATCAAAACGATGATATATTAAATTTTAAATTAATATAAATATATTTAATTTTAATTTATACAATTATTATAATTGTATAATATACAACAAAATTATAAATTTAAAAAGTATTTTATTCTAAATTTTAATCAATTATACTAAATTTAAAATTTAATATATCGTTATTTCATTTTAAAAATTAAATTGTTATATCTCTAATTTTAAAAGGAGAGAATATTATTTGTCTTAAAAATGTTAGCCTTTTATAGATTAAAATTGTTAGCCTATACAAGAAAAAATGTAGTGGGCCACACAAGAATAATAATGAGTAATAATTAAAGTTGTTAGGTTGATAATTTATATCATGATTGCCCACCAAAACCATTATACATCAAATTAGTAACAATTTTTTTCTCCTCACACTTTAGCTATATATATATAATAAAATAGAGACAATAATTGACCAAATTCAAGAATTAGACCGCAAGTCAACTTCAAAATTCTAGATCTAGAGAAACCAGGACGAGTTTTTGTGCTAAAAAATTAGAATTAGTATGTAATAAGAGCAAAATCTTTATCCTGATATAATCTTTTGAATCAAAAACCCAACTCATTTATTCACTAATTTGTGATAATTTAATTAATTGGATCAATATTTCAAATGTACCAAATCATGAATTAAATTTGATTTAACCCACTAATCCACTAAAATAAATAATAAACCCCGTATGTTTCATTTGTTTTTTTTTGCGCATACTATGTCTACTGTCTTGTTTGATGGATCCATGAAATTAATTTCATGGTAAGTTAGTCATGTGACCAATTCAGTGCTGACACACAGAAATCACCTCCCGCTTAAGTGTTAAGTGTCGACACTGTATTGGTCTATTGATCAAAGTTAACGTCATGCTAACTACTTGTTTGCTATTCAGCAGAGAAAATTTGACTTTTTTTCGAAAAGAGAGAGAAGGTCTACCGCTTTTGGTCATCAAAGTTTGTACGAAGACATTAATTAATATTGGTCTTGTGGACATGTGCAATTGGATACTGGGTGATTGCATTTTGGTGTATACCTCTGAATATTTAATCATGTTTAGAGCTTATTGTCCAAATTACTAGTTTAGTAATACAAACCCTACAATGTCCCATGGCCCTGGCCTCTCACCCATGCGGACCCTAGTGTTGACTCAACAACTCGTAATATTAAAAATGCATCTAAGCCCTAGACGTTCTAATAATCATGCTAAGATAGTAATGAGAATTATCCAAAATAACATAGTAATTTTATTCAACCCATTTGAATAAGGTATGTCTTGAGGCAGGACTGATGTGGATGGGATAGGAGGCTATATATACATCACATTCAGTGCAAGGGCCAAGGGGAGATAGACACACACACTGGTCACACCTTCACTAATCACTAGACAACTATATACTCCCTTCCCTCCGTTCCTATTAATTCGTTTTAGAGTTGTGCATAAATATTAAAAAATAATTGTATAACATAAAATATAATATCATTTGTCTATATTATATTTATTAGACAAAAAATAATGAGAGAATCAAAATTATATTTAATACTTGAGGTAATATTGAAAACTAAGCGATTAATGCTTATTTGAAATTCTCAAACGACTTATATTAAGGGACGGAGGGAGTAATGGCTAACATTATTGACGATGACAGTGATGTACAAGTGTCAGCTGACAAGCCACTTGAATTAGTCTTAAATATTACTGGTACTACATTATGAAGATGACCAACACCTTTTAATTGAAAAACTACCCAAAAAAAACATAGTAGTAACATCTAACTAACAAATGTCCAACATTGTTATAAATTGTAGTCAAGGGAGAAAAAAATTAAGTAGATATGGACCACCATATGGTTAAAGCATTTCTGCATATTGGCATCCTTTGGATGTTTGGAGCATAGTAGCACTTCAAGACCTCCTTACAAGTTTAGAAGAATTTAAACACCTAATTGGAATTTCATGGATCGAATTCTATCTTATTAACATCTCAAACCGCAATAGATGAACTCATCTCAGCAAGAACACGAATGTAAGAATTGTGATCAGAAGTGTTTCTAAAGCCAGGAATAAAATCAGAGAAGAACCTTAGAACTGCAGCCAGATGTTGCGAGTCATTTGAAGCATAAGCCGCTTCAAGAAATAATGAAGGCCGGACAGTATTTACCTGCAATCAGCATTATATTATATTATTAAGAAAACTTCAAAACTTTGAAAACTAGTAAAAAGAAAAAGAAGAAAGAGGAAACTGTCCCAAACACATTTAAAGAGAGTTATGTGCACTGTTAGGTGTAAAATGCCTAGCACGTATAGTTGATGCGTATTAAAATGTATACAACTTTATGAAAACATAAGATGTCAGTTCATACATTCTTTGTGCCAATGAAAACAAAGAAAAATCACCTTATTCTTCCGAGCATAACGTAAAGCCTCAAGATAATATCCATTTTGCACTAATAGCACCACATAGTCATGATGTAACGACAGCTGTCTCAGCATATCTAGACCCAACTTCCTTGTTGGGGAATTCTGTCGACCTGACTCTAGAAGTTGCAGCGCGACTTCTTTTGAGGGCTCAAGAATCTACATTGGACTTGGTTCAGTTTTGAAGCTCAACATCATCACAAATGAAACAGCATGTCATTAATACAAACAGAGAAACACTAATTAAAAAATAGGAAAAACCTTGTTGGTGATGAACAATCCAAGTTCTGAGTATCGCTCATTTCGAGCTAGTAGTCGCACTGTTAGCACATGGACATTTGGATGCACCTTCACTTTTTCAATGTTAGAGCTGCAACATTTGGTGTTATATGAGAAAACAATGTGAATAACAATATCTAAAAAAAGCTAATAACTTGAACTTGTTACTAGAATAGGAAAAAGGGCAAGGTACAAAGATATTGTTAGCTTGCATTAATAACCATACGCTTGGTCCAAGCGGGCAATAGGTTTAACTGTGATTCAAAAGTACTTCTTGTCACTCGGTTGTTCTATGAACTCATCTGCCCTAAAAATGATATGAAATCCGTTCTAACTTATGTTAATGAAGTATAAAATCTATTCATTTTTGAAGTATAATATTTTGGTTTTGTCAACTGCGTACAACACTAAAACCCCTCTTGAGATGCTGGCACATGGCGTGCTTTGGAGACTTACATAATACATCTTTCCCAGATGTTGTCAATTGGCGTGCAGGGCCCTAATAAACGTTAATAGCCGAAAATAGGACAAACATATAACTAAGAGAAACAAACCACCATACTGGCTACCCATTTCAATTGTTGTGCTTTCTAAAATTGCATACATAACAAGGGTTAAGTTTCGGTCAATATTTGCAGAGTTGATCATCCACTTGAAAACTAATATTTGAAGTGGTCCATAATGGCTTGTGAGTTTTGATCGATGGGGAGGGGGAGGGATGGGAAAGTTCTTCTTTCCAAAAAAATTGGAAAAAACTTTCCCTCCCTCCCGCTCCCCCTCCCCCCAAATCAAAACTCACAAACACATCCCAAGTAACCAAGAAAAATGATAATGGAGAGGTATACTATTTGGAATGTTTGACATGTTACTTTGTATAGCCATTACATTATTAACATCATATTCATTCAACTCTGTAAAGCTTAGTCAAACTTTCTTAATTCAGTTACATTTTTACTGCGAGTTAGAGAAATTGATTGGTTGGCATCTGCAAAGCTCTGGATGCCAAGCACAAAAATAAAGCTTCGTAGTTACCTGCGTAGAAACTCAACAACGATAGAAACCAAGTATGAAGCATCTCCTCCCATCTCTTCCTCAACAGGAGCAAACACAAAGCTGTACATTTCATCTGGTGTGATTGCTGCTGAATTGATTTGAGACTCCTGCAGCTCAGAAATATTATCATTTAATAGGTGGTTACCATGTGCAATAATTTGAGATTGTGAAGCTGGCTGAACTTCTGCATTATTAGCTTCAGCCCCCATCAAGTTTTCTCTGTCTGTATCACCTCCCGAAGAATGAAGATTGACAGGATTGTTTTTCTGCCTCTCAAAATTAGCACTATCATCAGAGTCCAAGGTAGAAAAATCAAGTTTAGAAATAGATTCGTTCTCTACTCCACTGGCAGGTTCATGCTTGACAGATTTCCCAATTGCATCCACTCTACTAGTGGATGCATTGGCAACAGTGTCTGAGGCCTCTGGGATATTCACATTAGTAGCACCAGAAGACGAAGTCGTCTCCGGTTTCATGCCCTTCAGATAACTACCTGTTTTAATCGAATAAGAGTAAGATGTAACTAAAACATCTATAGATCTGGTAACCATGGACACAGGTCTTCGTTCCAGAATGATATTGCGAGCTACTGCCAAGCACAATTGTTTAGCCTGTAAAACAGAATGTGACAAACACAGAAGATCATTTTGAAAACAATAGTGCTCTAAACTCTTCAAGACTGATAATGTCAGAAAACATTAAAGATAATTTATTCAGCTCAGTTAAGGAAAATTATATCAGATTTCAAGGAATGATCAAATCTGTTATCTCTAAAATCTGCTATTGTAGGAAAAGAACTGGAAAAAGACTACCTTTTCAGAAAATTTTCTTTTGCAATTGTATCAAATCTATTATCAATAGTGACTCCTTCGTCTTGCATACTGATCTCATCACAAACTCATCTAAAAGAGTCCTATTTGATTTTTTCCCAGTCAATTTATGAAATCCTAAAAATTAATTGTGTTGGAGATTTATTTTAACGCTTAAATTGAAAGTTTGCACTTATTAATTCTTTTTTAAGTAGTTTACAATATTAACTATTGCATTAATCAAAGTCAAATAAATTCACATCAATTTTGAATTTAAGGATTTCACAAATTGACTGGGTTCAACCTCAAATGGGACTCCATTTGTGGAACGGAGGGAGTATATACAACTTATGTGGGTGTACTACCTTCTTTGCTTCCAACTTCCTTCGCTGCAAGAAATCTAACACAAACGGCACTTCTGAGCTACTAGCAGTTATAGCCTGAAAAACATAATGTAGACAACTCAGCACAAGAATAATAAATTACACACAGAAGCCAACTACCAACACTTGCCTCCAAATCCAGATGGGTCTTCCATAGAAACCCATTAGCAACATCACATATAAGATCAGGAACAAGAAAAATCCAGTCATCTCCATAAATGATTGCTTCAGTATCAGTCAAATCTTTCTCCTCTAAAGTTTCAGGATGGTTGCTACTTGAATGAGAGGATGAAACGCTTGCCCTGTGGAATCCCCTAAATAATAGAGGAAGCGGAGCAGATATAGGTGCTCGAGAATCAGTAAATACATCATATAAAATGACAACCTTTGCATCCACTTGGTGAACAAGCAAAACGTTGTCAACCACACTCACAGCAATCTTGCTTGAATATATAGGAAAAGAACCCTGTAAAATATAATGTGCCATTATCAAAGAAGATTAAACAGAAAAAACACTTTATCAAAACAGCTATTGTCCACCAAGATACCAATTTGAACATGCACAACCAACATGATGAATAAATGGAAACAAGAACCCCCTGCCTCAAAATAGGAAAAACAAGAAAAAAATTACTTCAAGCACAAAGTTCATGCACCCAAAGTTTTGCAATTACTGAGTTCTAACAAACCAAAAGTTCAAATTAAAGAGTTCATACCAACAGTGGGAGGGAAAATATTGTTTAGCCACAAAAATAAACTTCTACAAATATAAAATTAAATAAAAACATGACTAAATCAAAGTAGAGATCACTTGCACATAGAAATGTTTAAGGTCGGAAAGAAAATCAAAATTTTACCTTGAACAAGCTCAAACCGAACCGTCAAAAATAGCACGTACTATAGTTATAAGAAAATGGTGATTTACTACAGACACCAATTGAATGACAATTACATTAAAGGAAAGGAAGTATGTAAGGACAATCTTCAAAAACTAACAAGAGTCACAAGGAACACTACGACCATATGATAGGTTATTTCATCCATGAAGGACAGGCTCCTGTTACCTATCAGAACTCCATCTGATACCTCAACCACTTGAGCCAACGCCCAAGAAAGCACAACCATGACCTGGATTCTCTCCCCCATGGACCAAATAAAAAACTTCATTCCCTTGCTTCAATACACATCATAACTCGTCCGAGCAATAAAAATTTCAGTTTGCTTTTCCTGTCATAATCTTTATAAACCTTTCCAACAGTGTTTTGTGATTTCATGTTTCATTTTTCCTGATAAAAATTACTTAATTCGTTGATAAGCATGTCACAACAATCAACCACTTGCGTTAGTAGATCTGAAAATACTACGGAAATGGATAAACAGAAGAGCACTATACCACATTTTTGCAGTCCTAGGACAAATTATAAAAACACATGGTAAGAAATCACAAGGTTGATTACTTGGGATAAGCTGAATGATATGGATTACATAAATGATTTATTGAGAAGCTGACAATGGATGAAATAGGTCAAGAGTTAAAGGGGCCCACAATTACCTACAAATTAAAAACCTATTCAATCAAAAGTTCTATAAAATCAGCTACTGGGATCTAGCTCTTTGCTACAAGCAATTTAACTGATGTATGTTTCAAATTATGCTTGATTAATCAAATTAGCACTATACATTAAACAGCTGTCTAGAATTCCCAAGTACATCCAAATTTTTACTTGAATAGTAGTTTAAACAAATTTATCATTCGAATAATCTCTAGGATTGAACCACTGATAAAGAAAGTAATGAATCAAAAAAGTTATATTAAGCAAGTGTGCACCTGTTGTACAACAGCATCACGATAAAATCTATATGAGTGAAGTAGCATTGCTACTCTATCAACTTGCAAGCAGTATATTCTGCCATAACTGTGACAGTCACAATAAAAAATGGAGGTATTACATTAAAGAAGACTTGAACAATAGCAAATTAATGATCTAAGAAACACGAATCTTACACAGTGACAACTTGGACATCTTCAGCAGCTAGGACAGGCTTATTGTTTGCCTCGGATTTAGCCATTGCCATCTCAAACCTCGGTAGGTGAATTATACCAGCGGATGAAAGCTGAGCAGAGCAAAACAATATAACAAAAAGAAAATTCAGAGTGAAGTTACTCAGTCTCGCACAAGGCGCTCCACCAAGAAACCGTGTAGAACAAAATATAAAACTGATACAATAAGAAATCAAAAGTTAAAAATATATGAAACAATGACAGCAGTTTTCTACATTCACATTATATTATAAACCATTCATGCTCTTTTTTTAACAAGCAAAAGTATTTGTATTGAAGTGCCAAAAAGGGCCAAAACAGGGAAACATGTAAATGCAACCTCAAGCATAGGGACAACAAGAACACCAATGCCAAACTCTCTACCCCATGTACAACCCTTAACTCTATGAAAAGAAAGCCTCCCTTCCTAAAGCCCTAGAAGTAGCAGCAGCCTCAGTCTGATCCAGCATTGGAAGGTTCTCTCTCTGAATCCAAAGCTCCCCCAAGACCATAATGGAGGAGGTTGCTACATATTGGTTGGCTGTATTGGGTGGTAGCACCAGACCAACTGCTTATAATGTGAACGATATTTTTGGTTCAGTTGGAGCAGATGCTATTGCTGACAATGATAGGATTGAGTTACTACCGTCTGAGCATAAAGGGAAAGGATATCACTGAACTGATTCAATCTGGTAGGGAGAAGTTGGATTCAATTCCTTCTGGCAGCAGTGTTGGTGGTGGTGGTGACGGAGCTGCAGCTCCTGCTGCTGAGGCAAAGAAAGAGGAGAAAGTGGAAGAGAAGGAGGAGTTCAATGATGATATGGGGTTCAATTTCTTGAATACGTTGTTGAATAGTGGACATCTATATGAAGAACTCCCTTCGCAAGTCAATATCCTTTAATTTGGGGTAGAAGGCATTTTTGATTCTCTAAAATATTTGATGCTGGTAATTATAAGTTGTCGGTGGAGACCTTGAAATTTTGATAAATACTTTTGGTTGAAGGGAAAATTAAGGATATAAATGTTAATTTTAAAACAAATCATCTTTCAAAAAGGAAAGGGAAAAACACTCCATGAAAAGGAGGTACATATGCAAATATATCTACATCTAAGCTCGCAATGCAAACTCATGGAAAAATTACCATGGTGTCGTATTTATCCTTTGTGTCTCAACAGTTCATAGTTTCGGAATGTTTTTCCTCTTAGGTTCGTCAGGTTTTTGTTTGTTTCATTAGTTCTGTAGCCTTCGTGTGTACATGGGTTTGCTACCTCTAGTGCTTTCTAGTTTATGTTTCCTTAGCAATAGGAAAGTAATTACCACTAAGCTGAAAAAAGTAAAGTTTCATAAGCCAAATTCTTATCCAGTCCATGGACACCAATAAAGCCTAGGTGAGAGAAAGGCTTTTAAAAAAAACAACAAACAAAGCAAGTACCCATACCTGATATCCAGTAAAGCTCTTGCATTGCATTCCCGAGGCAAGAAGCACCAAGCGACTTTCATGTGTATAGATATACCAACTCACGTTCAATTTCTTTGTCTCAACCAAATGGAGCAATTTCAATTCAGAATCATACAAGAACAAGTCCAGCCCACTATAATAAATATCCATTTCAGTAAAAAATTAATGCTATAAAGATGAGTTAGTCATGGCAAGATTTCAATAAAATGAGAGACACAAATTGTCATACCACCTAATCTGTGTTACTCGGACTCGGGTGCGGGTGTCGGGTGTGGGTACGAATCTAAGTGTCGGACACGTGAAGTTAAAAAATAGAGGATACGCGGATATGGATCCAAATTTGGACACGGGTGCGGGGATACGGTATGTTATGATTTTTTAATAATAATGTTTATACTGTCCAAATTTTTATAGACATGCATTTATCATGAAACTTCAGGGGTTAAAGTGCAAAAATATAAAGAAACAGAGGCAGAATTGAAACTACTGAAACTTTAGGGGCTAAAATGAAAGAAAACAAAAGTATAGAGACTGATATGTAATTTTCCAAAGGCTATTTTGAACTTTCAAAAAAACTGAGGGACTAAATTAAAAAATTATAAAAATTATGGGGTACCTATCTATAATTTTGTAAGGATATTTTTAATCTAGATCTGATATCAGACCTCAGACACAGACCAAACTCGGACCAAATACGCGTTCTCCATATCAGACCTCAGACAGACCAAACTCAAACCAAATACGCGAGAAGAAGAAAAAGGCCACGAAACTCTTGATGCGCGATCTCGTGGCAGTAAGTTTCTCACGGTTTTTCCCTCTTTCTTCTTCCTCCTCCTTTCTCGTCTCTTTTTCTTCTCCGATGAACAGTCGTATCCGGATTCTATGGCCGGATCCCGTACGGATCCTGCACCCGTACTAGTGTCGTGTCGTGTCGTGTCGGCACGGGTACTCCGCCAAAAATGACGAGTCCGAGTAACACATCACCTAATAAATATATATAGGGGAAAGGTAATCTAGGGCAGCCTTAACCAAGCTTGGCCAAAACTACTTAATAAAATGACATAATTTTGTATTAAATTTTTAATTAAAGATTTTTTTTATAAACCCTAAAATGGAAAACTTAACCCTAAGGGTTAAACTACATCCTTTTGTTAAGTAGCAAGGCAATGCCTTGAATAACATTTTCCCATATATATATATATATATATATATATATGTATATAATAAGGAGAACAACCAAAAATGTTGGTTGGGTTAATTGGGTTCTTTTGGTTGGTCATGAGTTGGTGCAGGAAATAGATATTATTTTTTGAGTTATTTATGAAAATAAACTTTAAAAACATTATCCAAAAACTAAAGCATACTTATCATATTAAAACTCATATTATCTCATCCAACAAAAGTTTTTTTTATTATTGACTTTAAAATTTAATTGGACATTTTCAAACTCAAAATTAATATAAATTTATTTAATTTTACTCAAGTAATCTATCTAAAAAATACAAATTGTATAATATTTTATTGTTGTATAGTTCTAATATCATATCAATTTTAAATTTGAAATGTCACTCAAGTAATTTTCAAAAAATAACTAATAATTTCATATTTTGGAATGGTGAGAGTACTATATATGGTATTGATAGAGGCTTGGGGCAAAGGTATGTATAATATAATTATCAAAAAAATTTAAGTGCATAATAATATATTATTGTGTTATTATAAATTGTTGATTAATTTTATATATTATATATGATAGTTGTTAAATATATATGATACTTTTTTATTAAAAAAATAATCAAATAAGGACAAAAAATGGCCTTGCCTTGCAAGGGCATGCATGCTAGTCGTGTTAAAACAAATATAAGCACAAATTTTGGTAATTATATGGACACAAAACATGATTACTCATTAAGCACGCAGACTGAATACCGTTATTACTTCGTCAGGAATAGTAACTTAGCATCTTAGGTGCCTAACAACCTATGTATCCTTCAAAAGGTTAGCTAATAGCTATGATTTATACTTAGTATTCGTACATGACTCTATTCTCTGAAACCTCGTGTTTAAAATATTTTGATCCAAAAAAAATAAACACATACATATGTACACATAAATAGACATGTGTGTTGAATTCTTATGGCCTGAAAAGAACATATTGGTGTCATCAACCCGCTCAACATGAAAATTCTTTTCCTTTTTTCTTATAGATGATAATCGACTAATTTCCCCCCCCTAATTCCAGAAAAATATATTTTTGCCCGCAACCCCTCAATTCAACACAAATCCTCTGGAAGCCTTGACATCCCAATTTACTTAGGTTGTTAGATCAAATTGTCCACCTCTAGTATGATCTATCTTTGGACATATTTAGGTATTTTTTTACTTTCTCAAATCCCCAAGCAAACTCAAACCACTTACTTCTCTATCATTATATTTTCTACATAGAAGGGCCAAGAAGTTCCATCCCTTTAACCAACTAAAGAAGACGGGAACATCATGAATCAAAGAATGAGTAAATACGATGAAAGCAGAAGCAAAAAGAGTGTTACTTACCTAAAGATCCTCATAGAACTGTAACAGAAGTGTCAGTAATCTTGTATCTCAACAACAATGATGACAAAACCAGGATATGAATTTTCATAGATCTGTATACCACCCCCACCCATTCCATTGTAAGCCATATTTCTCAAAGGCCATATGCCATGGGAAGTCCAGTTTATGTAGAAACCAGCAGGACCATTTTATTATAGAAAAGATATTAAATACCAGATTACCCAACCAAAAGGCTTCCTCTATAGGCTAAAGACGCATTCTAACTAACAATATGATGTCCTTGCATGCCAGCCACCCCGACTATAAAATCCCCAAAATGCCAACAGAAATCCTAAGCAGAGAAAAATCAAAAAAGTTTCCACTTTCCACAAGTTTCCAAAAAGAATAAGACTTGGGATTGCACCACAACGTAACACACTAACACTTGGCTGCAAAATAGGCACTCTAGATGTCTCAACCTGCTAAATTAGCCACCACTTGAGAAAACCTGATGACTTGAATTTGCAACTATCAGCAGGAGTGGATCCAGAAAATTTCTTCAGTTATGGCAACTAAATTTTAAAAAATAAAAATAAAAATTAACGTGAATGGATTTAAACTAATATATATGTAAGTGTGACTGTGTTTATATCCCAAAAATTATCAATTATATAAAATTCAATAGATTAATATTATTCACAAGAACAATTTTTTTAGTATTCACTTTCAAATTATTGCATAATATTCTCTGTATTGATAGTATCAAATAATTCACATCATCCTCAAATGATTTTAGGTTACTATTTGTTAATACATAACAGATTATGTTGAATTGAATAAGTCATCAATATTTAGTAGAGCATGTTTAAATGACTTTCAACGAGTTTAGTGATTTTCAATTAAAAATAACATAGAGATATGGATTAGTAGAAAATAAATAAGATTGCAAGGTATAGATTACAAGGAAATATACGTAGAATGCCAAATCATTGGACATTTGAGTGTTTGGAAATTCCTATTGATTACTAATGAGTGGGTTAAAACCTACGAATTCGGTATTTCTTAGCTTAGTATATTGTTATTTCTCGAGTATTGCATGTTATTTTTTATGGTTTTTGTGTTAATTTGCAGAAAAGATGCATGAATGGGCTTAAGAGCTGAAAAGAAAGAAAAGATTAAGAATTGGACAAACTAGCAGAGTGACGCGGGGCGCGCTGCTGCCGCGTCGGGCTGTTTGAAGATTCTGTATGAGTAGCGTGGGGCGCGTTGCGCACTGAAGGAATTTGGCAAGGGGCACGCCAGACGGACAGATTTAATAGATTTTGTTTCCTTTTTGCTCAAAGTTGATTTAGAAGAGGATTTTGACTTACCTTATGTACTAAGGTTTTGTTAGACTATAAATATAATGTTTTGACTAAGTTTAAAGAGTGACTGAGAGACTTTTGACTACAATTCATTGAGAGCCATCTTGTGGAGACTTGGAGATTGCATTGGAGAACATTGAAGGCAGAGATTGAAGCTTGGAGATTGGAGATTCCTCGACAGGGTTTTTTTCTTCTCTTAATTTTATTATCTGTATTTATGATGCTATTTAATTTTGATGTTCTTGTTTCTATTATGATGATGAACTAATTTCCCAATTAGGGGTACAATGGAACCTTTTGTGATGCAATAATTCAATTATATTTATTCTCACTTATTGATCTTATTGAATTGATTATTATATTTTGTGCTTGATCAAATAATTGTTTGGCCAACAATTAACCTGACATCTTTGATGGAATTGAAAGAGGAAATCTTAGATTGGATCTGAATATAATAACACATGAATTTGTTGATTCTTCTTAAGGATAACATAATAGTGTATGAGACGAAAATACTTGTATGCCATGCATAACTTTGTTAGGGGTTTGTGCTTAATGAATCTGTTTTAAGTGTCTTGCACGAAAGTAGCCAAATAACTGAAATAAGTCTTTTTATTAATCATTGAAAGATGGTAGTAAATTGATAAGCAATCCTAGTTAGCAACTCATTGGATTAAATAAGTGAAAATATGGTAAGGAGATTATTGTAAATCAATTGGAGAAATTGTATTCCTATGTCTTTATCATCTGGTGATCAATAATTGTTAGTTAATTGATTTTTATTTTCTTTTAATCAAAACAATTTCACAAATCAATTGGAGTGACTGTTTAAGTGAATTTGAATTGATAAAATCTTGTTAATTAGATAATTGTTAGTAACTGTTCCATGTGGGTTCGACACTCTTCTTACTTCTTTATTACTTGATTGACCGTGTGCACTTGCACATATTTGTCATTATATAAATTGGACAACAAGTTTTTGGCGTCGTTGCCAGGAACGGTTCTAATAATTAATTTGTTATTAGTTTTTATCAATTTAGTTTATTTAAATATTTTTAATTTTTTTTCCTGTTTTATTTTTTTCTTTACGAGGTATATCATGGCTAACTATGATTATTAATGGCCTTATACAAGAATGACTCGGCCAAACGCGACATGGATTTATGAAATTGACGAGTTGTTAGCACATATGGAGACTACCCCAACAATACAGTATGGTGGCAACTTCGTTAACTACCCCTACAATTATGCTTATTCCAACAGCTATCATCAGGATTGGGGGTATCACCTGAATTTCTTGTGGTAAGATAATCAAGCCCAACCTCAAGTGTCACGACAAACTCAACCACCCAAATTTCAGGCTTGGCAACAACCACCCCCACAACAGGAAAAGAAACAAGAATTGGAGGAGTTTCTGATTTAAGTACATAAAAGAGAATGAGACGTGGAAAAATAATTATGAAGTGACTCTTAGAAATATAGAGAATCAGTTGGGGCAGTTGGTAAATGCCATTAACACTCACCCTCAAGGTGAATTGCCAAGTAACATGGTTCTTGAAACTGATGGAGTACCCGAACCAATAGTCATAAATGCAGGAAAAGGAGGAGACAAGTGGGGAGCAGGAAATGAAGGTCGGAGAAGATCCAGCCTTGAGTTCTAACGCAAATGAGCCAATTTTGATAGTGCCTCTTATACCTTCTCCACTAAAGCTCAAGGATCTAGGTAGTTTTCCAATCCCGTGCCCCAATTGGTAGTCATGTCGTTAGCAAAGCTCTATGTGATATGAGAGCTAGTATATCTTTGGAGTCATGGTGGAATAAGAAGATGGATGAAGATCCAGTTGTGTTCAAGAAGCTTCAATTCAATATTTCGTTCACAGACACAATGGAGCAAACGCCTAGCTATTTTCAAGTTTATAAAGGAGATTTTATCTAAAAGTAATAAGCTAGGTGAACTTAAAACGATGGCCCTTATTGAAGTGAAGCCCTCAAATGTTACATTGCTATTGATGGATGGTTCCTCAATTTTCAAAGGGGAATTGGATAGAGAGTTGAAAAAGTCAGGCTGACGACTCTAAAACAAGCGCTTATTAGGAGATAACCCAAGTTTAAATTATTTTTTTTTGTTTTTGGTTTATGTTTAATTTCATTAGGTTCCATAGTAGTTAATAAATTTGCATTTATCAGGATTTAATAAACTTGCTCCTGTTGTATTTACAGGTTATTTGAGTCTAATTCAAATGTGGTGCCCATTCCTACTGTCTTGCCTGCTGATCCCCCTTCAGACGATGATGGAAACAATGATGAGTATTAACTCGTCACTCAAGGAAGTCCTCTGTCCTAATTTTTCCTATCTTGACGTAATGAGGACATTACTTGCTTTAAGTTTGGGGGGATTGTTATTTTGTTAATCTGTGTAAGTGTTGCATAGTAGGTTGCATTAGTAGTAATTCATTCATTCATTCCTATAAAAAAGAAAAAAATTACATTCATTCATCCACGTAGATTTTTTTTGTTTGTTGGTAGAAGCATGGGTATAGCATTTTGCGTTGAGATTGAGCTGTGATAGTTAGATAGTGGCCATTGATGAGATTGGTTTAATTTATCTAGCAAGACACTGAGTAGCATGTACTGATTAAACTTGATCATAAGAACCTTGTTACACTATTCATGCCTTCTTTCACATTCAAGCACACCAGTTGACTATCAGTATCGATTAGGATATTTATGTGTGACATGACATGAACACTTATCTGAGTACTGATTAAAACTGAGCATTGGTTGATACATAAGTTTGGGGAAATCTTGGTTTTATATAATTACAAAAAAATCAAAAAAATATATGAATAATTGAAAAAAAATTATATATGCATAATGAATAAAAGCTGGTTTAGTTCAACTTTGTGACCTTTGTTATTCGAACAAGTAAACTCTAGGGGATGTCTTTCCACCCTGCGCCCTAAAATCGTCTGGTTTGGGAGTCGTTGGTCCACCTCGCCAAGGCAATAAGATTGAAGGAATCGCTCTGTAGCGCATGAGGCCATGAGCAGATTTTATTTGATTTGATAGATTTTGCTTCCTTTTTGCTTAAAGTTGATTTAGAAGAGGATTTTGACTTACCTTATGTACTAGGGTTTTGTTAGAGACTATAAATATAATGTTTTGACTAAGTTTAAAGAGTGACAGAGAGAATTTTGACTACAATTCATTGTGGAGACTTGGAGATTGCATTGGAGAACATTGAAGGCAGAGATTGAAGCTTGGAGATTCCTCGACAGGTTTTTTTTCCCTCTTAATTTCATTATATGTACTTATGATGCTATTTAATTTTGATCTTTTTGTTTCTATTAAGATGATAAACTAATTTTCCAATTAAGTGTACAATGGAACCTTTTGTGATGCAATAATTCAACTATATTTATTCTCACTTATTGATCTTATTGAATTGATTATTATATTTTGTGCTTGATTAAATAATTATTTGGCCAACAATTAACTTGACATCTTTGATGGAATTGAAAGAGGAAATCTTAGATTAGATCTGAATATAATAACACATGAATTTGTTGATTCTTCTTATGGATAACATAATAGTGTATGAGACGAAAGTACTTATATGCCATGCGTAACTTTGTTAGGAGTTAGTGCTTAATGAATCTGTTTTAAGTGTCTTGCACGAAAGTAACAAAATAACTTAAATAGGTCTTTTTATTAATCATCGGAAAGCCCCTTCTTTCCTGGGAGCGGCCTAGTTGTCATTATTGTGATTCTGTAATATTATTTGTAAATAATTATTTATTGATTTATATGATAAGGGAATATTTATTTGGTTATAAATGAAGGAATTTTTGCATGAAATAATTGTTGAAAGTTTGGCATATTTTTGTAGAATTACAATTATTTTTCTGATAAAATATTCATTTAAATATATTATAATTGTTTCAAATAATATATATATATATATATGCATGTGATTTAATTTTCCTTGAATGCTTTTCTAAGTTGAGGGGCAGTAGTAACCAAAGTGTATTTGCATGTTTTGTGTGCATTATTTTGGGTTGGTGAGAATTTGTCAGCAAAGTAAGGTGTTGCCAAATTGTGGACCCTCACCTATATTGATAATTGTGAAGTTAGGCTTTGAATTAAGCTCCAGCAAAGGTTTTTACAAAACATGTTTTCAAAAGAGTGGGCCCTAAACTTTGGAAAATAATGAAATTAAGCAAAAGTTAGGCTGATGAGTTAGGCGCATAAGCTTGTTTTTCCTCCGAGGTTTTACTATAAATAGGGGGTAACCCCTCCTTCCTCAATCACACCTTAATAATCAGAAATTTTTATTCTATAGTATTGTGAGTATTTTCTTGAGTATAAGAATACTTTGAGCGTAGTTTTTCTGCAAGATTTTCTCAGAATAATATCCGATATTCCAGTCAAATCCAGCTTCTACTAAGGTAAAGGATATTATTTTATTGCAATACTCGTGAAAAATATTATTTTCTTTCATACTCCATATTACGTAAGCGATATTATTTCATCTCGTATTCCTAAATTTGAACTTACTATGGTAAGTATTGCTTTTATAATTCCTGAAATGATTAGAAATTTCGCTTCATCTAATATCATTTCATAGAAATATTGGTCTGAACTTTTTATCAAATTTGGAACTTTTCATGACAGGGTACTGTTCACGGGTACTGTTCACGAAAGAAAAAAATTATTTTTTTTCCTTCCCAGTTATCTGTTGTGACCTTTAACCTTGAAATTGAATCCATGTTTTGATCTTCATTCTTGAATTTTACTCCACTATGGTTTATTATGGAGTATTTTTGAACTTGGATAAATTGTAGTATGAATCCCTAATATTTGTCATTTTGTCTCACTGGATTCGTTCTCTAAAATATTTTTCATCATCATCAGTTTTTAATGGTGATACTTGATGAATATCTTTGGCTTGTAGTGCAAAGATGAATGATTACCTGATGAATATCTTTGGCCCGTAGTGCAAAGATGAACAGGTGTTGAGATGAACATGACCAACTGGTGATACAAATGAATATCTTTGGCCCATAGTGCAACGGACAACAATTATAGTCTCTAGTAATTCCTTTAATCATGAATCTTTGAGCTTTTTATAGCTGAAAATTTAGTAGCTTATTTTTAAAAATAGTAAAACATGCTATATAATTATAATCTTCCCCCCCCCCCCCCCCCCCCTCCCTCCCAAAAAAAAAAAAAAAAAAACACAATAAAATCAGCTATTGCAATTGCCATAGCTGGCACAATACTGGATATGCCCCTGGCCTAGCAGGCTACTGTAATTGCCATAGCTGGACATTTGAGTGTTTGAAAATTCCTATTGATTACAGTCTCTAGTAATTCCTTTAATCATGCATCTTTGAGCTTTTTACAGTTGAAAATTTAGTTGCTTATTTTTAAAAATAGTATAGCATACTATATATAAAAAAACACAGTAAAATCAGCTATAGCTATTGCAATAGCTGGCACAATACTGGATATGCCCCCTGCCTAGCAGGCTACTCCTAGAATTCTCATGCATGAATATTTTTCCTTCAAAATTAATTTAGCTAAAACAATTTTAAAAATCTTTGCATAATAAGTAAATGTGTTGTTCTTTTACTGCAGATGAGAGACTGAGATACTCTCTTTCAACTTCTACACACCTAAGAGTAGTTTTCCATCTACCAGTATACAAATTAGAATATCTAAAGCCTTTCCTCCTATGTCAAAAAACTCTTCCTGGCCAGTGACCTAATCTAAAATCCCCAGTTTACTCTGTATGCTTTCTCATAGTCTAATGTGGATACCACTCTTTGCCCATCTGGCTATCTCAATGCCTAACATTCTCCCCCAACCTCTTAGCTACTAGAGCAAAATCTAGAATTTGCATATCCCGCTACAAAAGCACTCAATGAAGTGGAGATAGCACGTCTAAAACCAACTAGTAAAAAATGCATAAACACACTAGTCACCAAATTGATGAGTCCAAATCCCTGATCATAACAGGCTTATCAATCTTGAGGAGCAGAGTGAAGAAAATGGAGTTGATTTCCATTCGCATCACCACACCTACAACTCCGGAAACATATGGATAAGATTAGCCTTAGTAAAATCCCAACCATCCTCAAAGAATGCCATGGTAAAACAATATGAAGCGGGAACTTTTCCTTTCCCGCCTACTCCATAGCTCATTCTAGTCAAAGATTTATGTTCTGGGAAAGAGGAAACCTAGTAATCCCTCAATTATAGCCTAGACTATCCTTTTTCATGGAGTAGTCCAATGAAAATCGCATCCATTACCACTACACCCCGAGTCTAATCTTATTATAAATCAATAGAATGATGTTAGTTTCCAATTTTTAAAGAAAGCATTACAAAGGTAACATTTTCATATTAGTAATTCTGTTCAAGTGCAGACAATACAACATAATTTACTTTATACTTGATACATATAATAATAATAATAATAATAATAATAATAATAATAATAAAGGAAGTTTTTCTTTATTCAACTCATGAATCACAACGTCAAGTCATTTGAAATGAGTGATCCTGTATTGATTCTCAGCTATGGTTGATCTCAACAACTGGCAACTACTAGATGGTCTGAATACTGAAATATTCTTTTTAAAAAGGACCACAAAGTAGTTTTCACTAGGGAAAACAACCAAGAAGGCAATAAGCTGATAAGGTAAACCGAGAGACAAGGCCAGTGCATCTAACTATATAAGAAACTACAGCTCAATATCTAAATCCTTTATTATTATATGAGATCATATATCAATTATAAATTTTATAATCACATTTGATGGTAATAGATTTCACTAAACACATAATATTGTTCCCCTAGACAATTAGTTATCAAGTGCATACCTGGTCTTTACAAATACAATATCACAAGTTGGGCAGTCTGTCCAAAAAAATCCCAGTATAGTCTCCGACTCAGACCTGCAACTCTGTTTAAAAGTGGCTCCAGTTTCTCTGATCCAGAACTGAACCTCACGATTTGAGCGTTGGATAGCTAAAAGCTTCGAATCTAAAGAATATCGAATAGACAGTACTGGTCCTTCACTTATAGAATCATAGGTTGGAGCAACATGTGGAGTAAAGGGTGCAGTTTTCCAAGAAACAACCTAGAAAATGGAAGAAAATTAAACAATTTATACAGGAAAGAAAAATAACAGATGAGAATGAAATTTCATGCACCGTATGCCACAAACTTAAGTTTGATGGTACATATGCAAATTACATAAATCATTTCTATCTATCATACGTTATAACCTGATCAGATGTTGGCGACATTAGTAACTTATTTCCGTCATCATAAAATAAGCGTCTCGATCCAGGAACTCTACATCTTAAGGGTGGATGCTGAATATAAACATGTGACATAGCACCAGATCCATGAAACCCACCAGCAGGTTGAGAACTCGATGCTTCCCCAGACATGTTTCTTAGCTCCCAGTCTTTTCACTATAACACCAGAATGTGGAAAATACAGGACACCAAGTAGACAAGCCTCAATCAAAGTTTAACCTAGAAGAACACTGAAAAAGAATATTCAAAGTATTAATATCAGTGTAACAGCCCAAATATAAGATAAAAGAGCATAGTACTTGGATAAGTAACCCAACAGGCCAACAGTTTTGTGAATTAATGAAAATCAAACCTTTTTTCTGGAAGGTCCAAGACTTACAATGGGCAACTGAAGTTGATGAACTTAAACCTTTCCTCTAAGCTATGCAGCAAATAAAAAACTTATCAGATCAAGTACTGATTAAAACTTCAAAAAGAAGATAATATAGGAAAGGCACAAATTTCCCATCAGATTCTTTTTATAAATTGAAAGAAGTACCACATTCTGCATGCAATTCCTCAACACAAGAAATTCTTTTAAACACATATCATGTTCAACCTCTGGAACCTTTGATGCAACACAACTCCCATATTCTTTTGACTGCAAAATGTGATATTTTATTATAATTAAAAAGCCACTAAACAAATCTTATTAGCTGAATTTCAAGAGCAGCTACTGCCAATTTTTAAGGGATGGCAATGGGGCGGGGCAGGTTTCGTACTACCCGCGCCCGTACTCAATTCTATCGGGTTTGGGTAGTACCCGTGAGGTATTACATACCCAACGGGTAACCTGTTCCTTTATTTTATATACTTATCAATATAATATAGTATATAATTAAATTTTTAATAAATAAATTTATACAAGTGTACAAAATATATAGGTATATATAAATACAAGTATTTAGATTATCTATAAACATGTATGAATAATTAAAATATTAACACATATATATATAATCATTAAAACAAAGATAAAAATACAAATACAGCATCCAAAAAGGTCCACCCCTCCAATACGTAGATTGATTGGATATGGCTTGCACAAAAGTAGTCCACAGTGAGGCTAGAAAAATAATCCTAACCGTCAACAAATTGAATGACTGTCAACGACAAGCAGTTCTCCCAAATTTGTTTAACAGTAAGCTCATTTCAAATCCCCATAAACAGACAAGAATCCTGAAAAAGTAGTTCACAGAAATTGTAGAAAACTTCGGCAGTACTTTAGAAGTAGCAAGCAGCTTCTCGCAATTTAAATGATATATAAAACAAGACGAGAACTACCAAATTTTTGGCAAATTCAACTCAATTAAGCCTTAACAAGGCGATCCTGAATCAGCAGTATGGGTTATGCTTCAACGGTTCAACACAGGGAGGAGCCTAATATATTTTTGGGATTTTTTTTAAGATAATGGAAGAAACTATATTAAAACTACAAAGAGAACAAAAAGTGGGGAGGAGGTGTCCTCCAAAAGAGTTGAAGTGGGAAGTCCTTCATGAAGGACAGTCCTCATATCCCTTTGTTAATATTAAACAGAAACCCCTCTAAAAGTAAAAATCACAAAAGCCCAAAGAAGTAACAAAAGAATCTCTGCCTCAATAAAAATGAACGGCATGGTCTGGGCTGAAAATCCGGGGACTACATTCTTGCACAAGCCCAAACAATAGCAAAGCACCCACAGCACAGAGGACCCATCCTTCCCCACCAAAACCCGAAATACAAGCATGGTCCATTACTGTGCTTGCTTCTATAGCATATCAAAAAATTTAAAAGTCTATGTATCTTACGTTGATATTGATCCATGCAAAGTTTACTATTTTCAAACAAAGGAATGACATTAAAAATAATCTTTTTGAAATCTTTGGGTCTTAAATGATCAACTATGATAAAATAATGTTGATATGAAATGAAGTTGTTCAAGAAACTTGAGAGATGTGTCTAATTTTTATCTTTATCCTTTTGTCTTTCATTCTTGGTCCTCTTGGATAAAGGCCTGTCATGGAAATAAACTTACTTGTGGATATTACATTGGTGTCATTACTATGCTTAAAATGTTAGATTTTGACCACAGTAACAATCTTCTTGAACATGATTTGGTCAAAATAAGTTCGAGTTAAACTCAACAGCAACATAAAAGGAACAATAAATTCTTGTGTAAGTATGCATGAGTAAGCTACAACGTCAACCCTGCCAAGTTGTTTTACTGCCATTTGAGTGAGAGACACGTTATTACAAGCACATGAACTCATCTAACCTTTCCCAGTATTAAACTAAGAGAATGGACCTTATAGTAATCTTCAGTTATGACTTTGGTCAGACGTCTACCCATCAAACAGTTCATTACCTAGTGAGTACAAAGTTAATGTCATGCCCTTATCAAAAAAACCTATGCACCAACGTCAGATATGTCTTTTGGCATGCTTGTGCATTATTCATCCACCCATATATGTAAGTCTTACAAACTGAAAGATCAAGACAATGAGAAAGAGAAGCCATTAAATATATCACTAAAAGAACAATAACATACCTGAGCTCCACAATTCACCAAAATGCGCTTGAGCACCGAAGTTGTATTCTTTTCTTTCATTATTGCATACTTGGGAAATGCACAGTTGAACAAATATAAATTACTTTCCATTTTGTTTAGAAATTTGATGCATAAATAAACGAAACATTAGTGTAAAAGTTTCTGCTCTGCATCAACATCATAGAAAAAATAGATGACAATACATTTGTCTATCTAATATTTGGAAAAGCTACAGCAAAATGTTCTCACACTTATATTATGTTAGGGTTCAATACATTTTTGGTCAATGAACTGAGGTCCAATTTACATTTTGCTCACTGAACTTGATATTTTTACAATCAACTCATTGAACTACCATTTTTCACAAAACGTCACAAAATCTGTTAAGTCAAGTTGACTTTAAACAGACTTGCCACATTAGATTCCACATGAGAGAGAGAGATGGAATTGCAAATCAGTGCACATGTGTAACAAAAAATAGATTTTAAATCAAACTTTAACCTTTTATTTAAATAAAGGACAAAAATATAAAATACCAAACACAATTAATTAAAATAAATTCAAAACACTTGAAACAATATCAAAAACCTAGGAACTCATTCATATATGATGACAATTAAACTTCAATTCAAAAAACTTAACCCAAAAATTGAATACAAAAAACGAGAGCACCGGGAGTAGTTGGCACCCCACACACCTTCTCCATGATCACACACACACACAAATACTTTCTCTCTCTAAAAACACAGCCCATTAACAGCAAAAATGGAGCCAAACGAGAGCACCGGGAGTAGTTTCTTGTAATCCTGGTCCCTCCCGTCGAGCTTCCTTTGCCGCGGCCAAGATCAACTACTATGGCTCTCTCTCTTCTCTTCCTTCTCCAACCAGCATTGCTTTTCACTCTCTTCTTCGATTGGCTTCTCTCTCTTTTTTAGATTTGAATTTGAATTTCATTGCTTTAGGTGAAGATGATTTAGATTTTAATTACTTTGATTTTGATGAGTTTAGGCTTTTTAATTTAGGATTGTTTTTGATGCGTATGGAAGCAAAAGAAATTTAATATTATCGGGTTATTATTATATATTATTATTTATGGATGATTTTAATGTAATTAGTTTATTTAGTAGATAATATTAAGATATATTTAATTATGTTAGTATAATACTCTAGAATATTAATTATTAAAGGTAGTAACGTAATTACTAGGATTTTATTTTCTTATTTAATTAGATTACTTAATATTTTACTTGGCCTTCAACTATTAGGTTTTTCCTATTCCTATATAAACAGTTGTAATCTATCATGAGAAATTATTGAATTTTAAGCCTTGTGCTTGTGACTTTTGGCCTTTTATCTTCTTTATTCCTTCTTCCCTCCTTGTTCTATATCAATTTTGGATTTGGATTTGGATTTTTGATGAAAAAGATGATAGATTAGACTTGCTTTGGATATCCATGTATGTACACGAAGATATTTGTGTATATGTGTTTGATGTTTTAGTGAAGAAATCAATGTGTGATTGATTTAATTTATTTATTAATTTAAAATTGTTTTATTTTTAGTATTGTTTTTGAGTTAAGTTAGTGGTGGGTGGTGGGTTATGGGTGGGTTATATCTAAATTATAATAGCATTTATACTGAGGCATGGATTATATTATGGGTTTTGAGACTTTCTTATAAATTTATTGTCTTTTTTAGTATGCTAATTATCCTGTTAAAATTTAACACCCGTAGACGGAAGTTCAATTTTTTTGTAAAAAAAATAATAATTCAGTGAGTTGACTGGAAAAAAGTTGGTTCAATGATGCAAATGTAAATTGAGGTCCAGTTCAGTGGAGAAAAGTAGATTTAACCCTATTATGTTAGCCATGTAAAGTCATGTAGATTTCGTTGACAAATCAGTAAAAGAGTAACAATTTGCATGAAAAGATATAAGAGGTCATTAAACACCTTGTAAACATCTCATGATCATGCGTTCAACTATATATTTGTTTTAGCATAGTCTATACTTAGACATGCACACCCCTTATAGGGCAACAATTATGGTTGATTCACGTGACATTTGACCATAGAACCTATAGGAGACATTTAGTTCAAGAAGGCCCCTTAGAGAAAATAGGCATGCCAAAAGATGTGGTAAGATTGTGTTGAGATTTCTATCAAATTTGTGATTGTACATGGTTCACTTTTAAGAGCATCCTTGTGAAGTAAGTTTCATATTCTATGTAGATGCTGAACAAGGTGTTAGGGTAAAGAAGGGGGAAGACAATGAAAACATAACACCACCAACCACCCAACACCCAAAACAAGAACATCAGACCCATAAAAAAAATTCAAACTCAGAAAACATAACACCACCAGTCCAACACCAACGATTTTGTTAGCATTCGCATTTTGTTAGTATCCCCAATCTTGTTATGCTATTCCTAAACAATATTGAGTTGAAACAAACCCTTTATCGCCGCCCTAGAATACCGCAAACATAAACACTGCGAAACTTCAGCTGCACACCAAAATCCCACCCAAACAACCAACACAAATCCCTAGGGCCGACCAGACCAAGTGAATCGTACCCATGGCAATTAACAAACAATTATCATAAGCAAAGCTATATACCCAATCAAACAAAAAATATTATATTAGTGAGAATAGAGCAGAATAAAGATAAAACAACAAGTAAAAAATTACGCCTGAGGTTCACCTACCGTCTACGAAAGAAAGTTACCCGACTAACCTTTGCGCATTGGTTATAGTGATACGGAATTCCTCTGCAACCGCGCCAATTAATTGGTGAGAATATAGCACTGAATCTCTGTAAACCCAGTTGTGCGCCATCAATTTCAATTGGGAAACAAGGGTTTTGATTTGATTGCTTTGATTTTCACAAGGCATAGATGGGATGCAGGTGATATGATTTAACTATATAAGGATTTGGGAATTGGGGTATTGGTTTTTGTTTTTCTTTTTCAATTAAACGGTAATATAAGTTTGATGATTGAGAGAGAAATGGGATTTAACTTCTTCTTTTTTTTGTTAGGTTCAAAAAGTGTTTAGAAACCAATTGAACAACGAATTAAAAGCCATATTTTGAAGACTGTGCTGAGATTTCTACCAAATTTGTGATTGTACTCGGTTCACTTTAAAGAGCATTCTTGTGAAGTAAGTTACATATTCTTTGTTGATGCCGAACAAGGTGTGAGGGTAAAGAGGGGTAAGATGACAAAAAAATAACACCACCAACCACCCAACACCCAAAACAAGAATATCAAACCCATAAAAAATAATATCAAACTCAGAAAACATAACACCACTAACCCAACACCATCAATTTTGTTAGCATTCGCATTTTGTTATCATTCCCAATCTTGTCATGCTATTCCTAAATAATATTGAATTGATTCAAAATGCTAAACTAAAAATCTAGTACAACAAACATTTTGTCTCCACACAAGACTACCGCGAACATAAACACTACAAAACTTCAGCCGCGCACCAAAACCCCACACAAACACCCAATACAAAGCCCTAGGGCCGGCCAACCAGACCAAGTGAATCGCAACCGTGACAATTAACAAACAATTATCATAAGCAAAGTCATATACCCAATCATACAAAAAAATATTACATGAGTAAACAAATATATATATATATATATGAGAAGAAGCTACGCCGGATGTTTACCTGCAGTCTCCGAATTGAAGCTACCAGAGTACTCTTTGTACGTCGGTTACTGTGATATACAAAGGCGCCGATTAATTAGTGAGAATAGAACACTCAATCTGTGTTTAAACTCAGCTCTGCGCCATCAATTTCAATTGGGAAACAAGGGATTTGATTTGATTTTAACGAATTATAGATTGGGATGCAGCTTATAGATGGGGATGCAGGTGATATGATCAACCAAAAGGATTTGGGAATTGCGGGTATTGGTTTATGTTTTTCTTTTTCAATTAAACGGTAATGTAAATTTGATGATTGAGATTCGAGAGAAATGGGTTTTATTTTTTTATTTTTTCCCATTTTTTTAGGTTTAAAAATAGTTTAGAAACCAATTGAACAACGAATTAAAAGTTCATTTAAAATATAGATTTAATTTAATTTTGATTTAATATATTTTCAACATTTGTTTTTTGATATTACTACATTCGTTTCAAAAATAGACATATAATTTGACTTTTATGATCAAACAAAAACAAGTTAAAAACTATTAATACAAGGGAGAAAATTTCTTCGGACAATGAGAGAAGGTATGTGTAATATAAGAAAGTAAATAATTTATTCTCCTATAAAGTTGTAAACGACAAATATTTTAGAACAAATTTTTTCTTCTAAAAAGACAATCTTTTATGAATGGAGGGAGTATTAAACTTCAAAGAATTGATGATTGATAAAATTTAGAACGAAATAAATTATGAAATAATTTTTGTCATTTCATTCCTCTTCTTAATATGCGTGAAAAATAACCAGGATTTTTTTCCCGGGACAGAGGGAGTAATTGTATCAACTAATATTAAATAAATTTTTTTTTGATAACGCGGAATATCTCGTCCGTAGTCTGTTATTTGACTTCAAAAATCAAATTGTATCTTTAATTTTAGAACAAATAAAATATTATTTTTTAACTAATAATTATTTGGGTTGAACAGGTGAGTTAGTTATATTATTTGAATTAATTAGTTGAAATGATTAATTTATTTAAATTAAATAATTGAGTTAATTATTTTATATCTATTAATAAAGGCTTCAGCTTTTATAACCATCAATTTGGTGATTCTATTTTTAGGTCACACTCACACCTTGTGATTAAATATGTTTTAAATTATTACCCTTAATAATTTACCGTTTTGAAACTATCCAAGTTTTTAACATCTAGTTTTCTCTCTCCCACTTTCTCTAAAATCCATAAGCTATAAAATAACCACCAACTTCACACGATTTATCTTTTCAGTTTTCAGTTTTCAGTTTTCACCCAGATCAATTTTCATTTATCCATTACCAGTTGTATTTAATATTTTTACTAATTACTCCCTCCATCCCATTATATCTGACGTTCTAGAGATTTTCACACAGATTAAGAATAGATGTAGTTTTATTATTTTACCCTTAATTAATACATTGATCTCATTTAATTCTCCATTAACACCAAACTTGATTTCACACTCTCTCTCCTAATTTTCTCTCATAATTAAAGAATAGAATTTGAACTATTTTTTGAAAACCGAAAAAATAGCCATTAATAATGATAGACAAGGAAAGGTAGAAAAGGAAACAAATAAGCAAAATATTCTTGGTTTTGTAAAACGTTTGAGAGGAAAAAAATTCTCTAAAACGTCAAATATAATGGGATAAAGGGAGTATTTAACACGCATTAATTTTAATTAATTAGTTGAGTTAATTAGTGGGATTAATTATGCACGTATTTATATAGGGAGTGAAATACAGTCAAATTACATATTGTATTCACATAATACACACGTCAATTTTTTGGATTAAAAATATAGTTAAATACATATTATACTTGTAATAACCTATTTTTTTTATATATAATTAAATATCAATTGATTTTATCTTATATAATTGTGTTTAAATTAAAAAGGTAGATGATTTTGTTTCCCTCTTTTCTTCCTTGTTTGTTTGGAAAAATTAAATTCGTTTAGTAGATAATTAAATAACTGATTAAATAGAAATTGAGGAAGATAATTCTTTTTGTTAAAAGTCTTGTGATAAAATCATTGAAAATGAAAGCTACTTGAAAGATAGAGGGTCTATTGAAATGAGTATCCGCATCTTTTGATAAGTAGATACGTTCATTCTTTTGATTCGAGGGACGGAATCCTTTTTAAAGGGTAGGTGATGTAATACAGGTAAAATAATAATAATAATAATAATAATAATAATAATAATAATAAATAAATAAAATAAATAAATAATATTTAAATCCATATTTTACTTGGGCTTTTCTTATGTTTGGGTCAAATTATATTTAATTTGTGTGAACTATAATAAGTAAATGATTACATTAATTTAGGCTTTTATACTAATTGGGTCTATTTTGTATTTGGGTAATGTTAATATCCTATTAAAATTAGGAGAATTTATAACATCTATTAATTAATAAATAAATAACTAAACCTAATCTTATTTTCATGATACTGAATTTAGGGAAAGAGAGGAGAGAGAAGTGGCGGCTCAAAAGGAACGATGATTCAATTTAATGTCCATCTTTTCTTTTATAGCGATTAAAAGGCGATTCAATTCGCAATATTAGGTATGAGTATTATATCTCGCAATCCATATAATGTGTTCATTTAGACATATATAGGAAGATTTGTTTGCATCGAAATACCCTCCTTTTGTAAGACTTATTGAATTGAAGCTTCAGATTGAGCATGTAATGATGCCCATCACCTTGAATCTTGATAAGGGAATTTTATGCTTATAGACTTACGGGCATCGACTTTGACCTTTTAAAAAAAAAATATTTTATATAACTGCATGATCAAAGTTGTTGTGATAAGAACATGGATGGATTTTATGTATATATATATCTATTATATACACGAGTATATTAATTCGTTTAAAAAAAAAGGTTGATTAAAAGATTACTTATTATTTAATTGAGTTATTTTGTAAAAATTTATAATTGAAGAAATTAATTTTATATTAATATAAATTATAATTAGTAGGTAACTTATGATTGTATTATTATTACTTTTTATTAGATCGGACGGAGGAATTTAAAGAGTTATTTTGGAATATAAATTTTGGAGTATTAATAATTGATATAAGGCGATGATTAAAGGCATATTAAATAGATTATGAATTATTTTAGAATTTATTAGTTTGGATTATTTTTTAATTTGAGGTGAATATGTTTAGGTTGTGAATAACGTTTTCGTATTTGATATCGTTGGCATTTGAGAGAGTCTAACGGTGATATTTGGCTTGATGAATTATGTTGGTACTATATTAAGGTACTGGATTTCGTATCTTTCTTTCAATGATACTTTTGTTAAATTTGATTTATTCGTTTTGTTCCTCGTTTCAAATTTCATTATTATTTCACATAATTGTTTCTTGTGAAATTCATATATTTGTTTCATTTTGGAGTTGATACATTGGACTCGATTTGTACTCTTTGAATTAGGATATCATGTTTAGTATTTATTTTGATAAGCGTAAGAAATGCATATATTCTGCTACCTTCTTTTTGAAACCTTGTGACTATAATTTGATTTGGTTCAACATATGCATATAGAACCCTTTTGTTAGTATTATGTCGCATATGTTGTGACATAATATTTTTGTTAGAATATACCATAGGGTATACTTGAGCTATAACCACCGTGTGGGGTACCACATGCATGTCGTCGCACGGTACGAGAGGCATGACACTTTTAAAATGGCGAAGTGTGATTAGTCCTGGCGTCTCCGCTTTTGGGCTCCGGAGGAAGTGGGCCATTTGGTGTTTTGTTGTGGAGGCGTATGGGTTAACCTTAGTTTTACATTCTGCTTCGCGGATTGGTGATGTTGTGCCAAACACACCTATCCGATTTGCATACATTTGGATTCGCGATCCAATGTGTGATTTGCCTGTGTGGCATCATTTGACCTGCCTGTGTGGCATTGTTTTGACTTGCATGTATGGCATTATTTTGACTTGCCTGTGTGGCATTAGTTTGACTTGCCTGTGTGGCAAGATATATTTTTAGGCTCACTCGGTATGAAATAACCCCATCCATTTGTTTCAGCCTATTATTTTATTGTATTAGTTTTGTTTGTTTCTGTTCAGTTCAATTCATTGAGTTAGTTACTTCAGTTCGTTATTTCTTTATTCGCTCATGGTTTTCGTCAATTATGTTGATTCAGATATATTCCATTCGGATCTTTGGATATTATATTTTCGTTCGTATTTGCACTTGAGGCTTTGTTCAATATTTTGTCTCAGTTGTTTTCGTATATCAGTTGTATACCTTTTGTATATCTGTATCCGTACTGGGCAATTGGCTCATGCTGTGTTTTTCTTCTTGGCGAGTTCATAGGGTGATTCAGGGCTAGTGTGATGAGAGTTTTGCCTTTGACCATTTAGGTTGATTCGAATTTTAAGCGTTGATTATTTTATTTCGAGTTTAAAAATTGTACTTATTACTTTATTAATGAATCACCACTATTTGTAATTTGAGGTTGTTAGTGTTCTGTTTATTTATTTTGAGGTTCGTTGTGCTTTAAGACGTGACCTCCTTTCCTTTCTCGGAAGGGGGGTATTACTGAGAGATGGTATCGAGCTTAGGTTCTTTCTTGTAGAAAACCTATTTAGGTTTAACCTGTGAGTTATGGGTAAACCATTGGGTAGACGTAGGAGTTTGATTCGATTTTGTTCTTTGTTTGGTTGGTCTCTATTTTGACCAACTGTCGATTTTTTCGATTTGTAGTTGATTTGAGGAAGTGGAATAATTTATTAAGCTGTTTGAGTAATGTTATTAGTTAAGAATTGTACATTTAATGATTGAGGTGAATAAAGTTATACTTTGTACAGATAAGAAGTGATCTTATATGAGATGTGATTATGATGTGAGTATTTGAATCGAGGAGTATTTGATTTTGGAAAATTAATGGTTAGAGTTGTTTTTTTTTATGACAAATATTATGATCGTGGAATTGTGGATTTGATTTAAGTTAGGTTTTGATTTATGCTAAGCTTGTGGATAATTTGAGATTTGTGTATTGATGGCATATTATGATAAAGTGAAAATTATTAAGTATAGAGGATTTCTTGTAATTTAAGTGGTTGATATTCGAGGTAATTAGTTTAATCATTTGGAGTTAATGATCAATTTTGTGGCTATATTTCTAGTAAGATATTGGAGTTATATTCTATGAACTTTCTTTGTAATAGTATGGGGAGACATTGAATTTGTTGGGTTAAGGTTTGCACTAAGAGAAGTATTGATTAATTAATTAGATAATGGCGATGAAATTCAATTGATTTTTAGAGATCTTAAATATTTGTAGTTTGCTTTATCCAGATTATAGAATATGTGACTTGGAGGTTAATATGGTGATAAAGAGATCTTAGTAGTATATTTTTGGTATTATTATATTGAGAACTAATTTGATTTGAGGTTATGATATTTTGAAACTCTTGAGGACTTAATGAGCATTGGTAATATAGTTTGCATAGTTGTTTTGTTTATGTCATTGTCATTAGAGTTTTGTATGAATTTATGTAAAATAAAACAAAAATAATTTGTTAGATCTTTGTCATGGGTAAAACATAAACATTTTACGAATTAAAGATAATTTTAAATATTTGGGTATTGAATCTTATTTAGATGAAGAAAAAATTTTGTGTTTTCGAATTAGATTCAAGAAAAGACGTCGTTTGCAAGAATGAAACTCAAAGATATTAACAGTATGCGCTTTCAACAATGGATCATGTGATTTAACGCGAAGAACTTTACCAAGGCTTGACACGATGGTAGACTTAATCTTTTACGAGTACATGAATAATTGTGTGGACCTATGGTCTTACCAAAGCTCGATCGTTACAAATGGCATGAACTACATTTTAATTTAAGTTTATGAATAATTATGTAATTTAAATAAAATTAAAATAAAACCTAATGAAGTTACTTGAATTAGAGGACGGAATTATTTTTAAGGGTGTGAAAATGTAATAACCTATTTTTTATATATAATTAAATATCAATTGATTTTATCTTATATAATTGTGTTTAAATTAAAAAAGTAGATGATTTTGTTTCCCTCTTTTCTTCCTTGTTTGTTTGGAAAAATTAAATTCGTTTAGTAGATAATTAAATAACTGATTAAATAGAAATTGAGGAAGATAATTCCTTTTGTTAAAGTCTTGTGGTAAAATTATTCGAAGCGGGAAGCTACTTGAGAGATAGAGGGGTCTATTCGAGCGGAGTATCCGCATCTTTTGATTAGTAGGTACGTTCATTCTTTTGATTCTGGGGACGGAATCCTTTTTAAGGGGTAGGTGATGTAATACCCGGTAAAATAATAATAATAATAATAATAATAATAATAATAATAAATAAAATAAATAAATAAATAATATTTAAATCCATATTTTACTTGGGCTTTTCTTATGTTTGGGTCAAATTATATTTAATTTGTGTGAACTATAATAAGTAAATGATTACATTAATTTAGGCTTTTATACTAATTGGGTCTATTTTGTATTTGGGTAATGTTAATATCCTATTAAAATTAGGAGAATTTATAACATCTATTAATTAATAAATAAATAACTAAACCTAATCTTATTTTCATGATACGAATTTAGGGAAAGAGAGAAGAGAGAAGGCGGCTCAAAAGGAACAACGATTCAATTTAATGTCCATCTTTTCTTTTATAGTTAGCTTAAGGAGACTCAATTCGCAATATTAGGTATGAGTATTATATCTGCAATCCATATAATGTGTTCATTTAGACATATACCTAGGAAGATTTGTTTGCATCGAAATACCCTCCTTTTGTAAGATTTATTGAATTGAAGCTTGCATTGAGCATGTAATGATGCCCATCACCTTGAATTTTGAGAAGGGAATTTTATGCTTATAGACTTACGGGCATCACTTTGACCTTTTAAAAAAAAAAATATTTCATATGTTTGCATGATCAAAGTTGTTGTGATAAGAACATGGATGGATTTTTATGTATATATATATCTATTATATACACGAGTATATTAATTCGTTTTAAAAAAAAGGTTGATTAAAAGATTACTTATTATTTAATTCGAGTTATTTTGTAAAAAATTTATAATTGAAGAAATTAATTTTATATTAATATAAATTATAATTAGTAGGTAACTTATGATTGTATTATTATTACTTTTTATTAGATCGAACGGAGGGAATTTAAAGAGTTATTTTGGAATATAAATTTTGGAGTATTAATAATTGATATAAGGCGATGATTAAAGGCATATTAAATAGATTATGAATTATTTTAGAATTTATTAGTTTGGATTATTTTTAATTTGAGGTGAATATGTTTAGGTTGTGAATAACGTTTCGTATTTGATATCGTTGGCATTTGAGGGAGTCTAACGGGTGATATTTGGCTTCAATTGAATTATTTTGGTACTATATTAAGGTACGGATTTGTACTTTTCAAATGATACTTTTGTTAAATTTGATTTATTCGTTTTGTTCCTCGTTTCAAATTTCGTTATTATTTCACATAATTGTTTCTTGTGAAATTCATATATTTGTTTCATTTTGGAGTCGACACATTGGACTCAGATTTGTACTCTTTGAATTAGGATATCATGTTTAGTATTTATTTTGATAATAGTAGAAGTTATATATGTTGCTACCTTCTTTTGAAACCTTGTGACTATAATTTGATTTGGTTCAACATGTACATATATAGAACCCTTTTGTTAGTATTATGTCGCATGTGTTGTGACATAATATTTTTGTTAGAATATACCATAGGGTATACTTGAGCTATAACCACTGTGGGGGTACCCATGCATGTTGTCTTCGCACGAGAGGTAATGACACTTTCCGTGGCGGTGTGATTAGTCCACGGCGTCTCCGTTTTGGGCTCCGGAGGAAGTGGGCCATTTGGTGTTTTGTTGTGGGAGGCGTATGGGTTAACCCTAGTTTTTCGCTCATGGATTGGTGATGTTGTGCCAAACACACCTATCCGATTCAGATACATTTGGATTCGCGATCCAATGTGTGATTTGACTGTGTGGCATCATTTGACCTGCCTGTGTGGCATTGTTTTGACTTGCCTGTATGGCATTATTTTGACTTGCCTATGTGGCATTAGTTTGATTTGCCTGTGTGGCAAGATATATTTTTGGGCTCACTCGGTATGAAATAACCCCATCCATTTGTTTCAGCCTATTATTTTATTGTATTAGTTTTGTTTGTTTCTGTTCAGTTCAATTCATTGAGTTAGTTACTTCATTCGTTATTTCTTTATTCGTTCATTGGTTTCGTCAATTATGTTGATTCCAGATATATTCCATTCGGATCTTTGGATATTATATTTTCGTTCGTATTTGCACTTGAGGCTTTGTTCAATATTTTGTCTCGATTGTTTTCGTGATATATCGCTTGTATACCTTTTATATATCATGATCCGTGATTGGGCAATTGACTCATGTCGTGTTTTTCTTCCCGCAGTTTTGAGGGTGATTCAGGGCTAGTGTGATGAGAATTTTGCCTTTGACCATTTAGGTTGATTCGAATTTTAAGCGTTGATTATTTTGACTCAGTTTAAAAAATTGTACTTATAACTTTATTAATAAATCACCACTATTTGTAATTTGAGGTTGTTAGTGCTCTGTTTATTTATTTTGAGGTTCGTTGTGCTTTGCACGTGACCTCCCTTTCCTTTTTTGGAAGGGGGTGTTACAATACTATTTGTGCACAACTTTTGGCCTATAGTTTGGTCGTAACTTGTAATTCTTTGGGAAGAGAGCCTTTTGTGCACACACCGATACAACTTACAAAACCTTGAGACCAAGCACTAAAAGTGTATTATGAGCAAAACCACCATATCATATGCAGGTCATGCACCTTACAAGGTATCTGCAAAATGGGTAAAAGCTTGGACAAACTACTGGTAATAGCTGTTTTCCACATAAATGCCGAACCAATGGTGCAAGGCAAACATCCTAGCAATTAAGGAGCAGTTAGCATGAAGTTAACTTTGGTCAATTGACCAATTCAATGTCAACACGCAGACATGAGATGATCTTTCTGTGCGTGTTATATTGACCAATTAACAAACTTACCATGAAGTTAACTTCTTGATAACCGGATCCAGTTACAAAGCAAGCTCACCTAGGTGCATAGTTAGCTTAATTTAACCTAAAACCTGAGTCAATGGTCACGAAAATTACAATTATAAATGTTCAGAGATAAAAGAAAATGAATACGACAATTAGTTAAGCTTACTTACCTAAACATCTCAGATTCACACACAAACATAGGGTTAATTACAAAGCCGTGAGAAGTGAAAATGGAATTATTACAATTTATGCACCCGCCACTTGTTATCTTAGCCTTTCATGCTAAGCACGGGGGGATGTGTTGGCCTCTTCAATGCGTCTAGTTAGCAATGAAATACCATAATGTGATGCACTTGATGCGGCATAATATGATGTCACAGTGAGTTGAGCAAATTTTGGAAGCGCATAACCTGAAAATTTTCAAGTGTAATCAAAACAATTCAGTAACATAAACTACAAGAGACCCAATATGGAATTCTGAAATATGTAAGAACAAGTACATGATATCAGGTGCACAACAATTTCATCAGAATAACTAACCAGAAAAGAAACTGGCTATCCCAGTATTTTGTCAAGTAAAAGATAAAAAGTTTTTTTTGGGTTGTTTGAAAGTATCAATTTGTTTTTGCACGAAATAAACTACGTATCTCAAAAGTCAAACCATATCTGCACGACATGTAATGACGTATCTCTTTGACATTAATAAAGGGTAAAATACAGCGCAAATGGACACTCTAGACAACCAGATTACGTTCTTCAGAACAGAAGCACCAAATGACCAAATCAAATAACTCAAGATCAATGAATTTATTTGCAACTACCAAATGTCCAAACCTAGAATTAAACTGTACATACTATCAGTCAAATCTATGTTAACAATAAGTGAATATAATATATTCACTCCCATGATGAATTAGAAGTGACTAGATATGATTGACCAAATTATTTATGTGGCCATGAGATTAAAATTTAGGGACTGTCAAATATATAAGCTGTATGTTCCTCGGTATTCACAACTCTTAGAATGATTTGTAGGAGTTCAAGAATAGGCCTCGTCATAGCAGCTCGGAACTAATTACATGCTCAATTAAATGTTTTATACAACCAATGACTTAGCATATGCACCTAGTATCTGACAGAAACTTTTTGAGTGTTTGACTAAATTCTCATATGACCCACGTTACGACAAAACCCGCCCAAAAGAAAGAAGCAAACTTCAAGATGGTATCATAAGAGAGACTCTTCTAGTTCACTACTTATTATTTGTTTTAATGAAATAGGAATCCACAGCCACAACCCTTGCAATATGCACGAGATAAACCATCGCGTATATGCAATACCCAACCAAACACGGACACGGGACACCGGATATTCCCATAGTAAATATGTGTGGGTGGGCCAGAGGAGATCATTGCCTTTGTGCAGTATTGAACTTATGACCGATACTTTAAAAGGTAGTTCTTAGTTATCAGTAAGCTCACTCAAATGTTACCTAAAATGCAATATAAGATAAAACGTGACACGTTAGGAGTAACTTCATAGGGATGTTTATAGTTAAGAATTCTCTTAGGCTATTTTGTTGCAATTATTTTAAATGTGACTAGACTACTTATACTCATTAAGCACTTCTTTACCCTTTTATTAGTCCAGAGATGACAATCCATGAGCTATATTTTTACCCCTATATCCATTTGTTGCCTCAAAAGGGGGTACTATTTACTCCCACAGTCCTCCTAATGATTATATATTCCCTCAAAATGACCTTAGAAATAAAAATAATCCATGAGGTTATCTCCAGACTAATTCAATGATAAAAAAGTGTTTAAAGGTATTAAACTATGTTTGTATACCAGTATAGAAGAGAATGAATTGATGGTCCATAGTGAAGGAGTCATCTCCTTTTATAATATCAATCATTACAATCAAATCCCCATAATTATGGGATTACAATCTGATCCATTATTGCTGGAAATCCCACAGATTACTCCAACTATCGTGGAGCTAATCATGGGTCAACCACTCATCAAACATATTAAACAAGGAATACAAATGTTCTAGATATATTCTAACACCCCCTCAAGTTGGTGCATGTATGTCACACATGCCCAACTTGGATTGGAGAAGATAAAAAACTCGACAATGCGCAGCCTTAGTAAGTATACCAGCAGTTTGTTCTGTAGAAGTCACGAACGGAATGCAAATAAGTTCACTCTCAAGTTTCTCTTTGATAAAATGTCGATCGATCTCCACGTGTTTTATTCGATCATGGTGAACAGGATTATGGGCTATGTTGATGGCAGATTTGTTATCACAATATAGCATCATTGGCTGTGGTATTGAGAAACCAAGATTTTTGAGTAAGCCTTGAAGCCATAGTAATTCACATATCCCGTGAGTCATGGCTCTATATTCGGCTTCAGCATTAGATCTAACAACCACATCTTGCTTCTCCAAGTAACTAAGTTGCCACCAACAAACGTACAATACCCAGAGGTCGTCTGTCATCTAGACTACTAGCTCAATCAGAATCATTATAAGCCTCAACCTTAAGGTCAATCTTTGTAAATTCTTCGACCTTGAGGTGATTATGCCTTTGAAACAAGATTCCCTTTCCTGGAGCTTGTTTCAAGTATAGAAGGATACAAGTCACGTCCATAAACTATATGGATCGTGCATATAATGACTTACTAAGTTCACAATATATGCAATATCAAGACGAGTATGAGAAAGATATATGAGTTTTTCAACTATCTTTTGATACCGTTCTCGGCCCACAGGTGATGACAGATTGATCGGGTCAAAAAATTTCGTCAATCTATCAACTCCAGCGTCAAGGGTTCAACAAATGAGTTCAAGTAATTGGGCTAAAAGTTATTCAAAGAAATTCAATAAAAGAGATGCACATCAATTAATGAGTTTGACCCAACAATTATTGAAGCCCAATTAAAGTCCAATCTCGCAGCCAAGAAACAACTCAATTCAGCTGCATGCACGGGAAGAATAAAAGGATGTGGGCCGAGTCAGTTCTAACTTAATAATGTGGTCAATGGTTCTAATACTTAAAATTCATATGGGTTACATATTTAGCAAGCATGCTAGGATTTTTCATGTGGGTATGAAAAGGAATTCACTAATATATCACGTGGGAATGCAAAGGAAGGCTGAACTTATTATTTCATATGAGTTTAAATCATAGTTGTTATGGCGTCGCCTAGGCCACGCCTTGGCGTCCCGGCGATAAAGAAGTGTCCAAGGCGTACGACGACTTAAGTCAGTGATTCTAAAGCGGCCGCCTTGGATTCATTGACCCAACTGATTTTTACCCATGGGCTAACCCATGATCAAATAAAAAATAAAAAAATAAGACAAAACCCTTATCTGCTGAAATCGATCGCGAAGAAGATTGAAGAACCTCTAGACCCATCGCGACCCACACAGCGAACCTCTGTAGCAAACCTCCGACCAGCTATCGCCTTGACTTGACCCATCGCGTGAGAAGAGGCGACGACGACGCCGCGCCTCAGACCCGACTCAAGTTGGCGACGACTCTCTGAGTTCTTCTTCTCTTCTCTTCTCTTACATTTACGGACTTCTCTCCTTTTATCGACGGTCGATTCTCTTCTCTTCTCTATTTATTTTTTTTTCCCTAGTTTTTTCTATGTATGGGTCATCATAACTCATATGTATAAGCGATATTATTTTTTACACTTGGCTTATGTGTGGTTGTATGCAATATTAGAAGATAACTAATGTATATAATGTCTCTCGATGTATGTCTTGGACTCATTGGACTAATATTAGGAGATAACTAATATGTTGTCATATATATACATGCAATTTTACAAGTGTCAAGCATCATAGTATATGCCGAATGTCAATTTTCCTTTGTAATATCATGTCTCGATGTATGTATTTTAGGCAAGCTGATTTTAGGAATATATTGTGATTAAATGATTGTACTTTAAAGTTTAAAATGTACAAAATTATATGAGAGGTGTTTATTGTTTACTTTTTTTGTTCACAAGTAAAAATAAAAATATGTCAATGACTCAATTGTCTCTAATATATTGTTTGTTTGATTGTATTTTGTAGAAACTAGAAAATAAAATGACAGAAAGTTCGGGAACCGATGGTTATGATATAACAAAGGAACCGATGGTTATGATATAACAAAGGAACCGAAAAGAAAGGCCAAATCAAATGACCCGGGTTGGAAATATGGATATTGGCCGGACATGAGTAATAATGTTATAGTGCAATGTAACCTTTGTGGGAAGCAATGTCGTTCAGGAATCAAAAGGTTGAAGCAACATTTAGCAGAAAATTTTGGAGATGTAGCGAAGTGCCCCAAAACAACAGAAATTATGAGGGAGATGCAAGCGACTTTGAATAGTAAAAAGAGGAACAAGTCACTTGAGCTAGATGATGATGATGATGATGTAGTAAAAGTGCAAGAAGCACAATCATCTGCTCGTCCAAGCATGGCTTCCAATACTTCTTCTAACACTATCCCAAGTTCTGGGACGGCTTCTAAAAGGAAGAATGTTGTATTTCAATTCCAAGTTCCACAACCAAAAGCTAAGACGGTTGAAGCACTTCTAAGGAAGACTCACGAAGAAGTTGTAGAGGAGAGACATAGCAAGCGTTTGAGCCAAACGAGTATTGAAAGTCGTTTGAGGACACCGGAGGAAAAGGAGAGAGTCCAAATGCACGTTGCTGACTTTTTCTACGAATGTGGCCGGGTTTCAAGCCTCCAACGTATCACGAGTTGAGGGTTCCTTTACTTGAGAAGGCAAAGAAGAAAACCGACGACTTGAAGAAGAAACATGAAGTTGCTTGGAAGGAATACGGCAATTACTAGATTTGCTACAGCTTTCCTCACCTTGCGGAGTTTGTACAAGAATAAATATGCATCGAGGCATTTGTTCATCAACGAGGATTGGTCAAAATCAAAGTTGTCGGCTACTGAAGCAGGGAAGAAAGTATGTGATACTGTTATTTCAACAACATTTTGGCATCTTGTTGAGGATTGCATTAAATGCCACAACCACTTCTTATAGTTTTGAGGATTGTTGATAGTGATGAGAAGCTTTATCTTTGGAAGTTATTCTTTGAGATGGAATCTTGTGAAGAAAAAAATCAAAGATGCATTTGATAACAAACAAAGATCGTATAAGAAGGTGATTGAAATTGTTGAGTGGCGGCGATGGAAAATCAAATGGAGCAAAAATTATATGGGGCTGCGTTGTTTCTCAATCCGGGCAAGTACTTTGATATCAAAGATCACCACCTACGCCTTTGAATGAGAGTAGTTCTCGTGGAAGAGATGGAGATGACCTTTTCTATGATGATTTTGATTGAATGATGTTTCTAGACTAGTGTAGGGAGTCTAAACATTATTTTGGCTTGCTATGGTGGTGTTTTATTAGTTATTAGACTACATATTTGTGATGGTTGGTTACAACTTTATTTTTTATGTGGTGTTTGTTGAATTCTTCATTTCTTTTACTAATTTTTAATATCAAGTGTGATGTTTTTGGATTGTTATTGATAAGTAGTTACATAATTATGCCTTTAATGTTATTCCATAGTGTTATGTTTTGAGTTTTAATGTATATAAAATTATATTGCCAATATACTTGTCAAGTAAAATAAATAATATATAAATTGCACATTGTAAACGACTTGTCATACTTACTTGGACGCTTATGTCGATCACCTTATCGCTTTAAGCGTCCAGCGATCGCCACCGCCAAGACTCATCGTGGCACCGTAACAACTATGGTTTAAATCCAAATGGTCATAAAGGAAGGTTACTTAGCTAGTCACATGAGTGGGCAACATGCACCCAAGCTATTCATACAACAAAGCTATTTTACGCGGTAATTCTGATTCACACGGAATTTCGGCTGGTGGAAATTATTACTCGGCAAGGATTGTCTTTTAGATTCTAGAAAATTAAAATTTTAAAAATTCTATTGTACTTGGGATTTATTTTTAGATAGATTTGCATTCTAAATAAGTTTCTATTGGTTTATGGAAACAAGGGATTTCTATTCCACATTGGTTTGGAATTTCTATTAGGATTAGAATAATTTGTTCCTTTTATTTTTAAGATTAGGACTATTATGAGTAGTATAAATAGGGGATAAAGTTGATGTAATCAAACACATTATTATTATTCAATACAATTGGTGAGTTTATTATCCTTTGGTTCTTTAAGAACTCTCGAATTATTCATGTTTGTCTATGAATGTTCAATTGGACTTATCATACAATAATACATAGTTGTGTGTGGCGTCTTCTACCGCATCAATCGTCGATTGTACCGAGATTACCGCTTAAATATAAGCTAGGGGTCAAGGTGTCGTTGGTGTCCATTCAACGCATATTTCCGAACGCGAGCAATTGTATCAAGATGACCGTCTATAAATAGGCGAGGGGTTAAGGTGTTACAAACAATTCATCCTACAACTTTGCTATAAACGATCCGGGCGACGACCACCATCTCACGCAAGCGTGTCGTGGAGTCTTTCAACAGGTTCCCCTTCCTTGGCTTTAATCTTTACTTTGGCATCAAGAGGAGTGTCAATCGGCTTACTCCTTAACATGCCAGTCTCTGAAAGTAAGTCCAACATGTATTTACGTTGAGACAAAAATACGCTTTCGGAAGAGTGAGGCACCTCAATATCCAAAAAATAGCGAAGCTGTCCCAAGTCCTTAATCTCAAATTCCCTACCTAAAGCACTTTTGAGATGAGCGATTTCAATCATATCACTACCAGTGATCACAATGTCGTCCGCATATACTATTAAAAAAATAGAAAGAGGTCCATTTCTCCTGTTGAACAAAGTATGAACATTGCTTTGTTTATAGCCTTGGATTTCATGGCTTTAGAGAACCTACCAAACTAGGCTTGTGGAAATTGCTTCAACCCATACAATGATCGGCGAAGTCTACAGACCTTGCCTGTTGTATTTTCATTTATAAATCCTGGAGGAATATCCATGTAAACTTCCTCGTCCAGCTCACCATGGAAGAATGCATTCTTGACATCCAACTGCTGAAGAGACCAACCATAATTTACAACACATGAGATGAGAACCCGAATTGTATTCATTTTTGCTACTGGAGCGCATAGTTGTGATGGCGTTGCCTAGGCGTTGAGGCGATGGAGGAAGTGGCACGGCGAGGGTCGAATTGAGGTGGAGATGCTAAGGCACTGGCAGCTCGGCGTCTCAAGGCGTTGCCTAGGTGACACCGTGAGAGGCCAAGCTTGCAAGGCGCGCGTCTTAGTAACTCTGGCCCAACTTAAATGTTTTAACCCATCTCCCCATCTCCCCATCTTCTGACCATTGACCCATGGACATAATACCCATGACCCATTGATTAAAAAAGAAGGAAAAAGGGAGAAAGGCAAAACCCTTATCTGTAGACTTCGACTTGCAACATCTCCTTCAAGGCTTTAACCCATCGCAGCTCGAGTGCTCGACTTCATCGCGACCCATCGATTCGCAGCAAGGAGACCTATCGACTTCAACGCAACTTTCTTTAGACTCGATCGCTACTTCTTCGCGACTCCATCGCAGCCCCATTACAGCTCAAGTGCTCAACCACCATCACAGACACAACCTTCTCTCACACATGTTTCTTTTCTTTTCTTGTTACTTTGTTTCTCAGTTTCTCTCCTTTCCTTTTTTTTCCAGAAAGTTTGAATAAATAAATGGACTTCATCTTTCTCTTATGGAACAAATAAAGAGTAAAGACAACTTCAATTTAATAAAGCCATATAGGCAGATAAGGTCACCTCTCTGTTTCACTGCATGTATGCTAAGTATATGGGAAATTTAATTTAATATAGCCATATAGGCCGTGTGTGCCATCTGCCAAGTGCCAACTTTACATATATTTATTGTTAGAGGCAGAGGCAGTGTCATGTTTAATATAGGCAGTGTGTGCCAACTGCCAACTTTAGTTACTCTCTATTATTTATGACAAGTTGATGCATTTATTGCAATGAATGTGTGAACGGTATTGAACATTAGAACATAATTTTTTTAAACTAGCAATATACTAATACATTCATAAGTAAAAATAAAAATGTCAATGACGCAATTGTCTCCTATATTTTTTGTTTGGTTGTATTTTATAGAAATTAGAAAACAAAATGACAGAAAGTTCAGGAGCCGATGGTTATGATATAACCAATGACTCAAAAAGAAAAGCCAAATCAAACGATCCGGGTTGGAAAGATGGGTATTGGCCAGATATGAGTAATAAGGATATATTGCAATGAATCTTTGTGGGAAACAATGTTGTTCGGGAATCAAAAGGCTGAAGCAACATCTAGTAGGAAATTTTGAAGATGTAGCCAAGTGCCCTAAAACAACAACATAAATTATGAGGGAGATGCAAGCGACTTTGAATAGTAGAAAGAGGAACAAGCCAGTTGAACTAGATGATGATGATGTAGTAAAAGTGCAAGAGGAACAATCATGTGCTCGTCCAAACATGACTTCCAATGCTTCTTCTACACTATCCTAAGTTCTGGAACCGCTTCCAAAAGTAAGAAAGCTGTTTTTGAATTCCAAAAGCCACAACCAAAACCTCTAACATAGACGGTTGAAGCAATTCTACGGAAGACTCCCAAAGAAATTGTAGAGGGGAGGCATAGCAAGCACTTGAGCCAAACAAATATTGAAAATCGTTTGAGGACACCGGAGGAAAAAGGAGAGAGTCCATATGCACATTGCTAAGTTTTTCTACGAGTGTGGCATACCATTCTGCCACATTCAATGCTGCAAATACAAGGAGCTTTGAGGTAAGAGGTGAGTCTGGTTACATCACTAATGGATTGAGCCTAAGCTCTGATACCATGTATGTATACCAATATTGAAGAGAATGAATTGATGCTCCATAGTGAAGGAATCACCTCCTTTTATAATATCAAACATTACAATCAAATCCCCATAATTATGGGATTGCAATCTGATCCATTATTGCTGGAAATCTCACAGATTACTCCAACTATCATGAGCTAATCATGGGTCAACCACTCATCAAACATATTAAACAAGGAAAACAAATATTCTAGATATATTCTAACAAACTATTACAAGCAAGCATAAATAGTCCACTCCCATGCAACATAATTACAAAAAAACATAGCCTTACAATCTAAGGAGGGTGTATTCAAATAAGACTTTTAAAGAATTTAAAAGTTTGGTTGTATTCAATCAAGACATTTAAAGAGTTTGACAGGCTTTAGAAGAAGAGATACTCATATCCAAAGTCTGACCTTATCTCTAAAGACTTTCAAAGACTTCAAAATATTTGAGAAAGGAAGAAGATGAACAAAGAAGAAAGAGATAGAGGAGATCAAACAAAGAAGAGCAAAGAAAATAAAATATATATATCTTTTTCACTTTCTCTCTCTCTACCTCAGTCCTCTCAAAATAAAAATCCTAAAAGTAAAGAGAGTAGCGTTAATGGTTCCAAATAGAAGCAACGGTGTAAATGGAGATAACAAATATTTTAATATCATTTTATATTTCTTCTATCCCATAAAAAAATCTCATTTATTATATTTGCAAGTATTAAAGAGGTATTTTGTTTTATGTTTATTTTTAAATGTAATAAATTTGTTAATTTTGCTATTTGTTGAAAATTATAAATTGTTAGTTTAGTAATAATGACTTGGTAGGAAAACGATAAATGACCAATTTTAAAATCGAATTTATTATTTTATATTATTGTTGGTAAAAATGATTTTTATGAAATATGATATTTTTTGTAATAGATTGAGTATGATCTAATAATTCAACTTCAACAATGCCTTTTATTTCAAATTAGGTTGTGACATTGTCAATATATTTTAATATTATTTAATATCGTACTCATTTCATCTAAAATATAAGATCTTTGTTGACTTTTTAACAATTAATATAAGCTGCAAGATATATTAGAAGTATACAAAAGTCTATCAAAGTCTTGGTAAAAAGTCTATAAAAGTATGTCAGTTATTTCATGAAGTCTTTAAAAGTAATTTTAAAAATCTTTAAAAGTCATTAAAATCCACAAACTCTACAAAAGTCTGTTACTTAAAAAAAGTATTTAAAAATCTTTATTGAATACACCCTCCTAAATGTAATAAAACTAGATTTTGTAGAAGGTTTTTAGCTGCATCAAAAAGTTGATTGTTTTATAAATAATTTATTACAAATGTGATGTTTGAGCATGCAGTACGAAGTTATAATATTGGATTTTTATGTAATTATAGGTAGGAAAAAAAATTCCACGAGATTGTAATCTCTAGACAAATTCAAGGATAAAAAAGTACTTAAAAGGTATTAAACTCTTATAAAAAAACAAAAATAGTCCAATCACATGCAACATAATTACAAATAAACAAAGCCTTAGAATATAAATGTAATAAAGATAAATTTCGTGAAAGGTTTTTAGTTGCATCAACAAGTTGATTATTTTATAAATAATTTATTACAAATGTGAGGTTTGAGCACGCAATACTAATTCTAAAGCCAGTGATATATCACAAACCAAAGTGTATAAAGTGGTGATGGAACGACCATTTAAACATTTCATAAAAGAATCATCTGTACCTCCAAAGGCAGCACTAGCAGCAGAAAATATTAAAAGTGGGGGAACCTGCCATGATAAAAAACAATGAAAAAAAGTGAGAAACTAACACATTTTTATGGAAAGGAATGGAGAATATTCTACGGGCTAGCATACTGGTTTGATGGAAACAATAAAAGTATAATATGCATATACCCCTATAACAAACGGAAGCCACTTTGGTCCCTTTACATGTTTCTGAACGTAAGGGATCCCTGAAACCAATCCATGTCAAGTATTACTCAGGAACATGCACCAACCAAAAAGTAATTGGTGAAAATAAAGAAATATAAACCATACCTGTGTTAAAACCATGAATTGCACTAAGCATTCCACCAATTCCACAGCCAGTCTATTCAGTGGAATATATACGATATAAGAAAACAGGTGTGCATGTGTGCTTTTTGCGCTATGCGAGGGGGGGGGAATCAAATATAAATAGGCAAACACATCTATATCTAGATAAACAATTTACACTTGCTAAAGTTGAAAGTTTACTATGTTTAGACCTCAGTCTATACCATAAAGGTGCTAGAGGCAAGAAAAGGCGCCAATTGAATGAGCATAACAATATAAGACCCATTTTAATTGACTTTGCTGTTCTACATTTTCCTCTAGTCTCTTCTCACTCATTTATGAGAATCTAGAAACTAAAGGTACCATGGGATGATTTCTGTAATCAAACATAACCATAAAATTGCCACCAATGCTTTTACTTTTAACATTAATTAAATGCGGGTATTAAATGATAGGAAGCACGGATATGGACACGAGATACATATTCGACACGATCTGCTACACGGGACACAATATTTTCCCCCAAAACAGGATGACATACTTTGGGGATACATTGATTTTTTTAATTATATTTTTATGAATATAAATGTATAAGTAAATTTAATTGTTAGTAAAGCATGATAAAATCAAGCAAAATATTAAGGAACGTTTATTTACATAACCATAAGCAAGAGATTCCCAAGAAAAAAAAGCACAAGCAAGTGGTTAACTTCACATTTTAATTTTAATAAAAGTACTAGCACTATCATGACATATCTAGAGTTGAGATACATATTCAGAAGTGTTGGTGTCCAAGTGTCCGACACGAAACCTCCGAGAAGTGTGAGTGCTTCATAAATTACATGACTCCACAAAGCAATGTGAATCTCACTATCAATATTCACCAACCAAACAGTGTTGCATCCATTATCGTTGGAGTTGGCCATTAAAGACTAGATAATTATAAGAACAACATAACTCTATGACAGGGATGAAAGTGATTATGTTAATAAATGAGACAAAGGTCACGACGATGAAGACAATTGCTGGTTCCAAACAACATGGTCAAATATTTCACATATTACTGGTGAGTCTGACTGTTGGATGGGGTATAAAACTACAACTAGCTGATCATGATGATTCAATGAAGTTGCTTCAAAGCATGACACCAAATTGACACTTATGGAGTCTAAACTTATTTCCAAGGACTTTTGAATGATTTGACTGATGCCTAGCAGTGGATAAAGGTGATGATATGTTGGCTGCAATATCTGGTTATGTGATGATAAGAGCGGTTTTTACACGGGTGAAATCGCCTCACTAGTGCTTGAGACAAGCACTGCCAAAACTTGGTCTCTAATAGTCAGTTCCACTTCATTCTGTTGGAAAACGTAATCTAACTTTGAAGTGCCAGATCACATGCCACCAAAATGTTGTCTCACATATTTCTGCACACCTGCTGCTATTTTGTTGCTATATGTAGTACTTGCACTAAAGAATTATAGGCACTGCTTGATATTTTGGTTTTGCATCCATATGAACTCTGATGAGTCTAAGAATGTAGGCAATATCCAATTCAATTGAAGGCACTAAACCTTGAACCGAAATTGTTTAGGCGTGTTCACTTGGACGCTTATGAAATGGAAATCCTCAGCAATATATAGAGACGTAGATGGAGTAGAATGAATCAAGATGAGAAGCATTTCAAGTCTTTAGTAGAATCAAGCAATGTTCTAAAAGGCGTTAGGCAGGAGGCGGGTGGCCGGAGGGGGCCTAGCGCCTAGGGGGCCTAGGCGGGATTTTTAATTTTAAACCAATTTTAATATTTATCTTACATTTATCCAAACAAAGCAATAATATAAAGCAAAACGATTTATAATAAAGATAATAAAGGCTTTTGCTTAAAGTTCAAACACATCCATATTGCTAATGTCAAAGTTCAAACACAAACATGCAATTGTTCAAAGTTCAAATATATTTTTAACGTATTAGTTTTATTCATAAACAAGATTGCTATTAAATAATAAAATTTAAAATTTCAAGAATTTAATTCAATATTAAAACTTAAGAAACTAAACATAAATTTAAGAATTATATTGAATTAAACTTAATATTACAATTGCATCATCATTTATATAATTTGAAATTGGTGCAAGTTCAAAAATTTACAACTATAATAAAATTATCCATTTTGCCTTGATATTGTTCACTTCTTGTTGTGATTTGATATGCTATAACCTATATTATGAATAGGGTAAATCATTAGAAAAATAAATATATCAAGATCTAGTTAGGGTAGTTATTAAAATAAATAAAAACCTCTCCGCCTAGACTACGCCTAGGTCCCGCCTAATTTCCTGGAGGGATTTTTTTGCCACCTTGGGCCTAGGTGAGGCACCAGGGGGGCCTAGCGCCTAGGCGGGGCGCCAAGGGGGGCCTAGCGTCTAGGAAGACCTAGGCGAGAATTTTTAAAACACTGGAATCAAGGTGTAGCTGATGCGGCCAAAAACTGTGAACCTGAACCAATTGTGTTGGAGATCTTCAAGTTGGGACAACCACACCTAAGAAAGTTGGCAAAACACCTAAAAGTCCCGTATGGGTTATCCCTGGCCGGACCTTTCGATGCCTGTTAGAACTTATTAAGCCTCCATGGAGCTCAACTCAACTACCAAACCATAACCAGAGAATAAGGATTGAGAAGACAGAAAGATTAGAGTATGGGACTGAGAAAAGCAAGAATGGGGACTGAGAAAATAGAAGAACTTGGGGAAGAAGATAAAGGAGACTCAAATGAGTTCTCTCAATTCATTTCATATCAAAAGCATGCTAACAATATTGCCCTAGCTCAACATATATATAGAGAGAGATTATGGTGTGTAAATTAAAGGAAAGGACTTAAGTACCCCTTAACTGACTCCCATGGCCTGTAAGACCTGTTATTCTAAAACAAATATTCTACCAATTACTATATTACCCTTTTCAACTACTGTTCTACTTAAGTAGAGGTTTCAGACCAAATAAAGGAGAAATTACGGCACAAAAAAATCAAATATGCTAAAAGCTATAAAGGGAGACGACAAAAAAGAACAAACTTTTCTCTATAAATTATACCTATGTAGTATCTAGTTAAGTATACCTTAAAAAATATAACAAAAATCTACTTAACATATAATTAATTAAGCTAAATTATTATTAAATTGTACCTGTATACTTCCTAATTAAGTACAACTTTAAAAAAATTCCACTTAAAATGTACTTAGTTAAGTTAAATTGTACTTAAATTATGTAGATAATGTGTATTCAAGCATTTGAGGTAAGACAATATCAATATCAACATTATTCAAATTTTATGTTTTATAATTTGGACAATGTTGTGTGCTATAGATAGTATATTTCTTTAACTTCATCGATTCCTCTTATTGTTTTTATTATTTAAAATTTTTTCATAGCTCTACTATTTTTGAAGCTCTTAACTAGCTAACAATGCATATCTCCCGATACCGATACCGAGTCAAAAAATGACCTTCCGAAACATAGGCTGCTACCGCGACTTTGAACCATGCATGCGAGAGATTTCATTAGGAGTTATATTTCATTTTCTTTTCACATTTTTTATATACTATTAATTCTCGTGTATGGATAAGATTTGCCCTTACAGGAGAGGATGATAAGGCAGAGGTTGGGCCTAATTGATGTTGAGGATGAGGCAGGAGACATGGATGTTGTTGAAGATCATAGCAATGCGGAGATTGTGCTTTCACAAGATAATAGTCACTTGAAGGGTTATCCCTATATGAGAGTTAATAGTGTATGAAAGATGAAAGATGTGAAAAGAAAATAAAAGATAACTCCTACCCACATCAGGATTCGATGTGATAAGAACTTTAATGAAGAACGTCTTAAAACTTCTTTAGAACATCAAGAACACCATGAACATCTTAAGCTCTCCAAAGATATCACCACTCATTCGCTAGAACTCTCACTCAAGGTGAATTTTGAAAGTGAAGAATTTACTTGGGAACTTCCCTTTTTTATGTAGGAGTTTACTTGAAGATGGATGAAAATGAATGGTTGTGATTTATCAAGAATGCAACACGATAAATGATAATTTACCCCTCATTCCAAGGTACTATATCTAAAAGTGACATCATTAGGGGTGATGTCACCCATACGAGGTCAACTAAAGGGGTTTACCCAATTAGCTCATTTAGGAGGAATAATCGACTTCATTATATTCATATTGTGTGATGAACGCAAATTCCCCCGCACGGCCCCTCCATTCGGATGTCTTCGTATTCATGGTTTTTCAATGTGCGCATTTTACGTATGGTTGTATAAAAATGGATGAAGTCTCCCGAATGGATATCTCCCTTGTGGACATACAAGCATACCTTCAATTTGGAACAAAAGAATTTATTGTATAGATTTCCTCCCGAAAATCCCAATCAAAAGTCCAAGGCCACACACCTACCATGGGGGTGCTATTATTTTGTGCTCATAGAAGGTTGGACCTCCCCCTTAGGGTGTCAGGCAGACCAGTTGGGCCTACAAGTGGTGCAAGATGGGCACGTGGGGACCTCCCTAGGGGCGGGGTGTCTTGAAAAGCTCCTATGCATGTCCGTGGGCGAGCGGGCAACTAAGCAACTGGGCACGCGGACGAGCCCGAGAGGTCCCTGCGTGCTTATCTTCCACCACTTCCAGACCTACCATGGGGAGTTCCAGCCTTCCATGAGCACAAAATGATAGTACCTCCCTCGGGAGAGGTATGACAATCTGATGCGGCCTAAAGTTGACCAACTGTGTTGGTGATCTTCGAGTTGGGACAATCCCACCTGAGAGTTAGCAAAACACCTAAAAGGCCTGCAGGGGTTATCCCTAGGCGAACCCTCCAATGCCCAAGTCAGAACTCGAATATGGAGAGAGGTAAATAATAGTTTTGTAGAGGTTAAGATTGTACGTCCTCCTAGTGGAGTACCCTCAGTAAGGAGATTCATTAATTGAGTCGACCTAGGATTGTATCACCCGGTCGTACTCAATAAGAAGTATATTACTTGTTGCAGTCCACCTAGAATTCTTAAGTGTTTCTAGAATCCCCTAGAAATGTTTCCGTACCCCCCCCCCCCCCCAAAGGGACTATAATACACCTCCAGCTGATAGGGCCTTCTGGGGGTGTTAGCTTGTACACATGGAGACTTGTTAGCGGAGAATATTTTTACCCACATTAGTAGCGAAACTCAGACTAGTAGAGAGAATCCCAGTAGCAACTCTTTTCTCTCAGTTTATTTGTTTGGTCAGTTTCTTCGTGCAAGTGTGTGAGAAATAATTAGTGAGTGTGCGTAATTATATCTTGGCAGTAGCCAATTAGTATTTCCTATATATAAATCTTTTCCCAGTTATCCTTTTGTGTCAAATACCAAATTCCCATATATTGCTACTGAGTAACCAAATTATTTGGTTCCTTCATATCCAATGCTCTGGCTAGACGCTAGTAATCAATTTCCCTCAAAATTGGCATAATAACTGTCCTGCAGAAGTTCGGCATAAAAAATATGGCAAGGAACAAAATATACGATTTCATGGACAAAAAAAAAAACCTTGAAATAATCAAAAAAAAAAATGTAGACTCCCACCAAGCTATTATGTTATGTTAAAGTTGGCCCAATAAGCATACACCTAAGTTTACAAGTACAGAGTAGATGAATACCTAAAATGCATTTGCACCAATGATAAAAAAATGCCAGACAAAGTTTTATAAACATTTAACATCACATACTCTAGAATAAGAAAAGAATCGAGCAATAGAGTTAAAAACGCACCACAGCAGTGGCATCATGTAAAACTGGAGTGATAGTCCACTCCCCATTTTCCTGTTTCAATTAAATAAAACCAAACAAGTTTGAATAGCAGTGAGTTGGTCTGCTATGCATCTGAACAAACATGTGGTGTGCATAGTGTATAAAAAAAGATAAATATGCAAACCGGATTGGGATCTAAAAGAGATAGACAACGAGGGCAGCGAGGGGTGCCGAGGCCAGGATTGATGGTGGGATCGTGGTGTAAATTCCCTCTTTTCAGCTTCTCTTCGTACACTTCTCTCGTCCCCATCTCGCTCACCTCTCTCCCTCTTTAGTTGTACTACAGAAGAGCGCTAGTAATATAGAGGAACAAATAGAAAACGGCAAAAAGGGGTATTACCACTTTTTAAAATTACACTGATTAGTTTGAACGACAGTCTAAGGGATAAATCACTTTTCGGTATACTGTGATTCGGTTTTTCAGCTGAAGTTCATCAAATTTTTTTTATTCTAATTGAATAACCGCATTTCAAAAAATTACAAAATAATATTTCTTAAAATTTACGTAGAAAAAAGCAGACGAAAAAAATCGATTGCAAGTAACCGACCCTTTCTTTGCCTACGTGGAGTAAATTCAAAGAGGCAGGTAAAGTACTGTAGTTATTATAATAAGTACCAAGTACTGTAGATAATAATAATAATAATAATAATAATAATAATAATAATAATAATAATAATGCAAGGAGGCGTCTCTTTTCTCCAAAACTAATAATAATAATAATAATTTCAAAATAATAATAAAATACTATTAATAATAATAATTTTAAAATAATAATAATAGTATTAATAATAATTTCAAAATAATAATAATTTTAAATAATAATAATAATAATACTAATTTTAAATAATAATAATTTGTTTTTTTATTTTAATGGAGAATAAAAATAATTTGTCAAATTTACCCTTACTAAAATAATTTAAATTAATAAAATAATAAAAATATTTTTTTAAATACACATCAACTTCATATAAAAATATTTTTATAATTTATATAATCTTTTTAAAAAAATTAAAATTATTATTATTGTTATTGTTATTATTTAAAAATTATTATTTCTCCCTTAATTAAATCTGTTATTCCACCTTCTATCTAATTATTAGTATCACATAATTTTTGTTTAGAATAAATAAATAAAAATTACTTTATCCTAAGCAATAATAATACTATCCTACAATAACTATCTTATATATCACAAACAATATTATTTCCTCCGTACGCTCTATAGATATAAAAAAACTGCAGCGGAAATAATCAATCCATTAAAGGAGTCAAGTAGAGAATAAAATCTGCTATCTTTTATGATTAAAAGTTTTTTCATCACTTTTATCTCTGAGACTCAGCTTTATAAATAATCCACATCATCGAATTACATTCTCGCACTACTACCGAGGATATTCTTTAAGTATCGACCTAATTAAATTATCCAATGCACTACGTGTAAGACCCCAACTTTTATAAATAAAGATGATTTTTTCTATAAATATTATTTTGAATATTATGGAATAAATTTGATATAATGTTATAACAGGTAATATTTATAAATTTTGCAAAAGTATGCAAGTTGTTATAAAATATTCGTTTGGTGGGAAATATTCTTTTGTTAGGAATATTAAATGCACAACTACTCAATCATTGGTGGACCCCACAATGTAATTATTCATCGGATCGAGAAAACGACAAAAATATTTTATAAAAATAACTACGGAGGTGTTACCGTTAAACTGTTGAACTACAAATTGGTAAAAGTACGATGTACGCGGGTTGCATAAGAAAGACACGATATTGATTATTGATGCTTACGTGAGAAGTCACTCAAATTTATGCTTAATTATCGCTCTGAGAATTCACGCATCATATCTCTTATATTATTGATTCAATTATTGTCACAATATCATCATATAATATGTTATAGTATTAAATCAATAATTGAGACGACAAGTTATAAATGATTAATAATTGTTGAAAGATTAAATATGTGTTGATTAAAAATAAAATGATTTGTGGTAAGTTTGATTATTTTATGGGGGCTCGTATATGTCATCATCTAAGAGTCTCTTCGTCGATAGTAATTATCTTTGTGAATAGTAATTACCTTCGTCGATAGTATTTACCTTCATCGATAAGTAATTACTTTCGTCGATAAGTAATTACCTTGTGAATAAGTAATTACCTTCGTCAATAAGTAATTACCCTTGTGAATAATAATTACCTTAAATCCAATAGTAATTACCTTTACCGACGTCGAACCACTTGTCGTTTCACATTACAAGTGCATCGAACCACTTGTCGTTTCACATTACTGGCGTCAAACCACTTTTCTTTTCACATCATCACCGTCGCAGCCACTGCCTTTTTCACATAAGTGGCGAGCAAAGCTAGAAATCTTCTATAAATAGAGGCCTAGTGCTTCATTATTTTTCACGAATTCATTCAAGCTATAGAGAGAAAGTATAGAGAATAAGAAGAGAAAGAAGAAGAGTATTTTATTCTTACATCTTCATAAAGATTCAATCTCCTACCAAAAGTAAGGGGTGTTATTCTTTCTTATTCATGAAGAAGAATCGTTGTTATTCCATTGCTTATTATTCTCATTGGAATAACTTTGTATACTGTGAGTTTACCTATACTTGGTGACATTCTTCTATTATTCTCGTTGGAACATCACATGCGTGTGTTTTACAGGACTGGTTCCATCTTATTATTATTACATTTGGAACATCCATCCGTGTGTTTTACAAGGGACCGGTTCTCGTCTTATTATTATTACGTTGGAACATCCACATCGTGTGTTTTACAGGACATTGGTTCCGCTCTTTATCATTCGTTGGAATATCCATGTCGTGTTTTACACCGGATCCGGTTCCATCTTTATTATTCTGTTGGAACATCCCGCTTGTGAATTTCACGATTTTGGTTCCGATTATTATTATTCGTTGGAATAACTCATCTATCGCAAGTACCACATGCATGGTGATTTCTTTTGTTATTCCATTCTTTATTATACCCAAATTGGTTAAAACTTTGACTTATACTCCATGAAATTAGTAGAATATCCTGATATTTGTTTTTCATCCAAAGATCTTTTCATGGAAATATTTTTCCGATCATTCTTGAATTTTACTCTACAAAACGAAGATCGTGTTGACAATTTGGACGTTAATAATTCCGGATAAAATAATTCTTGAACTTGTTTTATGAATTCTTATATCATTGTCATCATCCTCATGTTTATATTTTTTTAAAGTCATCTCGTGGCTCTGTAGTGCATAGATGGACTTGGTATGATTATGACCAGAGACTATTCTTGTTAATCATGGTAGTAATGTTACAAAATGATGTGGTAAAAATCCTCGATGGGTAGTAGTGCATTGTTGGACGATTGTTGGCATGATCATGATTATTAATGAATACACAAATATTCTTGGCCCGTGGTGCGTGAATAATTGTGGTCGTGATACTAAAAAGAATATCCTTGGCCGAAGTAGTGTGGGGGGTGATTCGATGATGTGGAATATTTATTAAAGTCGAGTCTCATTTATAATAATGATGAAAAACTTTTAAAACCTAAAAGATAGTAGATTTTATTTTCTACTTGACTCTTTTAATGGATCAAGATATTCATTGCAGCTTAAACCGGGTTGTCTATTGTATTTTATCGTTTAACATTGTTGAAGACTATTGATAATTTATTCTCGCATTATCTTAGTCATAATATTTCTTCTTTGGGCTAGTTGAGCTCACCCTTTCTTTCACCGTTTCTTCGTGAAATGAGAATATATTTGGACGCAGTGGGAAAGCGAGTGATGGTCCCGAAGATAAGATTAGTAGTCCTCACTATTCGTGAAATAGTGTGATAATAATTGTAATGAGGACTCCTTTTTGAGTTTGTATAATATCTAGTAGACGATATTTCTATTTAAACTCACGATTTATGTCGTATTGCATACTACAGTTATGTTAGTAAGTCAGTATTTAAATTACGCACCTATGTAAGTGGCGACCCAAGATGGGTGATGTATACCTAATTTTGGGGGCGTCATAGTTGGTATCGAGCCAGGGATATGATCCTGCTAAGATGTGAGAATAAGTACTAGTGAGGGGAGAGACGGGGAATACCTTCGCTAGTATGACCTACCTAAGTTTATGTCTTTATTTTATTGGTTGGTCGGAAGATAGGATAATTTGCTACATGTCAATTAACCTTTTGTTTTGTGGCGAAGATTCGAAAATGACATCCGAGAATGTTGAAAATATAGCAATGGAGCATGAGCGATCGTTGATTCACCACATATCAATAATCGGATAATGTGCATCGAAGGCGACAATCCTCACGCAAACAACAACACCGACCAAATGATGAATGATTAAATGTTCGGAGGCTTTATGCAATTTATGCTGCAAAGAAAGTAGAGCGACTCTCATCCAAAATGTAGGTGGAAATTGAAAAACTCTCAAGGCGGTCACTGCTAAACAATTCAAGGAGCTGGGACCAACCGGAGTTTAAGGGAGAAGCTAAAACCACTTGGCGTAAGCATGGATAAAGCAGATTACAAGATATTTGATGTCTTGGGATGCTCCGAGGAGCAAAAGGTTCCCTTTCACGCCTTTTATGTTGCTTGGAGAGGCAGATTCTTGGTGGGGAATTCCAGAAAGCGTACTCAACTTCTTGTCATCAAGATATCTTGGGAGAAGTTCCGGGAGTCGTTTCAACGACAAATACTTTCCCGAAAGTATTCGCCACATGTGAAGGAGGTGGAGTTTATCAAGTTGGAACAAAAACAATATGACCGTGTCGCAATACGAGGCAAAATTTGCGGAGTTATCACGGTTGGCGTCCCACTTGGTGGATAATGAAGAGAGAATGGCGCGAATGTTTTAAGAGGTTTGAAGTTTCGAGATACGCCAACATCTTATTTCTCATAAAGCGTGTTTGTATTCAGATGTTGTAAATAGGCTCCGAGTTAAGTGGAACGCGATAATGAGTCAACCAACTAAAAAGAGAAAGGTAAGCAAAATTATAATACCAATGGTGAGTAGTCATCAAGCGGTGGACAACAAAGCGTGGAGGAATCAACGGGCGGAGATATGGTAACCACTTCCGGTGGTAATCAGGCCAAAACAATAAGAATGGACATTTCAAGAAAAGGAGATTCAACAATAATGGAAAGACGTCAAGACCAAAGACCGTTGTTAAGGAAGGAGAAAAGACCACCTATCATATGCTTCAAATGCGGGAGAGAGGACACATCGATCAAAAGCGCGCCACGCCAGTCAAAGCATGTTATAATTGTGGAAGAGAAGGTCACTTAGCTCGATTTTGTCGCCATCAAGACAAATTCAGCTAGGATGGAGGCACCAAAGGTCATTCCCGGAAAATTCAAACCCAGTATGCAAGGGAGAAGCGTTTGTTGTGACCTCCCAGAGAGCAAGAGGAACCCGAATGAGGTCGTCACGGGTAAGCTTATCATAAACTCTAATGAAGTCTATACTTTATTTGATACCGGTTCTACCCATTCTTTTATTTCTCCTACTTTGCGCTCATCGATTAAATTTGACTCGGAGAAATTAGACTTTGACTTATCTGTGGAAACTCCGTTGGGAGAAACCTTCATTACATCCATCGTTTATAAGTCTTGTTTGGTTCAAATCGGTACCCTCACATTACTCGTCGATCTTATTTCATTAAAATACTTGCATTTGACGTGATTCTAAGGATTGATTGGTTAACTACTTATCATACAAAATTGATTGTTTTCGTAAGGTTGTTAGCTTTCATGTTCCTAATCAACCTATTATGCTAATTCAAATGACCAAACCATTAAAATCAATCACGATTCATCTCAAGCCATAAAGCTATTCGTTTATTGAAAAATGGATGTCAAGCTTTCTTAGCTCATGTCATGATTTAAACAAAAATACGCCGCTTTTAAACGATATTTCTATTGTTAATAAATTTCCGACGTATTCCCCAAAGAACTTCCGGCCTACCCCAGTAGCGTGAAATTGAATTTTGTATCGACCTTGAACCCCAGACAAAACCTATTTCCAAAGCCCCATATCGAATGGCTCTATGAACTTCGTGAGTTAAAGACCCAATGCGCAGGAATTGTTAGACATTGGCTTTATTCGCCCTAGTACTTCTCCTTGGGGTGCTCTGCTCTATTCGTGAAGAAGAAAGATGGGAGTATGCGACTTTGTATTGATTATCGGGTGTTGAATCATGTCACCATCAAAATAGGTATCCATTGCCACGTATTGATGACTGTTTGACCGATTTGCAAGGAGCCAAATTCTTTTCAAAGATTGATCTTCGTTAGGATATCACCAATTGAAGATTAGAATCACCGACATTCCAAAGACGGCTTTGAGAATCCCCAGATGCGGGCATTATGAATTCTAGTCATGTCCTTTGGATTGACTAATGCTCCTGTTGCCTTCATGGATATGATGAACCGAGTATTCAAGGAATATTTAGATCACTTTGTGGTCATCTTTATTGATGACATCCTTATTTATTCCAAAAGACGTGAAGATCATGAGCAACACTTGAGGCTGACACTCCAAAAGCTTCGTGAATATAAGCTTTATGCCAAGTTGAAGAAATGTGAGTTACGGCTTGAAGAAGTAGCATTCCTTGGGCACGTGGTATCAAGTCATGGAATATCGTTGACCCAAAGATTGAATGAAGCTATTCAAAGTCGGGAACAACCTAAATCGATGACCAAGACGTAGCTTTCTCGGTTTATTTGGTTATTATCGGAGATTCGTGGAAGGATTTTCTCGAATCGCTACTCCATCGACTCAAATTTGACTTCGGAAAGATACAAAGTTCGGTTGGAGCGAAGAATGTGAGAAGAGTTTTCAAGAACTCAAGAGGAGACTTATTTCAAGACTGTTCGACAATACCATCCTGCTCGAGAGGATTTGTCATCTACAAAATGATGCTTGAGGCAAAGGTTGGGATGTGTTCTTATGCAACATGGAAAAGTTATAGTTTATGCCTCATGACAACTCAAAGAATATGAGAGGAATTATCCTACTCACGATCTAGAGTCAAGCATTATTATCTTTGCACTTAAAATTTGGAGGCATTACTTGTATGGGGAGAAAGTGGAGATCTTTACGGATCATAAAAGCCTCAAATATTTCTTCACTCAAAAGGAACTCAACATGCGACAACGACGTTGGCTTGAATGCTGAAAGATTATGATCATACCATCCAATACCATCCCGAAAAGCGAACGTGGTAATGACGGCGCGAAAGCGGAAGATCGTACGAAAAGACGAGTGCGTTATTGTCAACACAAAGGCCCATTTTGTGTGACTTGCAAAGGATGGAGATAGAGTTAAAGACTCTGGGACGCATGTGATGATAGCAAATATCTGAGTAGAACCGAGCTTTAATAGATAAAGTTAAAGTCGCTCAAGCTACGGACTGGAGTTTGATCGCGTATGAGGAAGAAAGTGCAAGAAGGTGCTTATCGGAAGCAAGAATCGATGAAGAAGGAATACTTGAAGTCAACTCCGGACTTTTGTGTTCTAACGACCACGATTTAAAGTATAATATCATGATGGAGGCGCACAACACACCATTTGCAATCCATCTGGAAGTACCAAAATGTATCATGATATTCGCCATACATTTTGGTGGAGCAATATGAAGAGAGAGATAATATTGTTTATCTTAAGGTGTCTAACTTGTCAACGAGTTAAAGCGGAGCATCAAGTACCAAAAGGTCCATCTGAACCACTTGAAATTCCAGAATGGAAGTGGGGAGCACATTACCATGGATTTCAAGTTCGGGTCTTCCTAAGGTTTCTCAAGGCATTGATGCGATTTGGGTCATTGTTGATAGATTGACCAAGTCCGCTTTCATTTCTACCGACACGAGAAACTTATACACTTGAACGTCTTCTTCGTATGTACATAAACAAGATTGTAAGATCGCATGGTATGCCAGATCCATAGTTTCGATCGAGACCCAAGATTCACTTCACGATTTTGGGTTAGTTTGCAAAAAGCTATGGGCACAGACTTACGATTTAGCTTTCAAGATATCATCCTCGACAGACGGGACGGACAATGGAGAGGACTATTCAAACTCTTGAAGATCTATTAAGACTCTGTGTCCTTGATTTCAAGGGAGTTGGGACAAGTTCTTACCATTGGTGGAGTTTTCTACAACAACAGTTATCGCAAAGTATTGGCATGGCTCCATTCAAGCGTTGTATGGAAGAAAGTGTCGATTCTCCAAAGATATCTTTGGGATGAGGTGGGTGAAGCAACGTTGTTGGGACCGGAGTTGTACGTACGTATATGACTACGGAAAAGATTCAAACGATCCGACAACGATATAAAAACCTCACAAAATCGATAAAGAGTTATCTTGATCTTCATCGAAAGGACGTGGAATTCGATATAGGAGATCGTGTGTTGTTAAAAGTTGCTCCATGGAAAGGAGTTACAAGATTTGAAAGAGAGGAAAACTTAATCCTCGATTCATCTGGTCCATTTTAATCCTCGATCGAGTAGAAGCGTGGCCTATAGACTCGCTTTTACCGCCAAATATGTCTCGTGTTCATAACGTTTTTCACATATCCATGTTACGTAAATATGTGAAAGACCCGAACCACATTATTGAGTTAGAACCGGACGAAATAGCGAAAAGATTTGACGTATGAAGAGGTTCTGTTCAAATCTTGGATAAGAAGGAACATATTCTACGCCTCCAAGGTTATACCTAAAGTCAAAGTTTTGTGGAGGAACCACGATGTTGTGAAATGACCTGGGAGTTAGAATCAAATGAAATCAAGGTATCCTTACCTCTTCGACATACCAGTCGCACCCTAATTTCGAGGGCGAAATTTCATAAGAAGGGAGGTTGTAAGACCCCAACTTTTATAAATAAAGATGAATTTTCTATAAATATTATTTTTGAATATTATGGAATAAATTTGATATAATGTTATAGTTGTGGGTAATATTTATAAATTTTGAAAAGTATGCAAGTTGTTATAAAATATTCGTTTGGTGGGAATATTCTTTTTGTTAGGGAATATTCGCATAACTACTCAATCATTAGTGGACCCCACAATGTAATTATCATCGGATTGAGAAAATGACAAAAATATTTTATAAAAATAACTACGGAGGTGTTGTTACCGTTAAAACCGTTGAACTACCCTGGTGGTAAAAGTACGATGAATACTGTGGGGTTGCATAAGAAGCACACCAGATTGATTATTGATGCTTACGTGAGAAGTCACTTCGGTATGCTTAATTATTGCTATAGTAATTCTTTGCGATCATATCTCTTATATTATTGATTCAATTATCACACAAAGATCATCATCGTATAATATGTTATAAGATTAAATCAATAATTGAGACGACAAGTTATAAATGATTAATAATTGTTGAAAGATTAAATATGTGTTGATTAAAAATAAAATGATTTGTGGTAAGTTTGATTATTTTATGGGGGGCTCATATGTCATCATCTAAGAGTCTCTTCGTCAATAGTAATTACCTTTGTGAATAGTAATTACCTTAAATCGATAGTATTTACCTTCGTCGATAGTAATTACTTTCACAATCGATAGTAATTACCCTTGTGAATAGTAATTACCTTCGTCAATAGTAATTACCCTTGTGAATAGTAATTACCTTCGTCAATAGTAATTACCTTTACCAGACGTCGAACCACTTGTCGTTTCACATTACAGGCGTCAAACCACTTTTCTTTTCACATCATCAGTCGTCAAGCCACTTGCCTTTTCACACTCAAGCGGCGGTGCTAAGCTAGAAATCTTCTATAAATAGAGGCCTAGTGCTTCATTATTTTTCACGAATTCATTCAAGCTATAGAGAGAGAAAGTATAGAGAGAATAAGAGAGAAAGAAGAAGAGTATTTTGTTACTACACTAACTTTGCGATATTCAATCTCCTACCAAAAGTAAGGGGTGTTATTCTTTCTTATTCAAGAAGAAGCTGTTGTTATTCCATCGCTTATTATTACATTGGAATAACTTTGTATACTGTGGTTTACCTATCTTGGTGACATTCTTCTATTATTCTCGTTGGAACATCCATCGCGTGTGTTTTATGGGACTGGTTCCATCTTATTATTATTCATTGGAACATCACATGCGTGTGTTTTATGGGACACGGTTTAAAATCTTATTATTATTACATTGGAACATCACATTCATGTGTTTTTTACAGGACACGGTTAAAATCTTTATCATTCTCGTTGAATATCTATTCGTGTGTTTTACACGGATCCAGTTCCATCTTTATTATACTGTTGGAACATCCCATCGGTGTGAATTTCACGACACCGTTTAGATTATTATTATTACATTGGAATAACTTTGTCTATCGCCAAGTACCACATGCATGGTGATTTCTTTTTGTTATTCCATTCTTTATTATACCCGGTTAGTTAAAACTTTGACTTCTATACTCCATGAAATTAGTAGAATATCCTTGATATTTGTTTTTCATCCAAGATCTTTTCATGGAAATATTTTTACGATCATTCTTGAATTTTACTCTACAAAACAAAGATCATGTTGACAATTTGGGACGTTAATAATTCCCGGATAAAATAATTCTTGAACTTGTTTTATTGAATTCTTATATCATTGTCATCATCCTCATGTTTATATTTTTAAAGTCATCTGCGTGGCTCAGTAGTGCGTAGATGGACTTGGTATGATTATGACCGAGAGACTATTCGGTGTAATCATGGCCGTAATGTTACAAATGATGTGGTAAAAATCCTCGATGGTCAGTAGTGCATTGTTGGACGATTGTTGGCATGATCATGACCATTAATGAATACACAAATATTCTTGGCGTAGTGCATGAATAATTGTGGTCGTGATACTAAAGAATATCCTTGGTCGTAAAGTGCGAGGGGTGATTCGATGATGTGGAATATTTATTAAAGTGAGTCTCATTTATAATGATGATGAAAAACCTTTAAAACCTAAAAGATAGTAGACTTTATTTTTCTACTGACTCTTTTAATGGATCAGATATTCCGCCGCAGATTAAACCGGTTGTCTATTGTATTTTATCGGTTTAACATTGTTGAAGACTATTGATAATTTATTCGCATTATCTTAGTCATAATATTTCTTATTGGGCTAGTTGAGCTCACCCTTTCTTTCACCGTTCTCTTCGTGAAATGAGAATATACCGGACGCAGTCTGGGAAACGAGTGATGGTCCTGAAGATAAGATTAGTAGTCCTCACTATTCCGTGAAATAGTGTGATAATAATTGTAATGAGGACTCCTTTTGAGTTTGTATAATATCTAGTAGAGCGATATTTGTATTTAAACTCACGATTTATATAATATAGTACACTGCACGCTTATGTTAGTAAGTTGTATTTAAATTCTGTACCATGTAAGTGGCGACCCAAGATGGGTGATGTATACCTAATTTTGGGGGCGTCACACTACGGGCCAAAGATAATCGTGTTTTCATCAACGGTTATGATCATGCCATAAAATAATTCATCTTTGCTCCTTGGCCGAAGAGAAACCATAGTCATAATCATACCAAAAACTGTCCATCAATGCACCACGGGCCAATGAGGACTTTTTCCACATCATTTGTAACATTACGGTCATGATTATACCGAATAATCCCTGGTCATAATCATACCCAGTCCATCTATGCACTACAGGCCACAGATGACTTTCAACAGAATATAAACATGAGGATGATAACAATGATATAAGAATTCAATAAAACAACTTCAAGAATTAATTTGTTCAGGAACCAATAACGTCTCAATTGTCAACAAGATATTATTTTGTGGTGTAAAATTCAAGAATGCTCAAAAGAATATTTTCATGAAAAGATGTTGGATGAAGCGCAAATATCAAGGATATTCTACTAATTTTATGGAGTATCGAAGTCAAAACTTTAACCAACTGAGTATAATAAAGAATGAAATAACAAAAGAAATCACCAGTACGCGCAGATTGCAGATGATAAAAGTGTTATTCCAACAGAATAATAAGTAAGCGCGAAACAGTCAAAGTAAATTCAAGACCGACAAGATGTTCCAATGAATAATAAAGAATGGAAGAACAATAGAAATCACCATGCATGCGAGACTTTTTGCATAAACAAAGTTATTCCAACAGAATAATAAAGGCGGAACCAGGGGTGTAAAACACACGCATGTGATGTTCCAATGTAATAATAATAAAGATTTTAACAGTCCGTGTAAAACACATGCACAAGATGTTCCAACAGAATAATAAAGACATAATAATATAATAATGTCACCAAGTATAGGGTAGCCCGCTTATACAGGTTATTCCAACAGAATAATAAGAAATGGAATAACAGGAGTTCTCGTCATGAATACAAAAGAATAATATCCCTTATGGGTACAACAAATAATATCCCTTACCGTAAAAGAACTAGATATAAGAGTAGGGAAGTAGCAGAATACTTTTCTATAGTTTCTCTATAATTTCTCTCTCTGGAGTTTCAGTGAATTTGTAAGAAATAATGAAGGAATGAGCTTCTATTTATAGGAGAATGGAAGGGCACTGTTCATGGATGAATTAATTTTGCAAATATACGTATCAAGGTTTTGATATCACCAATGCAAAAAGTCAATTAACTAACCAATAATATTACAACAAAAATTAAAATATAATACATATATATAAACACATGTTTTC